>CM053411.1:15543575-15670544 GCA_028644305.1 Xerus rutilus | reverse complement strand
AGTGCCACGTCGAGAGACTCCCGCGGAGAGTGCGGGGTGGGGGCGCTGGCCCCAGCCCTTGGCCAACCTCCTTGGTTTGCCCACTAGTATTGTTTTAAGAAAATGGCAGACAAGCCGGACATGGGCGAAATCGCCAGCTTTGATAAGGCCAAGCTGAAGAAAACGGAGACGCAGGAGAAGAACACCCTGCCGACCAAAGAGAGTAAGTGCGCCCCCGCCTCCGGTTTCGCGGCCCCCCTGAGAAATCCCCCTACCCACCCTTCCCTTGCCAGCCCTGCCCCCACCCGGCCAATGCCCCTGGTTTGGGCGGCCCCTGCCACCTTTAAGGTTACACAGTATGTTGTCTCCCCATCCCCAAGCCTCTTAACCCCTAGACCTCGTGGATGCCTCATCCACACCAAGTTTGGGAGTGCCTCGCTTGGGGGTGGGGGGGTTTGCAAGGTGCCTCATCCCCCAGTGCCCGCTTCCCGCTCTCTGCAGCCATTGAGCAGGAAAAGCGGAGTGAAATTTCCTAAGAGCCCAGAGGATTCCCCGCCCCCATCATCTCTGAGACCCCCCGTCGTGATGTGGAGGAAGAGCCACAAGCTGCACTGTGAACCCAGGCACTCCGCGCCGATGCCACCGGCCTGTTGGTCCCTGAGGGGATCCTCAATCGGACTGCCAAATTCTCCGGTTTGCCCTGGGATATTATAGAAAATTATTTGTATGATTAATGAAAATAAAACACCTCGTGGCATGGCTGGCGTGGTCTGAATCTCTTGGTTGAGTATGCGTGGGCAGAGCTGCCGCAGCAGAGTCCCATTCACTGGAGTGGAGTTATGCCGCAGAGGAGAGGAGGGGGTTGCAGAATGGGCTGTCTCCGAGGGACCATTTTTTAATTTTGGCCTTATCTGCTTCTCCATAAGATTTCATGGGTTCTTAGCCGCTTGGCTTTGGCTCACCCACGTAAAATTTAACCCCACTTTGTCTCCAGCTCTGGAAAATGCTTTCTCAAAAGAGGATCTGTTTTGATAAGCTTTTAGAGTCCTACTGTTTCCCTTTGGACTCTATAGCTCTGATTCACATCAGAAAATTTTTTAAATGTGATTTTAAAATCTGAAGAAAGGAGAGAAATACTGTATATAATGTTGGAAATGGGCGAGGCCGGAAAGACCCCAAAAAGATGTGAATTTTTAAAAAAAAGATAAAGAACAAAAAGGCGGGACTTCGGGAACCCACAGCGGGAAGGAACGTTAGAACTCCGGAACCGATATCAGGTCCAGACCCTTGGGGAACATCCTGGCCTTTTTTCTTTTAACCTCAGCTCAAAACCTTCCACTGAAGCATTACCAATAGAGGGAGTGCTGGCTGAGCAGACTCAGGTGCTGTAATCAGCAGAAAGGGTGGGAATGTGGTGGGGAGGGGATAAGTCACACCCTCTGTACCCACAGCGAGTGGGTGGGACCTGGGACAGCTGGGCAAAAAAAGAGACTTGTGATTTTAGGGTGGAATTTTTTTTCCAAGGAGGGAGGACAGGGAGACACAGTGCTTAAGAGATTTTCCCACATTTTTGCCTGACCCCCAAGGGACTGGGCGATGTGTGAGGGCAGTTAATTTGAATAAGGTGCAGCCCCTGTCCACAAGGAATTTGAAATCTAGTAAGTGAAACAGCAAGCCACAGCAGACCATTGGGACACTTAAGGCTGAGGGAGTCACTTAGTGTTTTGCATAGAGTGACTTGACAGACCTGTGCCAAACACATTCTCTCAACTCCTGTGTGCACCTCCTTGCTGTCACTTGGACACATACATCCCCTTCCCTGTTAACCAGAATGGAGGATTTTTGTTAATTGATTTGGTAACTCCCATAGGAACCAGGATATAATAGGCAAGAAATACTGAACTTCAACTGAAATATCACTTGGCCTCAACTGCTCCATCTTGGCCATTGCTAAAACTGAGCTGTTGCCAGGACCTCCCCGCTGTTCTCTTGTTGATTCTGTTGTACGTTGACAGGGTCCCAGCATGGTGAACTTGTGAATTTTACTGTGGTTCAAGGAAGACAATCATTTCCCTCAGTCTAGTCCAGAAAGCAATCTTAAAACAATGAAAGGAAGAAAGTACCATTATTCCATAAAGTACCATTAATTGAAGCTATTGATGGAAACACTAAACAGTGTTAGTCAGATGTCACTGAAATGACTGAAATAATTAAAAAGAGAAAAGATTTATTTTGGTTCACAGTTTTAGAAGATACTGTATGTGACTGATTGGCCCTTTTGTCATTGGCCTCCAGTAAGACAGCACATGATGGTGGGAACACATGGTAGAGCAAAACTGCTCATCTTCACCTCATGGCCAAGAAGCAGAAGAGAAAGAGGAAGAGCCAGGGGTCCCACAATGTACTTTGGTGTTCCACTAGGACCCATCACATTAAGTTTCTACCACCTCTCCATAGAACCACCTGGGGAACAAGCCTTTAACACACAGATGTTAGTTAAAATATTTCTGATATTGGGTTGCTGATTTCTGTGAAATTCATTGGCTATTTTCTTGTTCAGTTTAATTCAACAGCATTTTTGAGCACACAGTAAGTGCCTATCACTGTAGTAATTTTGTGGAGGCTCTAAAAGATTTGTGCCAACTAACTGGATGAAGAAAATGCTATAAAGAGATGTAAGTAAAACACCCAGGGCAGGCAGACAAAGGAGAAGTTAACTCTGACAGAGGTTTCTTAGTGGACGAGTAAGCTTTTGAATGAAGAAGTAAGAATGGGAGCAGGCAGGGTTCTCTCAACAGAAGAAGCAGCATTGCATTGCGACACCAGAGCATGTTCAGTGAAGGGAAAAGGCAATGTTCAGTGAGAATAAAGGCAGCCTAAAATAGCCTAGAAAGATAAGCTGAGTGTGTTTTATTCTGTAGATGGTTGGGAACCACTGCCGTTTTGGGAGGATGAGGACAAAGTGATCTGAGATATATGTGAGTGTGTGTGGAAGATTCTGTGGCAGACACAGATAGTTATCTACCAGTCATTACTAACACCACTGCTGTCATCACTATCAGGACATCCACCTTCATTAACACCACCTCTACCATCACCACTACCACTACCAACAACAATAACACCTACTTCTCAATCCCTTCTACCTCTGAAGATTGACCAATGAAAGACTAATTTTATTTAGATATCAGGCAGTCAATGAGCTTCAAGGGGACAAGCCCAGGGTGTGAGGCTTGATTAGTATGAACTTAAGACACCCAGGGGTTCAATGTTATAGAAATTTGTCATAAAATTTTGTGTTGTGTTGTCATCAACATTTGGGACACTACTGACAGTTCATGGACAATGACCAAAAATGCCTGATATCTTCTAATACATAAGACAAACCCACACATCAAAGATTTGTCCCATGCCCTGCATGATTCTTTTATGACTCTCACTTAACATACAGAAGGAAAAACACATACTGGTGTAGTTGATGAATCTTCACAAACTGAACACACCCTAGTGCCTTCTTATAGTCACACACCCACGTGTATTCTAACAGCATGTACATTATTTGCCTATTTTTGAAATTTTTTTGGTACTGGGGATTGAACCCAGGGACACTGTACCACAGAACTACATCCCTAGCCTTTTTTTTTTAATTTTTATTTTGACACAAGGTCTTGCTAATTTGATGAGGGTCTCATTTAAGTTGTTGAGGCTGGCCTTGAACCTGTGATCCTCTTGCCAGAGTTGCTGGGATTACAAGTGTGTGCCGCTGTGCCCAGCCTGTTTTTGAACTTTATATAAATAGACCAGGATGTATATTCATGTAGATTAAAGGAATTTTTCATAATTATATGAGTCTGGTGGCAACCAATTTTGCCCAATTTTATTATAGATTTCATTTTCCAGGAAATGTAAACTACGATATAAATTGAAGGATGCTTTTTTTGCGTGGGGTACTGGGGATTGAACTCAGGGGCACTCAACCACTGAGCCACATCCCTAGCCCCCTGCCCCTTTTTTTGTATTTTATTTAGAAATAGGGTCTCACTGAGTTGCTTAGTGCCTTGCTATTGCTGAGGCTGGCTCAGCTGCTGGGATTATAGGCCTGCGCCAACATTCCTGGTTAGGATTTTTTTTTTTTAACTTGCAGCATCACTAAGAGTTGATCACCACTGCAGAAAATCATGGCACTAATAGAAATATCTTGGTTTCTGAATTCCTTCATACAACACATTTGTATCAGTGTTTATCTGAAGCTGCTGGTTCACAAAACGCTATGCATAGGTAAAAACATGCATAAAATGCAGACTAATTTCTTTTAAAGAAAGATTATTTTTTAAAATTTTTTTTAGTTGATGGATCTTTATTTTATTGATTTATTGTTTATATGTGGTGCTGAGGATCAAACCCAATGCTTCGTGCATGCTAGGCAAGTGCTCTACCACTGAGCTACAGCCGCAGCCCCAGACTAATTTTTTATATGTTAGAATATCTTATTTCATAGTGTTAGTCAGATTTTGATAGGTTATGTTACAGTAACAAACAGCCCCTTGCCAAATCTCAATGGCTTACAACCGCAAAAATGTGTATGTTGTTTATATTACACATCAGTTGCTGTTCTGCGTCTGTTCCATGATTTTTCATATGGAGAGCCAAGTAAAACTGTTATTATGGCAAACGGAAAGAGGAATACTGGTCATCTGATAGCTTTTCAAGCTTTTCTCAGACGTGACAGTTTCTTTCATATTACATTAGCCAAAGCAAGTCATAAAGCAAGTCCTAAAGCAAACCTGATCTCAATTGAGATACTGTAAGTCACAAGCCATCAGGTTGAGGTGTATAATTCTGATATACAGAAAGCACGAAATAATTGGGACCCATAATACAATTTGTCATATGTATTGAAATAAACATACACTTAATTTTTAATAATTATCTTTATTTCAGGCTTATATTCCAGTTAGGGCTTATAATGATTTATATTTTTATGTGTGTGTGTAGGTTATATCATCTTTCATTTTCGTTTCAAAAAAGAGGAGTGTTTTGAAATATTTGATATATAATAATATGTTCATTCTAAAGAGTTGGGAACCAGTGATTTGAACCAATTGTGGTAATTCCATTACCTTCATCAGTGAATGTCTTAAGAACTGGTGTAGTGGGCTAGGGCTATACCTCAGTGGCAGAGTGCTCGCCTAGCATGTGTGAGGCACTGGGTTCAATCCTCAGCACCACATAAAAAAATAATATAAAGGCATTCTGTCCATCTACAACTATAAAAATTTTTTTTCAAAAATAATCAGTGTGAACTGGGCTCAGTGGCACACACGTGTAATGCCAGAGGCTTGAGAGGCTGAGGCAGAAGGATCAAGAGTTCAAAGCCAGCATCAGCAACTTAACAAGGCCCTAAGCAACTCAGCAAGACTCTGTCTCAAGATATAAAAAAGGGTTGGGGATGTGGCTCAGTGGTTAAGGGCCCCTAGGTTCAATCCCTGGTACCAAACAAAAAAAAAACAAAAACCAGTGTGGGTTTTGATTCTGGCAAAGGAGATTCAAGAGGAAACCAGTTTACTAACTTTTTAGAAGATTGTATATAGTGAAAACATATAAATGTCGTTATAAAAGGATGTGATTTTTGAACCATGACAGTTATCTTGAAGCCATTAAGGGAAATGCTAACAGGATGAGAGGGGCACTGTTCAAAAATGGAAAGAATCTGGGCAGTTGGTGAGCTCATGAGCTGCAGGGTTTTCCTGAAAGTGCCTTATCTTTGAACTTTTTGGTATGTGACATAATAATTTTTTCTTATATTTAAGAAATCTGTAATGAGGTTTTCTGTTACTTATGGTCAAAAGTACTCTAAAAATTTGCTGGAATGAAAAGAACCTAAGTACAGAAATACTGATTAGTAAGATTTTGTAACAGTCTAGGCAGAAGGATTTAAGGGGCAAGGGTTGTAGCTCAGTGGTAGAGTGCTTGCCTAGGACGGTTCAGGCACTGGGTTCGATACTCAACACCATATAGAAATAAAATAAAGGTATTATGTCCATCTACAACTAAAAATAAAAAAGGTAATGAAGACTTAAATTAGGGAAAGACCTGGTGAGATACTGGTAAATGTCTACCGATCAGCTCAGTTCAGGCTAAAGATGAGAAGCAGTTGATGTATAGCATTTGCTGATTTTTGTGGTATGAATATTACCAATTTCAAGCTGTCAACCATATAATATCTGACTTTACCACTTTCTGAAAATTAGTATTGGCTCTTTGCAAGCTCCACCACACCACTGACTGTAGGAATAAGAAAGCAGGGAAGATATAAAAGATATTTCAGAGGGAGAATTAGCAAGACCTCAGATCATGTGGGCAATTATAGAAGTTGTAACAGAAACACAAAAACTTTTACTCATTTATGTGACTTCATTTCTCTGTTTGAAGTTCCAAAGCAGAATTCTAAAGCATCCAGGACATTTTCCACAAAGTACATAAGGTGACACAGTACTGCCTGGAAGAGAGAAAGTTTTTCAGTTTCCCAAATAAATAACATAAATTAATTTTATGGCCAATACATTGTACAAAGAGATGATAAAATGAGATAATGAAGCTGGATGTGGTGGTGCTACTTGTAATCCCAGCGGCTCAGGAGGTAGAGCAGGAGGATCCTGAGTTCAAAGCCAGTCTCAGCAACTTAGCAAGACCCTGTCTCTAAAAAAGTATAAAGAAAAAGATGGGCTGGGGATGTGCCTCAGTGGTTAAGCACCTCTTGGTTCAATCCCCAGTACCAAAAACAAACAAACAAAAAACAACAACAAAAAAATGAGATCATGATAAAGTTGGTCCTTACGGTACTAATCCCTGAAAAGGACAGGGTGAACTTGCAAGATATCAATGTGTCATAGAATCTGTATCAAGCAAAACCTAAGAAGCCAACACTAGTGGGAATCTGCAGAAGCAAATGGTGGAAGAAACAGGCTGGGTTGGTGAGATCCAATGGCTAGTGAGTTAGTCAGGTTTTCATCTCTATAACATAATACCTGAGATAAACAAAAGAAGGAAATATTTATTTTGATTCATGATTTCAGAGATTTCAGTCACAGTCAGTTGATTGCATTGCTTGGGTGTAAAATGAGGCAGAATACCATGGTGGCGGCAGTGTGGGGCAGCAGAGGCCTCTTACCTCTCTCCACACAGGAAAGGGAGACAGAAAAAGAGGAAAAGGAAGGAGGCTCTGAAAGGTATGGCCTTCAAGGACATCCCCCAGTGACCTAATTATTCCAAATAGGCCCCACCTTCTAAAGTTTCCACCACTTCCCAATATCACCATCAGCTGGGCATCAAGCCGTCCACAGAGGAGCCTTTGAGAGACATTCCAGATCCAAACTATAACAACTAGGGCCAAACAGAAGGAACCATAGTTATTCACTATAGTAATTCCGTTCCTTTTTCCATTTATTCAAGCAGAGTTTGTCAGGCATTTGCTAAGTGTTTGGTCTTAGGCCAAGGTCACAGTTTAGGATAAACAAAATATATTCTTCTGAACTTCACTTCCTTACAGGTAAAATGAACAGAAAACCTAGATTAGTGACAAAATATGGGATTGTAGAATTCTGTGTCCTGATTTAAAACTGAAACATTTTTTTTAAACTCTCTGATGAAATTCAGAAAACTAATCCCTCAAATTAGTCCTATAAATGCTATTTAAGGCTATCAAACACCCAAAACTTACTAGAGAATTTTTGTACATTATAGAGAAATACTGTTTTCTATTAAGGCAATTCTGCCAAGAAAAACACTCACTTTTAAATCAGCGCAGTCCAAGACCTTCATCTGAAGCATCTGTGGCTAAAAAGTAGCTTTCTAGCTGGGTGTGGTGGTGGTGCACACCTGTAATCCCAGTGGTTTGGGAGTTTGAGGCAGGAGGATCAGAAGTTCAAAGCCAGCCCCAGCAACTTAGCGAGGCCCAAAGTAACTTCATGAGGCCCAGACTCAAAATAAAAAATAAAAAGGGTTGGGTATATGGCTCAGTAGTTAAGTTCCCCTGGGTTCAATCGCTGGTACCAAAAATACATAAATAAATAGAAGCTTTTCTCTGAATCACATTTTTTCATCCAAATGTTATCACTATTTTATTTTCTGCTGCTCAGATGTTCAGGCTATTTGATCTGACTTTTTCATACAAAAAAATCAATAATGTACATAATCTTACTATGGGATTCTTTGGTTTGTGACCAAATGATAATGATAATGATAATAATAACTTGGTTGAAACAAGAGGATTTATTTACTCATGTAAATAAGAAGTCCAAGGAGAGGTTTTGCTTCTTCCAGTGTGCCTGAGGGAAACAGTCCAATGATGTTACAGGGACCTGGTTTCTCTTTTTCTATCTGCTTCTTCATTCCCAAACTAACTCTTCCCTCATGGTCTTAATATGGCTGCTACAACTCAAGGATTATACCTCTAGCAGAAAAGAATTTCCATTTAGTTTAGCAAAAATCCTGGAACAAATGTGCACTGGCCTGAGTTGTTAGTTGCTCACAACTGAGTGAGCAACTCAGTAAAATGCCCCTGGGTTCAATTTCCAGCACCCACCCCCCAACACACCCAATTTACATTTAGGATGATCCATTAAAGCACTAATGCAAATAGATACAGTAATATTAACCACAGCATGGATATAGTAATATTAACCACTCAGACAGTATAGCCTGAAAACCAGGGTGGGTGGCACTCAACAACATGGCTTAGGGCCCAGTAAGGAAGCTGAATCCCAGGGGCTGTGTGAACAGGCCTCAGAATGACATGATGTAAATACTAATGGCTGGGAAGAGGGATGTAGCTCAAAGGTAGAACATTTGCCTAGCATGTTGGAGGTCTTGTGTTCCATCCTTAGTACCAAAAAATAAAAAACAGTAATGGTTGAAGCTGTTCTGGGGTCCCAGGAGCATGTTTGGTACTTGTATCAGTTAGGGAACAAAACCAATAGTGCATGCACACGTACACACACACACATACACACACACACACACAAGAAAAATATAAGAGTATCTTTCCTAACCTTCAAGTGAGAAAGGGATTTTTAGAACTACAATACTGTTCCGAGGGAGACTACAGCATGCTTTTGCACACAGCCCTGCTAAGACTAGTTGCCTTATTCTCCAAAGGTCAAGGAGGCAGCCATGTACTACCAAGGAGTAGAATGATTTCAAGAGTGCTAAGGATGGCTGGAGATGGAGCTCCATGAAGGAGAGCTTACTAGCATGTGCAAGGTCCTAGGTTCAATACTCAGCACCTTAAAAAAAAAAAGGTACTAAGGAGCAACTGTATCCTTATTGGACCACCTGGCTACTTTGGGAAAGTTAGGTTACTTTTTCAAGCCTCAGATTCCTCACCTGCAAAATGGAGTCCCAATGCACTATACACAACCAAAGGAATATTTATAAAATGGCCTTCCAACATTATCTTACCACAAATCTCACCATCCTTGACTGATGTATAGAAAGACTTAATATTTCTTCACTTCACCATGAAAAATGTTTCTGAAAATGGGAGCAAAAATGTTATAATCTGCTATGGTTTAGATGTGAGGTGTCCCTCTAAAGCTCAGATGAGACAATGTAAAAATAGAGATGAAATAATCAGATTATGAGAGCTGTAACCTAACCATTGCATGAATCCATTAATAGGGATAACTGTAGGCAGGTAGGGTGTGGCTGGAGAAGGGAGGTCACTGAGGGTCTGCCTTTGGGATTTATATTTTGTCTTTGGTGAGCAGCTTCCTGGTAGCCATGTCCTGAGCTACTTTTCTGCCATGATGTTCTGCCTCACTTTGGGTCTGAAGCAATGGAGCCAGCTGTCTAAGGACTGAGACCTCTGAAACCATGTGCACTAAACAAACTTTTCCTCCTCTAAAATTGTTCTCGTCTTTTGGTTACAGTAAGAGAAAAGCTGACTAAAACAGAATCTTTTCTGGACTAGGGATGTGACTCAGGGGTATTATACTTGCCTAGTAAGTGTAAGGCCCTGGGTTTAATTCCCATCACTACACACACAAAATAGAATCTTTTTTAAGGACAGGTATTATTGGATGTAGGGGATTGAGTTATAGCTGGCTAACTACTTCAACAAACAGAGGATTCCAGAATGAAACCAGAAATATCACAATGCAATGTTGAAATACAATTGGTGCTGTTGGTAATACCATAGTCATCTGTGCCTACCCTTTACCATGTTCAACCCCTCTCCCCTAGTCTACCCTGCCTGGCCTTGGCTTCTCCTTTCTCTTTCTCTCTCTGCCCTCCTCTTCTTGTTTTTTTTGCTGTTGTATTTTTTGTCTTTTAAATTTATTTTATTCTTTAATGTTTTTTCCTAAATGAGATTAACCTAAAGTTGCAGACAGTACATACCCTTCACTCAGTTTCTACTGACATGATTATAATATCAAAACCAGAATTTGATATTAGTATATCATCTGTATCTATATCATTTTATGAAATGGGTAGATTCGTGTAGTCACTGCCTCAATCAAGAGAGAACTGAGAGGCTGGGGTTGTGGCTTGGTGGCAGAACACTTGCCTAGCACATGTGAGGCACTGGGTCTGATTCTCAGAACTAACTAACTAAATAAATAAATAAATGTATTGTATCCATCTACAACTAAAAATATTAAAAAAAAAAAGCATTGGGATTAGGGTGTAGCTCAGTGGTAGACTGCTTGCCTAGGAAGTATGAGGCTCAGGGTTCAATCTAGATAAGTAATCCAAATAAATAAGTAAATAAATAAATAAATAAATAAATAAATAAATTCTTTATTAAGGAAAGAGTTTTTATCAATATATGTAATAATGTTTAAATTATTATCACCCTAGTGGTTACAGTACAGTATATCCTTAAAGTTGGCATTTCCGTGATTACTAATGAGGTTGAGTATTTTCTATAAGCTAACTGGTCAACTGTATTTCTCTGTTATTTACCTAATCTTATAAACTGCCACTGTTTTTTATAGATTCACTAAATATATTTTTAAAAATCAAAATGTTTCTTACCAAAGAGCATTATATTCTGCACACTGCTCTGAATAGATAGATGCCAGGGACCTGTGGACTACTGTTACTTTACTTCCTGCCCCATCCCCTCAAATGTTTACAGAGACCACAAAGTAAGGTGCTCACAATAATTACATGGGATGGGGATTGTAGGTTGAATCACCAACAAAGAATAATTAAATTCACTCATTCTACTGCTGTTTCAAAATTTCAGTGTTTTTGCTTGCCTTTCCCTCCACAAACCATGTTTGTAAGGAACTAAAAAATTGTATCTGGTGAACAGCAGAAATTTCACTGCACTTCAAATGCAGAGAGCCTGTGAGTCACAGCCATGTTGCCTTTTTAAATAAAAGCAGATTTTAAAAAAAATATGTAGGATTCCTTCAGTTCCTCCCTAGTCTTAGAAAAACTTTCCAGAATAGTGCTTCTCTCTCTCTCTCTCTCTCTCTCTCTCTCTCTCTCTCTCTCTCTCTCGCGCGCGCGCACACACACACACACACACACACACACACACACACACACACTTATCCTGAGTTAGAATCCTTCAACATTTGCCTACTGATTCACACTATTCTGCAGAAAATATGGTGCATTCTGTATCAGTCCTGTGTTCCTGCAATGGTAAGGATCCAATCTTCAGATCCTCCTAAGGGCACATCAATTTTGATTGAAGTTCCCAACACATGGTGGATACATGTGACCACTTTGCCAATAATAGGTCCAGCCAAATCTCTGGGGTCAGTTATTTATGTTGTAAATAATAGGTCCACCAAGATCACCATATAAGCCAGAAATGGTGGCAACTGCCTGCAATCCCAGCAACTCTGGAAGCTGAGACAGGAGTATCACAAGTTCGAGGATAGCCTCAGCAGCCTAGCAAGGTAATTTAGTGAGATAGTCTCAAAAATAAAAAGGGCTGGGGACCTAGTTCAGCAGTAAAGCACCCCTGGGTTCAATCCCCAATATCCCCCCAACCACACACAAATCACCATATAAGCCATGACACCCTGCATAGACACCCTGACCAGGGGCCATTCTGTCAAAACTACCTTTTCCCCATATGGGAAACCCCACAGGACATCCAGAGTGGTGATCAAAACTCATTGTGAAAACACCACAATCATAAGTTTCATTATAAAAATTGAGATCATAAGGCTGAGCATATCCTTTGATGAAAGATTCATATATATATAAGATTAAGGATGATCTTTATGCACTGTATCATCCTATCAGGCTTTCCTCTGATAAAAAAACAACCCTATCAGTGGAATGAGGACAGCATTCCTGGAAAAGCTCAATTTTTGTCTGAGTGTCCCTCAGAGTTCCTTGATTTTTAGACCTTTGACCTCAATAATCCCTCCTCCCAGACTGAAGAATCAATAGTCCCAACTTGTAGTCAAAGGTAATTTAAACATTCCATAACAGATTAGAATGGGAGCTGGCAGATTGCAGTAGGTGATGGCTACTGCAGGCCCTCTTCCAAGGAAGGGGTAATTTTCTTCAGAATTTCTCCAATTATTTCAGTATCAGCACTGATATCCAATATGTGCTTGGAGCCACTGCTGTCTAGGATTGAAACAATGGCATTTTAGTCTATGCAGAGGACCTGTTTTAATACCTTTGCCTCCTTTTTCAATTGCTGCCCAGCATTCTTGCTCTGAAGCAGAGTGCATAATTTAACCATTTCATCTCTCTTTTTAGACCGTCTATTTTAAATGCTCGTTCTTCTTCCCTGTCTTCTACAGGGCAATTACCCAATTTTCCATTGGTTTCAATGTTGGGGAAGGTTTCATCTGGTCATTTCATTTCCACTTTCTTGTATTAAATGGACACACCAATCTACAGGATGCAAACAAATGGGAGGCAGGCAAGACATCTGGCCTCTTTGTCCTTTTGCTATCTATATGTAGGGGTTCAGGGTGTTAATCAGAATTAATTTACGTAGAAAATATTTTCTCTCAGCCTATTGTGATGTCATTTATTTACTAAAGTTGTACATAGCTCTGTATATTCATCATTTCCACTATGTCTTTGAATTTTGTTTCATGTTTAAGAAAGGATGGTTCCGTTTATATACTACCCTGAGCCTTATATCTGTCCCGGGTCTCTGCCATCTCTATCTTCTGGCCTTCCATGCTACTCAACTCAGCCCTGTACCCGAGTCCCAGCTCAGACTTTCTACTTCAAAGGCCTTCCTCATATAGCCCAAAACTGATGCTGGCACCTCTGTCTACATTACTGGATTTTTTTAATTATTTAAATTTTTGGTACTGGGGATCTAACCCAGGGGTGCTTTACCATTGAGCCACATTCTCAGTCATTTTTATTTTTTATTTTATTTTGAGACAGGGTCTCACTAAGTGGCTGAGACTGGCCTCAAACTTGTGATCCTCCTGTCTCAGCCTGCCAAGTTGCTGGGATTACAGGCGTGTGCCAATGCACCCTGCTATATTACTGTGTTTTTCTAAATGAAATTAAATCTAACTCTGCACCCCACCAAAGCCAGGTACCAAATAATGATGTTTCAGTCAATAATAAGTACACAGGACATATGACAATGGTCCCATAAAATTATAATAGAGCTGAAAATTTTCTCTTGGTGATGTTATAGAGCAAAGCATTATTCTCATGTATATGGTGATGCTGGTAGAAGTAAATCTACTTTTCTGTCAGTTGTATAAAAGTATAGTACAAGCCAGGCATGGGGGTATACATCTGTAATCCCAACTACTTGGGAGGCAGAGGCAGGAGGACTGCAAGTTTTAGGCCTGCCTGGGCAATTTAGTGAGCCCTTATCTCAAAATAAAATAAAAAGGGTCAGTGGTAGAGCTCAGTGGTAGAGCTCTTGTCTAGCATGTGACAGACCCTGGGTTTAATCCCCAGCACACCGCAGGAAAGGAAATAGTACATACGATTATATTCAGCACATACTTGATAAAGACAATAAATTACTAAGCTACTGGTTCTTGTACTTACTGTCCTATTATGGTGACCTATATTATTATGGTTTGGATATAAGGTGTCCTCCCAAAAGCTCATGTGTGAGACAATACAGGAATGCTGAGAGGTGAAATCATTAGATTATGAGAACTGTAATCTAATCAGTGGATTAATCCATTTGATGGATTAATAATTTGAATTGTTTGATGGGTGGTAACTGTAGACAGGTAGGGTGTAGCTGGAAGAAGTAGGTCACTGGGGGCATAGCTTTATGGTTTATATTTTGTCTCTAGCAAGGGCTTCCCCTGCCCCAGCTCTCTCTCCCTCTCTGTTTCTTGGCTATCATGAACTGAGCAGCTTTCCTCTGCCTCACCTAAGAGCCAGAGATAGAGTCAGTTGATCATTGACTGAATCTCTGAATCCTTGAGCCAAAATAAACTTTTCCTCCTGTAAGTTGTTGTTGGGTCTTTTTGTCACAGTGACACAAAGCTGACTAAAACATGTGTGTACTTCTTTTCTTAGCACTACTGAGGACTGAACCCAGGGATGTTCTACTACTGAGCTATATCCCCAGATATTTTAATTTTATTTTGGGACAGGTTCTCACTTAGTTGCTTACACTGACCTTGAACACGTGATCCTCTTGCTTTAGCCTCCCAAGTCCCTGGGATTATAGGTGTGCACTGAGGTACCTGTCTTCCTATAGCTCTTGACTATATATAGGCTGTAACATGGAATGACTGACCTATGCCATATAGATTTGTTTAAATGCACCCTGTGCTATTCAAGAAATGATGAAATCACCTAATGATGCATTTCTCAGAAGCTGCCCTGTCCTATTTTTTTTTTTTTTGGTACTAGAGATTGAACCCAGGGGCACTTGACCACTGAAACACATCCCCAGCCCTATTTTGTGTTTTATGTAGAGACAGGGTCTCACTGAGTTGCTTAGCACCTCACCATTGCTGAGGCTGGCTTTGAACTCGCGATTCTCCTGTCTCAGCCTCCCTAAGTGCTGGGATTACAGGCTTGCACCACTGTGCCTGGCTAGCTGCCCTGTTCTTAAACATACAAGACTGCATTAGTTATACCTACCAGATTGCTGCTTCTAGAGAGAACGACTCTTCCCTGTATACACAGAGAGTGGAAGGTCTCAGCTTCTTGAATAAATTGCAGACTTCTAACCCTTCCTAGTCTTGGGGAGTCTTCCTAAACCTCCCTCCCTTTATCTTGATAATTTTCCCACTCTTTCCCTTTGAAGTCAATCCACACAATCTCTCCTCCATTGGTACTCAAAACACCAACACTTTTTTTTTCTAGTATTGAGGATTGAACCCATGGGGTATATAACCCCTGAGCTACATTACCATCCCTTTTTATTTATTTATTTTTGAGACAGTTCTCATTCCCAATGTATTCCTTGCTGAAGTGGCCCAATTGGATGCTAAAACCAATCACATTTCCTTATTGCCAACACTGTTCATGTATCTCTCTTTCAACCATGGCATGATTTGTACCGAGAAATGCTTGCCCCACTATAATCTTGATCAGTATTATAAATAAAATAAGCTCTTATAGGAATGTCCACATATAAATGTGAATGGTATCTGTGGTAATGCTGTTGTTTGTATTAAGCTGTAAGACGAGTGCTTACTAGGCTCCCAAAGCTTCAAGGCAAATTGGTAGGTTTTCCCCTTGTTTCTCACCACCTTCCAACCAGACTTGCTCCTGAACCCTTTCTTTTTAGAAATCCTAGAGGTATTACTGACAATATGAAGCAATGCAAAAGAATGGCCCTTTAGTCAAGTTATTGCCACTCTAAATGCCTAACTCTGTTGGGAGGTGCTACAGCTGGCAAAGCCCTGCTTGATTAGATACTCCCCATCTGGGCAGAGGCTCAAGGTGCCACAGAAACCTTCGGAAACCTCTCCCTTCACTACCACTCTAGGAGGTTGTCTGCCTAGTCCACTGATACAAAGCCCCAATTCTTGGTCCCCTAAGCCAGGAAGGAACACAGGCTGATCAGTGCAGGTCCAGGCAAGGGGGCATAGAAGGTTGTTACATTATGGATCTAATGACCCAACAAGACATTTTTTCCCCTGGTACTGGGGATCAAATCCAGGTGGCACTTTGCCTCTAAGCTTTCTTTCTTTTCTTCCTTTCTTTCTTAGCGGTTCTCACTATGTTGTTGAGACTGGTCTTGAATTTGTAATCCTCCTGCCTCACTCTGCTGAGTCTCTGGGTTTACAGGTGTGTGCCACCACATCCATTCTGGGAGTAATTTCTTGAATTCACATTATCCATGTGAGAAGAAATTGTGGCTGAAGGCTGTTAAGGAGCAGCTGTGGAGCAGAATGCAGGGGAAGGCTGCACCTCAAAACCTGCCTCTACTGGGCTCAGGAGGTCCAGGGTCATTTAAAACAATGGGACACTTGAGACCGCATAGTGCTACCAACATGCACATAATCCACTTCCTCATCAACTCTTGTGATTGCACAGCCCCAGCCAGGTGGAAGAATGCTGTCTGGAGGCTGGTGGTGGAAGTGACCCCAGAGAAGAGAGACCCTAGTTCCAGGTCATATTGAACTTTGTGTGCCGTCAGCAGCATTGGATAATCCCTAGGGGTGTTATCCTCAGACTCCAGTGGGAATGGTCCCCCTTAGGATTAAGCCGTAGCAAATAGTCCTGCTTGTGCCAGCCTGAGAGGTCCCCAAAACACACAGGAGGAGACTGGGTCCACATTTTAACTGGATCTTGAATGAGGTGAGGAAAGGGAGAAAGAGGCTTTAGGACAAAGGGCATATGCTCCTGACAAAGGATGTAGAGGGTAGTGGCATGTTGGGCTGGTTAAGCATAAAATGCATGGGGAGTGGGGGTGGATGAGATGATAGGTGAGAAAAGAAGAGTGTGAATAGCTGTGGAGGATCCCAAGAGCTATACTAAGAGGTTTGGATGTTATGCCGGTCCAAATGTTTTAAGGTTAAGTTGCTTTCAGATGTGTTTTAAAGCCAGCATAGTGTCTTAAGCAGTTTTAAATTTATACCTCATGAAGAAATTGCTCACCCAATACCTTAATCTCACCCCCCCCCCCCAGCTGCACCTATCAATTGCCCTGGAGGCCAATGCATTTGTGACCTTGGATGATTTGGGACTGGATACTCCATCCTCTTCATTGTATGATGACTTGAGGGACTCAGTCTCCCAAGGAAAGACTGCCACCCTGATCCTTACACAGTCCCCGGACACAGACCTACAGGGTCAGCCTTTTTGTCCTCATTTGTGATCTATACTTTCTGGGCTGTCCCTGTTTGAAAGATGCCCTCACCTTCAATGTCCCAGTATACCATCTTTATGACTCAGCTTTCCCCTTCCTAAAGAACCATTGGATGTTTTACAAGGAGAATACACAGCTTCTCTTTATGCAAAGTTGATAGACCAAGGAACTCAAACCACCAGGGGGCTTGCTGCCCCAGGGCGCCGGCCCTGATTACTGTGCCAAGGGCTGAAGACGTTTGGAAGGGGAAGGATAGCCATCTGGTGGCCATTTATGGAATGGCAGCACATAACTGGAACACATTTTGTATTTTTCTGTTCTATGACCTTGAACAAAACAAAAAAAATCCAGAGTTGTGTAGTACTTAAAAGCCACACTCGCCCAGAAACAACAACAAAATACCAAAAGAAGTTTATTATAGAAATGGGAAATGATACAATGAATGATGTGCAAGGACCTGGGTGAAAGACCTGAGCTAAAATGAACCCCATGTCAGGCTTTGGATCCTCCAGAAAAACTAGTAGGCCTGAGTTCTGGTTCCAGAAAAAGACACACATTGCACAAGGCTGAAGCCACTCTGGGACCACCCTCAGAGCAAACAATCAAAGAGGTTAAAAATCACATACCTGGCATTCCTGGGATCTGAGTCTGCCTGAACCCCACGTGGGTCACTTAAATTCACCTTGCAGTTGGTCATTTTCAAAAAATTCCCAAAAGCCATGATTGGGTCCCACCAAATGTTATGGACACCCCTCAAACTCTGAATGGTCATTATTGTCACCATAGGTGCTATATGATTGTATTTGGTGTTTGTGTAATGATGCGATGCATACGTCACATCCACTGCCACCACCTGTCCCCTCCCCCTATAAAAACCTGCTCAGCCATTGTACAGGGCTCTCTGCATGGACCCATGTGTGGGTGAAGTCTGAGAGACCGAGCAAGGCTCTTTGCTTTTACATAAGTGCCTCGGTCTCCCTGGTGGTCTTTGGGGACTCCATGGTCTGGGCATGACACTGGGTTCAATCCCCAGTACTGCCAAAACAAAAACAAAAACAAAACATACACACACACACTCTTTGTTTTTTTTTTTGGTACTAAGGGAATTGAACCCTGGGGCACTTAACCACTAAGCCACAACCACAGCCATTTTTATGTTTTTTTATTTTTATTTTTGTCCTTTTTAAAAAGTTTATTTATATTAATTGGGTATACATAACAGCAGAATGCATTTTGATTGATTGTACAGAAATGGAGCACTACTTTTCATTTCTCTGGTTGTACACCATTTTTGTTTTCAAACAGGATCTTGCTATGTTGCTGAGGGCCTCAATATGTTGCTGAGGCTGGCTTTGAATTTGCAATCCTCCTGCTTCAGCTTCACAAGCTGCTGGGATTACAGGTGTGCATCACCATGCCCCTCTGTATGTATGTATAAAATGGCCACTTGATTGCTTAGATCAGGGGTTAGCCATCTTTCTTAAAGGGGCAGAAGGCATGGGTGGGGCAGAGTGCTTGCCTCGCACTGTGAGGCACAAGGTTTGATCCTCATTACCACATTAAAATAAACAAATAAAATAAATGCGTGTTGTCTATCTACAACTACAAGAAAAAATTTTTAAAATGGCGGGGGAGGGCGGAAGGCAAACAGACTCTGTAGACTATGCACTCACTCTGTTGCAACTATTCAGCTCTGCAGCCACAGATCAATACAAAATTAGACAATCATGGTTGTGTTCTAATAAATCTTTATGAACACTAAGCTTGAATTAGATATAATTATCACAAGTCCTCCAGTGTAATTCTTCCTTCAATTTTTTTCAACCATTTCAAATATAAAAACCATTCTAACTTTGCAAGTCCTGTAAAAAGCAGCAGAATCTTGGAGTCTGTAATCCCAACAACTGGGGAAACTGAGGTAGGAGAATTGCAAGTTTGAGGCCACTCTTGGCAGTTTAGTGACACTCTTTCAAAATAAAAAAAATAAAAAGTGCTAGGGATTCAACTCTGGGAGAGTGCCCCTGGGATCAATCACAATACTGAAAAACAAAAACAAAAATAGGTAGCAGGCCACATTCAACCTGGTACAGGCCATTGTTTGCCAGCTTCTGGCTTGAATTGTTCTGAGTCAAGTCTAGAGTTGGGGAGCATCAACCCAAAATTGTAGCTTGAGTTTTAGGTTCACTGAACTGTGGGCTCCTTTTTCTAGCAACAATTCTGACAGCTGGGACCCCCTCCTAGGTACTTTGGTGTGAAAGAGCATCTAGTCTGTGGGAGGAAGCTTATTTGTCTGATCTCCACAGCAGGGGCTGTGCTTCCAGCCATTTCAAAGCTGGCCATGGTTACTAGCAAGCAAGTTATAAAGAAGGTATGACATGGCTCCCTATGGACTCTCTGGAGGTCCTCACTGCTTTGCATCCAGGGCTGCTGGCTCTGCTGGCAGTGTTATCCTATGGGTGGAGATAGAAACCATGCTCTAACTTCTCGAGGCAGGTGAGTGGCTAGTGGCGAACAGGCCTGGACCCTGGAAAGGGGTGGAAGGGAAGGCTGACCCATTGATTGGTTAGTTGGACCTACAACTGATAAAAATGCCAGCCCACAGCCTCATTTTGCATATCATTTCTCTACCTCCTTTTGTCTTAGTCTTAACAATGATTGTGTCAACACATAACATTAAAAATACAGTGAAAAAGGCCAGGGATGGTGGTGTACTTGGGTCATTCCAGCTACTCAGAAGGTTGAGGCAGGAGAATGGCAAGTTTGAGGCCAGCCTCAACAACTTACTGAGGCTCTGTATCAAAGTAAAAACTAGAAAGGGCCAGGGATGCAGGTCAGTGTTAAAGTGCCCCTCAGTTCAATTGCCAGTACAAAAAAAAGAGCAAATATTGGAATCTAATACTCCATGCCTTAGGCATTTAATAAGTTTTGTGTGTTCTTTTTCCTGTTTAAAAAAAAAAACAAACACACACAATTATTGTAGAATTCCACTTATTTGAGGTAAGTCGAAGGCACATTCATAGAAACACAAAATACAGTGGTGGTTGCCAGGAGCTAGTCACACAGCAGCACCCTAGTTGGATGTGGTGGGGATGTGGCTAGTGGTAGAATATGGCATTATTGTTTAATGGGTATAGAGTTTCAGTTGGAGAAACTGAAAACAATTCTGGAGATGGATAGTGATGATAATTGCATAAGAATATGAATTTATTTAGTGCTTCTGAACTATACCCTTAGAAATGGTTGAAATGGTAAATTTGATGTTAGGCATCTTTTACCACAATTTTTAAATCATTACCAAATTTTTTGAAACAAATAAGTATAAGCAAAACAAATCCAGTTCTATAAATTTAAGCAAAATATTTCATAAATTTAATAAAATATTCAAATATTAAAACCATTTAAATCCAGCCATATAGATCAAATAGCCTTTGGTTACTGTCAAGTGGCATGTAGCTGCCCTGAGGCCGTACAATGGAGGACTGAAGGTTGTAGACGGAGGGGCAGGCAGGAGAAAACTGGCAGAAATACAGACCTATTCCTGGACTCACAAAGTTTTAAAGATCGTTGGGTATGGTGGTGCACACCTGTAGTCCCAGCAACTCAGGAGCCTAAGGCAGGAGGATTACAAGTTCAAAGCCAGCCTCAGCAACTTAGCGAGGCCCTAAGCGAGCCCATGTCTCTAAAATACAAAAAAGGGCTAGGGATGTGACTCAGTGGTTAAGTGCCCCTGAGTTCAATCCCTGGTACCAAAATAATGTTTTGGGTTATATATACTTTTTTTTTTTAGTTGTAGATGGACACAATATCTTTATTTTATTAATTTATTTTTATGTGGCACTGAGGATCGAACCCAGTGCCTCATGTGTGCTAGGCAAGTGCTCAAACACTAAGCCATAACTCCGACCCCCAAAACAATGTTTTAAAGATAATTGGAGGGCTGGGGGCAGTAGCTCAATGATAGCATGGAGGAGACTCTAGGTTCAACCTATAGAACCAAAAATAAATGTGTGTAACATCAAAATTTCATGTGCCTCTTCTCACCACCAAAAAATTCCCAAGTCCCCGTATAGGGCAGAGGGTCTTGGTATATGTAGACCATGACTCTCTCAGTCCTTACAACCCCACTCCTCCCACACCTCTAATGCCATTATCCCACTCCAAGTGGCTATGTCATTTGCTTTACTTCTGGTTTTTTTTTTTTTTTTTTTGGTACTGGGGATTGAACTCAGGGGCACTCGACCATTGAGCCACATCCCCAACCCTATTTTGTGTTTTATGTAGAGACAGGGTCTCACTGAGTTGCTTAGCGTCTCACCATTGCTGAGGCTGGCTTTGAACTCGCGATTCTCCTGTCTCAGCCTCCCTAAGTGCTGGGATTACAGGCTTGAGCCACCGCGCCCGGCTTCATTTGCTTTACTTCTGTGGTCCTTAAGAACACCTGCATCCTTAACATAAGGGTTACCAGAGAAGTCAGGAAGATGCCTCCTCAATCCTCCTCTTTGGAGAAAGATAAGATCCCCTACTGGCTTCCTTTCAACTTTTAAAATCCTTCTGTAATTCTTGGCTAAATCTAAAATGTGAATCATAAAAGAAAAGCAAGGGGAGGGGGGAGCCAGGGGACAAAATCCCTCTCTGGAGGAAAAATTTATCTAGCTTTAGAAACTGTCAGGAGCTGGATTCCTTTAGTCACCATGGCCTTGAACTTCCTATGAAGAAGGCCACCAGGGAGGATTTAAAGATTTAAGAGGTACTTGGGAAACTATAGTTGGCGGAGCCTTGACCGGTGTGAGGACCTCGCCTTTTTGGTGGCCAGACCGTTATACTTTGGTTTCAGTTTTAAGCATGTAGCTTTAAAGGGGACTTTCCCTACTGGAGCAGGAAGAAGAGCTGACAACTGGCACAGCCCTGAGCAAGGAACAAATTTAGTCCCAAATGGCTACAGTTGGTGAGCAACACAGGTGGACACACTGGAATGTCTCAGTTGCCAGCAACAAGAACCAACCAGGTGACTGTCGAGTTCAGAGACATAGGACCTATCCTGGACCAAACCTAAAGTCTGTGAAGGATCAAAGCCTTTCATAGGGGGAGTAGCAAGGGAGTGAAAGTTAATATTAGGTTAAGCAGCTCTCAGTAACAATAAAAATTCATGCCAAAGATATGCCCAACTGGGCACAGATGGGATTACACACATGTAATCCCGGTGACTTGGCAAGAGGACCACAAGTTGTAGTCCAGCCTGAACAATTTAGGGAGACCCTGTGTCAGTATTTTATAAAAAGGGGCTGAAGGTGTAGCTCAGAGCTAAATCTCCAGTACCACAAAAACAAACAAAAACAAAAACAAAACAGTTATTTCTTACATGTGCAAGGAAACAGTTTTAAAAGACAAAATGGCATACTTTTTTTTAAAATAGCTTTTTTTAGTTGTAGATGGACACATTACCTGTATTTTATTTATTTATTTTTGTGTGGTGCTGAGGACTGAACCCAGTGCCTTGCACTGCTAGGTAAGTGCTCTACCACTGAGCCACAACCCCAGCTGGGTGGCATGCTTTTATTAGTTGTTGCCAAATTGCCCTTCATCAAGTTTATGCCAACATCAACATCAACCTTCCTATTTGCAATGTAGTGAAGTGCTCTGGGTGTGAAGGAAGGACTTCAATCCCTCTGTGCTGGGAAACTATTTTTCAGAGGCTTCTAGGGAGCGGAGCAGTGCTGAGTGCATAGTTGAGCAAGCTTCAAGGGCAAGGGGAGCTCCCTTCTGCCAAAGCTCTAACTTTATGGTTTTTTGTTTGTTGTTTAGTACCAGAGATTGAACCCAGGGGTGCTTTACCACTGAGCAACATCCTTAGCCCTTTTTATTTTGAGATAGGGTCTTCAAATTGCTGAGACTGGGCTTGAACTTGAAATCCTCCTGATTTAGCCTCCTGGATCAATGGGATTATAGGTGTATGCCACCATGCTGGGCTCCTATATCTTTGCTATTTGAAGTCATGAAATTTTCCGTAGTTCAGTGAATCTGTGAGCTTCTAGAGAACTAACACTGGGCCTGTATTCACCTTTGAATCTCTAGTACATGCTGAATCAATGTGTATTAGATGAGGGAACAAATTAATAAATTAGGCTTCTAGGTTTTATTAAGAAAAATAATTGAAACTATTTAAGGACTAAAGCTATAATTACCTTAAGAGATTTATTGACTCTACAACCTTCCCATGCTTGGGGTTTTTGTCTTCTCACCTGTATTTCCCTAGAGAAATTAGTCATTAAATAGCTAAAACATCTAGGAGCAGTGGTGCATGCCTATAATTCCAGCTCCTCAGGAGGTTGAGACAGAAGGGTTGCAAATTCAAGGCCAGCATGGACAACTCAGCAAGACCGTGTCTCAAAACAGAATTCATAAAAAGGGCTGGAGATGTGGCTCAGAGGTAGAACATTCCTGGGTTCAATCCCCAGTGCTGGGGAGTGCAGGGGACAAAAACAAAAAGGGTCTGTGCTTTGAAGGCATGCAGAGAGTCTTAACTCAGCCAGCAGGCATGATTAGTCCTTTGGTTCCACACAAAAAAAGCAAGGATCACTTCTGTCTCAGAATACTGGGTCATGGCTCAGTGGTACCATATATTCAGGCAATATAGAAGTATTAAAAGAGAGCCACGCATGGTGGAACAGGCCTATCTGTAATCCCAGCATTTAGGGAGGCTGAGATAGGAGGACCAAAAATTTGAGGCCAGCCTAGATAATTTACCAAGACCATCTCAAAATAGAATGAGAAGGGTTGGGGATGTAGCTTGGTGACAGAGCACTCCTGGGTTAACACAGGCCACCCCTCACTCCCATGAGGTTGCAATGTGCCAGGAACTGTCCTTGCAATGTCTCAGCTCCACTTGTGGGAGGGGAGAATTTCAGAGTATTGGTGAATACCTGTGCCTTATCCCCCTTATCCCCTAGCTCCAGCCAGGACCCATCCCTCTTCCTCCAGCACAAGGGCCTGCTACAGGTCCCTGACCTCAGAGATCATTCACTGGGGCCAAGAAACAACCCTACCAGCCACAAGCCACAGCCACATCAGAAAAATTCTCAGGACTCTTGTTGCAGGCACAGATAGATAAAAGGCTTACCTTCTTTGGCTTGACTTGAACGTAAAAGGAACATACTAGAGCTACTGCAATATCCCCCCACCCACCGCATGGAAGAACCTCTTGAGAATAAAGTTGAGAGATAAGAAGTGACCTGAGTCCTCAGAAGTAAAAACCAGGGCCTGACAGCATTTATATGTCTAGATGGAAGCGTGCCTCAAGTTAGTTCTACTCTCTGGAATTTTCAGTTAGGTGAGCCAATAAATCCTTTTGGGTTAAACCTGTGCATTCCAGGCCTTGACCTTTATTCTGTGGTTCTTCTGAATACAGAAAATGGATCATGTAAGAAATTTTGTTCACAAAGCTGCTTGATATATGGGTAGAGAGAAGAGACCTCTTTTAGCACTTGAAAGATCCTTAGATAAGTGGACAAACCAAAGACACTAATAAGTGGAAGTTCAGAAAGGCATTCTGCACAACACTGAGAACCACAAATCTGTAAATACATGGAAAATAATTGGGAATTGGTCAGTTAAAGCCAAGCCCTGTAGTTACTGGGGGGGAGGGAGGTGGATGTGGCTGGGGGGTTGTCAGCTCAGTCCAAGAGTGGAGATGAGGATGCCAGTCAACCATGCAATGTCACAGTGATTATTGTTTTGTGTCATTATATAGTAGCTAACAGAAACAATCTTTTTTCTCATATCTGCTCTTCTTATCTGCCACCTTGTTTAATGGCACTACTACCTCCTGTGATAAATATATTTTTGGTCTTTATCTTGGCTAAAACCCTGGGAATCTCAGGAATGAGGAAAGTGTCTTTCACATGCAAATGAAATGACTGGTGGCTGGGGGCCCTTTCATAGCTTCAGGATGGGGCTAGCCATAAGAAAGATCCAGACTTGACAAAGACTTGAAAGTATTAGCCCCATCTCCCAGTTTCCAAAAGGGAAAAGGGCTAAAGGTTGAGTTAATTATCAATAGCCAGTACTTTGATCAATCATGTCTACATAATGAAACCTCCATTAAAACCCATATATGACATCTGGGTGCAGTGGTACATACCTATAATCCCAGCAGTTCAGGAGGCTGACAGGAGGATTGCAAGTTTGAGGGCAGCTCTGGCAACTTGGTGAGACTCTGTCTCAAAATAAAAAATAAAAAGGGATAAGGAGTTGGGGTTCAGATGTTAAGCACCCCTGGGTTCAATTCCCAGTACAAAACAAAACAACAACAAAAAGACTAATGAGCCAGGCCTCGCATGCCTGTAATCCTAGCACTTTGGGAGGCTGAGACTGGAGAATCGAGAGTTCAAAGCCAGCCTCAGCAACAGTGAGGTGCTAAGCAACTCAGTGAGACCCTGTCTCTAAATAAAATATGAAACAGGGCTGGGGATGTGGCTCAGTGTTTCGTACCCCTGAGTTCAATCCCCAATATCACAAAAAAAAAAAAAAAAAAAGACTAATGAAATCTGGCCCCTGCCCTGTGAAAAATCACAGTCTAATGGTAAAGCAGAAACCAAAACACAATCCTAGTGCCATGGAAGTGATTCATAGAGACAGGGGAAGGCACAAAGCATTCTGGAGCCCACAGTAGGGGTCTCTTACTCAGCCTGGGAGTGATAGGGGCCATCTGAGAGGTCAGTGAGTTTTTCTAGGTGAGGGTCACACCTGACTTGTTATTTTGTGGTACTGGGGATTGAATCCAAAGCATCCTATAATTGAGCTACCTCCCCAGGTAGCTTTTTAAATTTTATTATTTTGTGTGTATGTGTGTGGTACTGGGGATTGAACCAGAAGAACTTGACCATTAACTACATACCCAATCCTTTTTATTTTTTATTTTGAGACAGGGTTTTGCTAAATTGCCCAGATTGGTCTCAAACTTACAATCCTCCTGCCTTAGCCTCCAAGTAGCTAGAATTACTGTTGTGTGCCTCCATGCCTGGCTCACACCTGAGTTTTAAAACTCAAAGAAAGAAAGAGAACTGACCAAGTTAAGAGGAGGGGAGAGGACACAGGAAGCAGAAGGGACAGCTTTGGACATGGCCCAGAAGTGAAGAAAGCGAGGTCTGACTCCACCATCATGGAGAAGGCCTGAACTTCTTACCTGGACAAGAAATCATTAACTTGCTCTCCTCACACATTCTCCTCCCCTACTATCAGAAAAATCTCTCTAGCACTCAAATGTGACTTCTTGTCTCCCTTGCTTGCAACTCTCTGCTGGTTCCCCTTCCTGATCTGCGGCTGCTCAGCCTTGTCTTCATCCCTCACTTCTGCCTGCCTTGAATTTCCTGCCCTGCCTTGGTCAATGTAGCAGGCTCCTACTCATGCTTCAGAGTGACTCAGATGTGATTCAAATGTGACTTATTCTACCAAGACCTCTCCCACTGGCACTTCATGGGGCATGCATTCCACCTATTTATCTATGTATAGTCTTCCTCCTGCTGTGGCTGTGGAAGTGCATGAATTCTCCCCCTGTACCAGGACCTGGCCTGGAGGGAGTTCTTGGCAAAGGAGAAATCTGGTAGGTACAAATGCAGTTAGTGACCAGGAAGCTACACATTCCTGAGACCCTACAGATCTAGAAAGATGCTTGACATGGTAGGGTTGCTGAGGCTGTCCCCATGATCCTCAGAACCTGCTCCTGGTTCCCAGCTAAGGCACTGACCTGACTTTTTAATTAAATAGCTCTCATTATGAACATGTACCTGTCTAAACTCCCATTTACAACCAGGCATGATCGTGTATGCCTGTAATCTCAGTGGCTCAGAAGGCTGATGAAGGAAGATTGCAAGTTCGAGGTCAGCATTAGCAATTTATTAAGACTCTAAGTAACTTAGTAAGACCCTGTCTCAAAATGAAAAAATAAAAAAGGGGCTGGGGATGTGGCTCAGTGGTAAAGTGCCCCTGAGTCCATTTCTGATTCCAAAAAATACAAAATAAATACACTCCTATTTAAAGCCATAAGTAGCTGATGTTATAGGGACTTTGTTAATGATGATTGGGATTATTTTGATTGTGAGGTTCTTAGATTTTATGTAGAATTATCATTGTACACATAATGATTAAGACTAAATAAGATAAAACTTTTCTTATTTTTTTACGTTTAAAACAAATACCAGTTTCATTTTATTTATTTATTTATTTATTTAGGTACTGAGGATTGAACTCAGGGGCACTCTACCACAGAGTCACATCCCCAGCCCTATTTTGTGTTTTATGTAGCAACAGGGTCTCACTGAGTTGCTTAGCGCCTTGCCGTTGCTGAGGCTGGCTTTGAACTCGCGATTCTCCTGTCTCAGCCTCCCTAAGTGCTGGGATTACAGGCTTGCGCCACTGCGCCTGGTTAGTTTCATTTTTAAAAATTATATCAAAGGCAAGGCTCTCTCACAACACAATATTCAATAATAAGGTAAGGAAAAGTGTCTACCTGCCCTAACTTGGCATGGCTACTGATAAAAGTTGAGCATGTGTCCTTTCAGGCTCTTTCTGGCCCATACAAATATATGTATGTGGCTGGGCATGGTAGCAATCGTCTGTAGTCCCAGCTACTCAGAGGCTAAGGCAGGAAGATCTCAAGTTCAAAGTCAGCTTGTGCAACTTGGCAAAGTCCTGTCTCAAATACAATTTAAAAATGGCTGGGAATTTATCTCAGATATAGAGTGCCCTTGGATCCAGTTCCAGTACTACAAACAAACAAAAAGTGTGTATGTGGAATTAAATATTAGATATAATATGTATTAAACATATATGTTAATATGTGTGTATTTATTTTCCTTTTGTGGTAGTAAATCCAGGGGCCTCTACCATTGAACTACATCTTCAGTGCTTTGTTTTTATTTTTTATTTTTATTTTATTTACTTATTTTGGAGGAAGAGTTTATTGGATATTTAATGCAGGGGCACTTTACCACTGAGCCACATCTCCACACCTTTTTATTTTGAGACAGGGTCTCGCTAAATTGCTTAGGGCCTTGCTGAGTTGCTGAGGCTGGTCTTGAACTTGTGATCTTCCTGCCTCAGCCTCTGAAGCCACTAGGATTTCAGGACTGCGCCACAACATCCTGCATCTTTTTGTTTTTATTTTGAGACAGGTTCTCACTAAATTGCCTAGGCTGGCCTCTATTTTGTGAGTCTCCTGAGTCACAGGGATTACAGGCATGCACCATCATGGCCTGCTTATACAGTTTCTCTCTCTCTTTTTTTTTTTAAAAAAAACAACTTAATGGACATTTTGACAATATATGTAATTCTATTTGATTTTTTTAAAGTCATATAGTGAAAGTTCATTATATTGGGGCCAACAATCCATGGTTTACAGGCCTAATATGGTCTGCCTTCTAAATAAAATTTTACAGAAACATAGCCATGTCTATTAATTTATATATTTTTTTCTGAGTGTTTTCACACTATTGTAGCAGAGTTGAGAGGCTGCATCAGACTCCATAGCCCACAAAACCTAAAATGTTTACTATCTGACCCTTCACAGAGAAAGTGTGTTGACTCTTGCAACATGATTTTATCCTGCTTTATTTAATCAGTTCCATACTAATGAGTTAAATTGTTTCCATTTGTTCAGCATTATAAACAACCCCAAAATTAACACCTTCAACATTATACTAGCTTATCAGCATCACAGGTAACAATGAGTGAGAACATTACTGAATATGAACCAATGTGTCCATATAGAAAGATTTTCTTTAGAAAAGGCCTTTCAAGTTAACAGTATGGCTTAAGGGGGAACTGGAAATATGAGCAATTGCCAGAGTCATTAGGGCAAAGGGCTGAACCGAAAGTTCCTATTTTCATATAAGAGAACCAGAACACTTACCAAAGGACATCCAAGCATACTCCAGGGATGTTTCAGGGATGCAGGACAATAAAAAAAGGATACTAGCCATCAGCAGCCCACTGTCAAGGATCAGGGACATAAAGGAGCCCAAAAGAGAAAAGGAAATTAGAATCACCAAGTATATGCCAGACTTATGAGTTTGATTCTCTATAAGCAGGCATGGCATTCCAGATGCTCAATAATTGTTACAGCACACATATCAGCCAATCAAAAAAGATGCAGCTGGGTGCAATGATGAATGCCTATAATCCAAGCAGCTCAGGAGGTGGAGGCAGAAGGTTCATGAGTTCAAAACCAGCCTCAGCAACTCGGTGTGGCCCTAAGCAACTCAGTGAGACCCTGTCTCTAAAATAAAATACAAAAAAAAGGGCTGGGAATGTGGTTCAGTGGTTAAGTGCCCCTGAGTTCAATCCCCTGTACCACAAAACAAAACAAAAACAAACCTTCAGCCGGGTGTCATGGCGCACGCCTATAATCCCAGCACTTTGGGAGGCTGAGATAGGAGAATCCTGAGTTCAGAGCCAGCTTCAGTAATGGCGAGGCACTAAGCAACTCAATGAGACCTTGTCTCTAAATAAAAACACAAAATAGGGCTGGGGATGTGGATCATTGATAGAGTATCCAAGTTCAATCCCTGGTATCAAAAAAACAAAACAAAACAAAAAACTCTTCAATATTAGTATCACTGAACCAGTGTGAGTTGCTGAATACCACACTGCCTATATTCAATACTCTGTTCAATCCCCACTGTAATATGCAACTTGACAGCTACAAGAAGCAACTTTGAGGAGCAATATCAACTCATAGAGCATTTCTTCTTCAAGTAAATCTCAGCTTTTGTCCCCCTCAACCCTAACCACCAATGGTATCTGAAAAAACAACGATCAGAATTCACGCAGTTTCAAACCATACTGGAGAATATGAACATGTATATGGAGAGCTGAAGTTATATATTTTAGTTAGCTTTTTCACCTCTGTGGCCAAAAGACCTAAGATAAACAATTTTAGACAGGGAAAAGTATATTTGGGGCTCATGATTTCAAAGGTCTCAGTCTATAAATGGCCAACTCCATTGCTCTGGGTCCTAGGGTACAGAACAGCACGGCAGAGGTGGATGATGGAGGAAAGCAGCTCAGGACATGGCAAGTGTTTATAGAAGTGTTTATTCACAATTGCCAAAAGTGGAAATGACATAAATATCCATCATTTGATGGGTAGATGAACAAAGTACACCAAATATAATGGAATAATATGCACCCACATAAAGGAATGAGAAGTACTGGTACATGCTACAAAACAAATTAAACTTGGAGACATCAAGTGAGAGAAGAGACACAGAAGGTCACATGTTATATGATTTCATTTGTATGACATGTCCAGAATAGGCAATCCATAGAGACTGAAAGTAGATCAGTTATTTAGATTAGTTACTACTGGCCAGAGGCTGGGAAAGGGGGAAATAGGAAGTGACTGCCAAAGAATACAGAATGATGGAAATGTTCTAGAATTAGATTATGGGAATCGTTATGTAACTTTATGAATATATTAAAACATTTAGAAGAAGGATTTTTAAGTTATGTGAATAAAATTATTTTAAAAGTTATGCAATGTTATACCCATAACCTATATCCATTGGTGATTTGCCTTAATTTTTCATTCCAGAGATATCCTTGTACAAGAGAGAATGTCTGCTTCATTGCCTTAATTTTGGCACATTCAAAATATAAGTAACAGTTATAGAGACTTACTCTGGGTCAGACACTACTCTGGGTATAGACATGTAAAGTGCTTTACATGAGCACATGAACTCTATTTATTGGGTAGGAGAAGATGCTATTTATACTTCTGGACCAGTAGTTCTTGGTGTTTGGCATCTAAGTTCTGAAGAGCTGGTCTCAGCATTAGGATGGTGAGCAGTAGTAGAAGTTTGGAGGGGGCTCTGGGGAAGGGACAGTGTACTAGGTTTAAAAGAATCAATCCAAAGAACACTCAGAACTTTTTATAAACAATCACCCAGAACCAGCAAGAAGGGAACAATGTGAAGTCAAAAAAGCAGGAACCAGCTGTGGACAGGGATTAGTAAAGAAATCAGAGTGGGAGGTAGGCTCCCAAAAAGAGATGACCGTATTCAGTGCCCCATGAAGGTGGTGCTACAGTGCCTGATCACAAGGAACCAAGGCAAATTTAATTGAGATCCCTATCAAGAGTGCTTAGGAATGCTCATGAAACAAGGCTGGGGCTGAGATATGTGAGGTAAGATACAGATCTGGATGTGGAGTACAGAATGATGGCAGCTTTGATTTCTAAGCCTGGCAGTTGCCTGGGTTCTGATGGAGCAGTGCCTAGGAGAAGAAGGGAAGGATGCAGGGTACTGGAACAGCACTCAGAGCTGGAGATCCAGTGCACAGGGCAAACAATGAAGAAAGCAATACATAGTAGCAGGACCCAGGTGGGGATCACGGACAAGTTAAGAAATCATTATTTCTTTTTTTAAAAAAATTACTATTTGCAGCACACACCTGTAATCCCAGCACTTTGGGAAGCTGAGACAGGAGAATTGAATTCAAAGCCAGCCTCAGCAATAGTGAGGTGCTAAGCAACTCAGTGAGACACTGTCTCTAAATAAAACACAAAATAGGGCTGGGGATATGGTTCAGTGGTCGAGTACCCCTGAGTTCAATCCCCAGTACCAAAAAAAAAAAAAAAAAAAATTACTATTTGCAAACACTACCACTGAGTTATATCCCAGGCCACAGACAATGGTTTCTGTAAAAACATGTATGCTCATTGGTAGTCTCAGCACTGCCGGCCCCTGGGGCCAGAATATAAAGCAGTGGTATGTGGAAAAGCAACACAGGAACTCAGGGATCAGTCCTGGGCTAATAAGGCAGAGTCTGCTCCCCAAATGCTTGCTGGAACTCAGGTGAATCTGTGGACTGCATAATAGATGTCAAAGAGACAGTAGGACTATATGGAAGAAAGCTGAGGGTGAGCCTAGCAGGCTTTTTCAAAAGTGTCACACTGAAGAGGCTGGGCAGAAACCAAGTATCAGCAGGCAGGATAAAGACTAGAGCTGTCAGGCTGGAGTTAAGTGTATTCAGAACATAGAGGGGAGATACCCTGGAGAAACTCCTCAGAGCTATTGAGGCAGGTCTAAATGTGGCTTTGAGGCTGGGGCTGTAGCTCAATAATATGTCACCTGTTTAGCCTACATAAGAACTTGGGTTCAATCCCCAGCACTGCAAAAACAAGCAAGCAAACAAAAAACCCCAAGTGAGGTTACTGATAGAAGCATCACCACCCAAGTTGAGGCAGCTTACCTGGTTCTCTGCCTCTAGCACTGGCTCAAGAGTTAGGGTCACAGGAAGTCACAATGGGCCCCAGATGTTGCTGTGAGCAGCAGTAGTTTTTTTTTTTTTTTGATACCGGGGATTGAACTCAGGGGCACTCGACCACTGAGCTACATCCCCAGCCCTATTTTGTGTTTTATGTAGAGACAGGGTCTCACTGAGTTGCTTAGCGCCTCGCCATTGCTGAGGCTGGCTTTGAACTCATGATTCTCCTGTCTCAGCTTCCCAAAGTGCTGGGATTACAGGTGTGCGCCACTGTGCCTGGGTCCCAGAAGCAGTTCTAAGCATAACTCTAATAAAGACTTTATCTTCTCAGATTTCCCACTCTTCCTTATTTAAGTTTACTTTTTTTTTTTTTTTTGGTACTGGGGATTGAACTCAGGGGCACTCGACCACTGAGCCACATCCCCAGCCCCATTTTGTGTTTTATGTAGAGACAGGGTCTCACTGAGTTGCTTAGCACTTCACCATTGCTGAGGCTGGCTTTGAACTCGCAATTCTCCTGTCTCAGCTTCCCAAAGTGCTGGGATTACAGGCTTGAGCCACCGCGCCCAGCTTAAGTTTACTTTTTACTATTACTTATCAACCACAACCTCTCCACTGCTTTAGGACAAAGTACAAGTATCTGTTAATAAGTTAGTTATGTGCATATTAGGAAGAAAATAATAGGTTGTCTTTTTCTGTTGTTAAGAGGAATTAAAAAAATCAAAGATGCTTTTTGAGCCCTCCAGCAGTGGGGCATTTTCATATAAGTGGCTCTCCATTCTTTTCTTTCTTTTGGTGTCAGGGAGTGAACCCAGGGCCTTATGTATGCTAGGCAAGGACTTAACCACTGAGCTACACCTTCAGTTGTTAGCTTTATTTGTACTTTCAAGCCCCTGAGATTTTGAGGTGATTGTTACAGCACTATTATTTATCTTATCCTCATATATAAAAGTAAAGAGCTGTAGATCAGGACAGGCTTTATAGAAAAGCTTAGAATGATGTAGACAGTTGAATAGTAGAGACTACAGAAAAGGACATTCCAGTGAAGGGTCGTAGGTAGAGTTGCAGAGCTGTACAACCCACTGTGCCTGGCTTCAATTTTTTTTTTAAATATAAAAAGTAGCCAGTTGTGGTGGTGCATGTCTGTATTCCTGGTGGCTCAGGAGGCTGAGGCAGGAGGATCATAAGTTCACTAAGCAACTTAGTGAGACCCTGTCTGAAAATATAAAAAAAGCACTGGGGATGTGGATCAGTGGTAAAGCCCCTCTGGGTTCAATCCCTAGGAACAAAAATAAATAACTAAAACAAAAAATATAAATCCCTCTACAAAGAACGCCTTTGTTGGTTCCTCATTTTGTGTAACCTTCATGTATGGTTTCCAAGATTTGTCACAGCCTGGCCCCCATCTTCCTCTGTTTTCTCTCCATTCCCTGTGTCCTGTAATCCCAGTGGCTCGAGAGGCTGAGGCAGGAGGATTGCAAGTTCAAAGCCAGCCTCAGCAACTTAGGCCCTAAGCAACTTTGGAAGACTATCTCAAAATAAAATACAAAAGGGGCTGGGTTTATGGCTTAGTGTTAAATGCCCCTGGGTTGTTCATCCTTTAGTATTTAAAAACAAAACAAAACAAAACAAAAAATGAGTACAGAATAGAGGAACAACAGAATGAGAGAAATGCCAGAGACTCAGGGACCAGTTAAGAAGCAAGTATAAGTTGACAGCATAGTGATAAAAGATAAAATTAGGTTGACAACCTTTTTCTGTAGAGTATGAAAGATTCTATAATTCCTTTTTTTTCTTTTTCCTTTTAGTACTGGGGATTGAACCCAAGGGTGCTTTGCCACTGAGCTACATCACAAGACCCCCCCACCCTTTTTTTAAAAATTTTGAGACAGGGTCTTGCTAAATTGCTGAGGCTGGTCTGGAATGTGTAATCCTGCTTCAGCCTCCTGAGTAGTTGGGATTACAGGCATGCACCACCACACCTAGCAAGACACACCTAATGGCTTTGCCTTGTGTGCATTCTATGCAGTCCACACTTAAACCTTCTGTAATGAGTCATTACCACCTTCTTTTTTAAAAAAAATATTTTTGTAGATGTTGATAGACCTTTATTTTATTCATTTATTTATATGTGGTGCTGGGAATTGAACCCAATGCTTCACACATGCTAGGCAAGAGCTCTACTGCTGAGCCACAACTCCAGCCCCCATTATCACCTTCTTAACCATTACAATCTAGGGTTTTTTTCCAGGCTATATTTTAACTCCTTCACTGGTTTTGGGGAGACTTGACACACTTAGAATAGATACCTGCTGCAAGCAGATTTGTGTGTCCATTCCATGTGTATTCTATCCCTTCACTTTCAGACAATTCCCATTTTCTCAGCTTCCTTAGAGCAACTAATTCCACTAAGTCCTATTCTTCCCAGGATCTATGTGGATGTATGAGGTTTCTTACTGGTATATGATTTTTAGTCATTGTTGAAGCAGGAAATGCCTTCATGAAGAATTCATCAGTTTCCTGAGTGTGACAGAGCAAACTGTGGATTAGGACTTCTATGCTCCAATTTTGGACACATGCATTTCACAAATAAGCAAACTCCACTATGATAGCTAAGTGCAGGGTTATGCTAGAAATAAACAAATGATGAGAATCTAGCACAAGAGCAGCCCAGCTGGAGAAGAGAATGGTTTATTTGCAGTAATAAAGTACTGTAAAAGGAATCAGGAAAACTTGGTGGGGTGGCTCTCCAACTTTATTCAATCATCAGGATCCCCACCTGGATGTTCTTTCAAATGCAGGTGGTTGGATCCCATCCCTCAGATATTCTGATCCAGTTGATTTAGGAGTGTTCAAGGACTTTGAATGTTTAACCTGTGACCACCCTCACCCTCCCTGAGGGGGACTGTTAAAGTGGCCCCAATTCATACCTTCCCCACGAAGTGGTTCAGAGACAGGTGTCTACAGTTTTCTTTCTTTTGTTCATTTTTCTGCTGTGCTGGAGATTGAATCCAGGGCTTCACACATACTATCACTGAACTATACCACAGACCTTTTTCTTTGAAGACAGGGTCTTGCCAAATTGCCAAGCCTAGCCTCATGAATCTGTCACTCTCTTCCTTTAGCCTCCTGAGTAGCTGACATTACAGGTGTTAATGGCTCACTCAGTCTTTATATGCTTTGTTAAAAAACAAAAAATGGCCCCATACTACATGTACATAATTTAGGAAAGGGTAAGTACATGTTTCAAAGTCTTTCTTCATTAAAAACATATAAGTTGGTTGTGGTGGTACATGCCTATAATCCTGGTGACTCAGAAAACAGAGGCAAGAGGATCACAAGTTAGGGGCCAGTCTGGCCAATTTAGACAGACATAGCCTCAAAATAAAAAATTAAAAGAGTTAAGGATGTAGTTCAGTGGTTCATTCCTCAGCACTAAAAAAGGAAAACAGAATGGGCAAAAGTCCATGGCTCTTGAAACCATGAAATCCTGCTTTGGAATGCTTGTAACAACTCATACTCTTTGTGACACCTCACTTCTCATTGACTATTATTAAAGATTATTTTTCTACAATTTTTAACTCATATTGATTGATTCCTAGTGATGAAAGTGTTTTCTCACACACTAATTTCAGTTTATCTTTTGGAAGTTCTCTTTAGCCCTTCTCTATCTACAGGCTTCCCTGGACTTTCTGCCTACTGTAGCATGGCTTCTGAACCTATTCCTCCATTGACAGATAATTTCTGAGACCATGCTGCAGCTTTCATGGGATGTCTGTTGTGACAACACTGCTCCTTTGATCAACTCAGCCTCTTCTGTCACCCCTGTTCTCTGGCACAGACTTCTTCTCTGGGAACCCCCTCAGTATCATTATTGCCCAGGGCTTGCCCCATGGCCTAATGCCCTCTATCTCACACCCTCCCCTCTTACCCTCTGTCTCCTCTCATGGTATTAACTGCCACCTGGAAGCTGATGATCTTAAAATTGGAATAGCCAGTTCTGGTTTCTCCTCTGAATTTTACTGAATGAAACAGTCTTCTCAAACTCTGTATCTAAAATTGAACACTAGAACTGAGAGAATAGCTCAGTAATAGAATGCATGTTCAGGTCCCTGGGTCCAATCTCCACACCTAAATAAATACATTAATGAATAAAAACTGAACCCTCATCTCTCCCAACCTCAACTTCTCCTACTTTTATACCCTTAAGTTCAGTTTATGAAACATCATGCACTGGGTTTCCAGCCCCACCCTGGGAGTAACTCTAGATTCCCTATTTCCCTCATCCCTGTATTTACTTAGTCACCAAATCCTGATAATTTCATCTTCAGGGTATGTCATGGCTCCTGTTCAGGTTGTCCTCATATCTCTTGTACACTCCCTCTCTAGCCTCCTACTTCCTTCAAGTGTTCATTTGTTCACTGAATATTTACTGAGTGCCTGTGCTTGGCTGTGAAGAAGATAGAAAAGAATTCTGCCTTAAGGAGTATATACTGCAAGTAGAGTGATCTAGAGAATAAATAAAGCAAAAGCATAAGTAAGGAGGATTTAAAAAAACAGTGAGGCAAGGTCCTTATATTGACTAGTTAGGAAAGGCTTCTCTAAGATGACCTTGACACCTGTCATATGAAGAATCAGACAGATTTTCCAGAAAAGCAAACGCAAAGGCCTTGTGGCAGGAAAGTAAGAACCTATTGCAGCCAGGGCAATACACCTAACACTGATTATGTGGTCAGTGGCTGAAGATGAACTGAAGAAGTGGGCAGAGGCAGATCTCATAGGGAATTCAGACCTTAGTAGGAATTTGAGTTATAACCTTGAAGAGCATTGAGGGGAGCCATTGAAGGGCTTAAAGGAGTAGAACAATATGACTGTTTCTCTGAACAATCGCTGTACGAAGAAAATACATCAAAATATACTAATGTTTACCTCTGGGTGGCTGAGTGGTAGGGTTATATGTGATTTTTAGTTTTTTTTTTTCATGCTTTTTTTTATATTTCCCAAGATTTCTACAGTAAACATGTAGTACTTTTTTTTCTTTTTTTTTCTTTTTTAAGGTGCTGGGTATTGAACCCAGGGCCTTGGCCATGCTAGGTAAGTGCTCTACCACTGAGTTACATATCCAGTCCAATGCATTACTTTTTTTCTTTTGCAGGACTACAGATTAAACCTAGAGCCTTGCACATGCTAGGCATGCACTCTACCACTGAGCTACATCTCAGCCCTTTTTATTTTATGTTGAGACAGGTTCTCATTTTAGTTGCTCAGGCTGGCCTCGAACTTGTGGCCTTTCTGCTTCAGCCTCCCAAGTAACTGGGGTTACAGACATGTGCCACCACACCTGACCCAATGCATAACTTTTATGCTTTTAAAAATTTAGTCAAAAAACAAACCAACCAATAACTGAAAAAAGCTGCTTGAAAGTGTATGAAGGGACACAGAAGGGAGTACAATTAATGGTGAGGAGCCAAGATCACTGGTCATGAGGAGATGCGGCAGTGGCCTGGAATGGTTTGATGGTCATGGGAATAGAGAAAGGGGTAGAGCTGACAGATTTCTAATGGGTAAAACTTAACAGGATTTGTGACTTATTGGCTATAGGATGCAAGAGCATAGGATGACTATTGGGTTTTGTAAGATATCAAAGTATTTCTCCCCAAAATATTGAGGATTTTTGAGCTAAAGATAGTTCAAAAACATCATCTTTTTTTTCTCTAATGTCAGGATAGACTCAAACAAGGGTCTTTCTGCCTTTCTCCCCACTTTCCCACCAAGGCCAGATATGTAAACCCTACTTCACTAGATTGCTGCTGATCAGATTGCTGCTGATCAGCCTAGAGATGGGACCAGCAGACTACATATGATGCTGGGTGCAGACCTTCCCTTCTTCCCAGAATTCTCTTGCTTGGGAAAACTGACACCTCTTGCTTCTTTGTTTTCTCATGCTGAGATTTACAGATTTTTGCTAAAATACTATTTATTTGTTTATGGTACTAGGGATTGAATCCATGGTCACTTAACCACTGAGCCACATTCCCAGTCCTTTTATTTTTATTTTTTGGGTACCAGGGAATGAACTCAGGGGCACTTGACCACTGAGTTACATTCCCAGCCCTATTTTTTTTTAGAGACAGGGTCTCAATGAGTTGCTCAGTGCCTTGCTAAATGGCTGAGTCTAGCTTTGAACTTGTGATCCTCCTGTCTCCGCCACTGGAGCTGCTGGGATTACAGGTGTGCACCAACATGCCTGGCTTAAAATACTATTTAGACAAGGTTCCTAAGCCAATGAATGGAGAGCCACTTTCCTGAGAGTGACTCTCTTCCATGTAATATACAGTATATACACAATAAACTTGTTTTTCTCTTGCTAATCTGCCTTTAAACAGAAATCTGTCCTGGCTAAAAATTTAGACAGCTGAAATAAATTATATTTTTCTCCTTTTCAGATTCATCTTGAGTGATTAACTAGGTTGATGGTGACTCCATCTAACCAAATAGCGCATGGAGGCATCTCATAGAAGATGGGTGTTGTATCACAGAAAAGAGGGTGGCCAACAGCACCAAAATCTCAGCCATAGGATCAGGTATAATGCTGAGGAAGAGGAATAGCGATTCTTTCAAGAAGCTGTTCTAAAAAGGCAAACAATAGGGTAATAACCAGAGGAAACATAGGGTTGAAGAAGTGTTTTTCGGTTGAGGGAAATGAACCAGTAGAGGCTAAGTAGTTCAAGGGATAGTTATTGAGGAGGGTGAAAGTAAGAGCCTAAAGCTGGGATGAAGTGGGGTCATAAGCACCAGTGGAACAAAACAAGAAAAAGGACATCTCCTATCTTCTGGGATGGGAGCAAAGATTAGAAAGGTAGAATAGATTCCTTTTGAGGCTCATAGCAGGAAGAGGAAGAAGTTTTTGCTTTGGAATTTTCTTCCCTCTGTGAATTAGAAAGCCTGGTTATCTTCTAGGTTGTGGGTAAGCAGCTGGAGACAAGCAGGGGAGATTTATAATAATCTAAGAATAGTAGAAGGGGCCAGGTGTGGTGGCACATGCCTGTAATTCCAGCCACTGGGGAGGTTGAGGGAGGAGGATCTCAAGTTTGAGGGTAGCCTGGCAACTTAGAGACCCTGACTCATAGTAAAATTTTTTAAAAAGGCTAAGGATGTAGTTCAGTGATAAAGTACCTGCACAGTATGCACCGGGCACTTGGGTTCAAGGGAAAAACAAAACAAAAAAGCAGCAAAGAGAGCCTGTATGAATGCCAACCAAAAACAGATCAATGGCTTAATGGTTCTGAGGTCCTACTATTGTTGAATTCCCTAGATTTCTAACAGTTCCAACCTGTGTGTGTGTGTGTGTGTGTGTGTGTGTGTTTTCTTTTGCAGTGCTAGGTTATAGACCTAGGCATAAACCTAGGGCCTCGTGTGCTATCCAAGCACTCTGCCACGGAGCTACAACACCAGCCTGCATTTTTAAAAAGTACTTTATAAATCTGCGTGTCATTCTTGATCAAGGATGCTAATCTACTTTGTAGTTTTTCAAATTTTAGCAAAAGTGCTGCTCAGGGAGCACTAGGATCATTCAGTTAATTCAGGACTGGGAGCTTGCAAAGTTAGTGCAGCCTAAGGATGAGAGGTTTAAAGAGTGAAAGTTATGAGAAGTCTGAGTTGACCACAGGGTACATACTGGTTCAGGAGAATAGGATTAAAGGTACATGGGGGGGTGGCAAGGCCCAGTGAAAACATCAATGAATTGCAGTCCTAAAGAAGTAGAATAATAGGTTTAAGGATGAGGGGTGTAGCTAAGTGGGACAACACATGCCTAGAATGCACAAGGTCCTAGGTTTAAGCCCCAGCACCCCTTAAAAAAATTCAGTGGTGTAGAGTGGGAAAAATATGAAAAGACATGAAGTTACTGTAAGACAAAACATTTGTTATGGTTTTAATTGGTAATAATCCCCAAAGGCTCATGTGTTAAAATGTCTGGTCCCCAATGCAGCAATGTTTAGAGGTGGTGCTTTCGGGAAGTAGTTGGATCATGGTGGCACTAGCCTCACCAAAGGGTTGGTCCACTGATGAGTTCATAGCTGAATAGGCTACTGGGAGGTGGGGCCCAGTTGGAGGAAGCAGGTCACTGGAGGGTGTGCCCTTGAAGAGTATAATGTGTTCAGGTCCCATTCTCTTCTGTTTCCTTGCAGCCCCAAGGTGAGCAGCTCTTCATGTGCTCCCCACCATGATATTCTGCCTCTCCATAAACCTACAGCAGTGGGGCCAAGTGACTATGGAGTAAAACTTGTTTTTCTTTGTTTTTTCCTCAGGTATTTTGTCACAGCTAAGAAAAGGTAATGAATTTGATCATTAGATACGGTCACAAGAAGGGAATGAGTGGTTAAAGTGGAAGTATACAGATCTGAAATCAAGGCATTGCAAGGTAATGTTTAAAACACTCAGAATTTGGGATGAAAACTGTAAAGCCGATTCAAGGCTTCATGGACTCAAGGCCTCACAATGACTGTGAAACTGGTAGAGAACGCAGAGCTGGTTAGGTGACCAGATGGCATGGGCCTTTCTGATCCTTTCCAGGCCTCAGGGAGGTGACAGAAATCTGTGGTTAACATCAGGGCATCTGGATGAAGTACACTGGCGTCAAATCCTAGGCAAGCCAGTTTAACTTCTCTGTGCTTCATTTGCGGAATTAGTAAAACAAAGATACTAGTACAGCATTTATTTCAAGGCCTGCTGTGTGTACCAGAGTATTACTTAAATGTCAGAATCATTATCATTTCTCATTTGAATAAGAGGTTTTTTTGTCTTCAAGGCAGAGATTCTGAAACATTTTGGGCTCAGAATCCCTTTCTACTTTTAAAAATGACCTCTTTTTAAAAAATTTTTTGAGGTACTGGAGATTCAACCCAGGGCCACAAGCATGCTAGGTAAGTGCTGCACCATTAAGCTATACCCTTAGCCATTTTTTTTTTTCGGTTGAACTCAGGGGTACTCAACCACTGAGCCACATCCCCAGCCCTATTTTGTGTTTTATTTAGAGACAGGGTCTCACTGAGTTGCTTAGCACCCTGTCGTTGCTGGGATTACAGGCGTGCACCACTGTGCCTGGCCATTTTAAATTTTTTGAGACAGGCTTTCAGGGCATGCTAGCTTGAATTTGTAATCTTCCTGCCTCAAGTAGCTAGAGTTACAGGCAAACACCACTATGTCCAATTTACTAATATATTTTTAAGAAAAACAACTACATTTTTTTTTAAATGGAAGTATGTTATTGTTTTTCAATTTTGCAAATCTCTTTTAAGTTTGGTTTTAACTGAAGACAGGTGGGTCTTACCTGCTTCCGAATTCAATTGAGACCAGTTCTTTGCTTGAGGTATGAAAATTCTAACACCTCACTAACCCCCTGAGGCCACACTTTGAGAACTGTTATGTTAAGCTTTCTCCCATTCAGTCATTTACTCACTTGTCAACACTTCTGGATCCTAGAGACTGGTGAATCCTGTGGTTGCTGCCCTGGAGGATCCTAATTGGAAAGAGGAAAACAAAAATAAACAAGCATAAAGGAGGAAGTGTCAGGGTTACCTGTGAGCCTAAGGAGGCAGGGAAAGATTACTAAAGTAATGGAAATTTGAACTTGGATTAGGGCATAAATTTCCTGTGTTACCTATAAGTGGAAGGAAGAGCAGGTGCAACAACACAGAGGCAGGAATCAATGTAGAAGCAAAGGGTGCACTGGCACAAGAAGTCAGCATGCTAGAAAAACATGTTGGGCTGCACACAGAAGTTACTTTTCATCCTATACCAGGAGCCTGGGTGACAAGAGCTCATTTTTCTTTTCTTTGTTTTGTATTTCTGGGGATTGAGTTTAGTGCCTCATGCATGCTAGGCAAGAGCTTTACGACTGAGCCATATCCCTAGCCCTTGCGTTTCTTTTTTCTTTTTTTTTTTTTCTTTTTTTTAGTTGTAGATGGACACAATGTCTTTATTTTATTGCTTTGTATGTGGTGCTGAGGATCGAACCCAGGGCCTCACGCATGCGAGGCAAGCGCTCTACCGCTGAGCTACAATCCCAGCCCCCCTTGCGTTTCTTTTTTAAAGTCAGTTTTATTGAGGCATAATTTACATAGAAGTAAAAAGTCATATTTTAGGGTATACAAGTTTTGACAAACATTATCCAGTTATGTAAGTAATACCATACCAAGACATAAAATATTTTCTCATCACCTCAAAAAAAGTTCTTTCTGTAGTTAATATAGTCCTGCAGGCAACCATTGATCTGACTTCTATCCCCATAGCTTTTTATTTTGAAATAATTATACACCCACAGAAAATTAGAGAATTTGTGTATACTTCCCCCAATAATAACATCTTTACAAAGTACAGAAAAATACTAAAGCCAAAAAAGTGAATGTCAATTGGCTAGACAACAGAATTCATTCAGATTTCATCAGCATTTACATGCATTTGCTTGTTTTAAAGAATACAACTGGGAGCTGGGCACAGTGGTGCATGCCTATAATCCCAGCACTTTGGGAGGCTGAGACAGGAGAGTCGTTGAGTTCAAAGCCAGCCTTAGCAACACAAGATGCTAAGGAACTCAGTGAGATCCTGTCTCTAAATAAAACACAAAATAGGGCTGGGGATGTGGCTCAGTGGTTGAGTACCCCTGAGTTCAATCCTTGGTACCAAAAAAAAAAAAACAAAAACCAAAAAAGAACACAACTGGGGAGACAGGCATGGTGGCGGGAGGGGCAGGCTGAAACATGAGGATCTCAAGTTCAAAGCCAGCCTCAGCAATTTAGCAAGACCTTAAGCAACTTAGCAAGACCCTGTCTCAAACTTAAAAATAAAAGAGCTGGGGATATGGCTTAGTGGTAAAGCACCTCTGGGTTCAATCCCTGGTACCAACAAAACAAAAAACAAAAACATGACAGTTGGCTAGGCAAGGACATATATTAGTTACAATTGTCCACAGAAGAAAGAACTCAAGAAGGTGCAGGGAGAGGAAAGGATTTGAGGAAAACACTTCTGAAGTGGTACAAAAATCATGGTGGACGATTTGGTATAAGGGCTTAAATTAATTCTTTAAAAAATTTTTTTGGAAACAAAAAATTTCCATATGGCAGAACAGCAAGTAGAAGATTGTTTTAAATTGAAGTACCTGACCTCTAATAAATTAATGAAGAACATGGAACCTCACATAACCATAATATTTCTGCTTGCTTTTATTCAAACAGGAAAAAAAGGTTGTTGATTTTCTTACTTTTGCCTGAATAAAAACAAGTTTTTTTTTTTTTTAAATGTATAATCATAAAGTTCTGCATTACTTCAAAGTTAGGTTTAATTTTTGGAATCTGTCATTTGGTGACAAATAATGGTAACTAAAAAGAAAACAGTAAAATAACTGTCAATGATGTGATATTGCCTGGGAGTTTAGACAAAGTTGTATCTGTTTGCTCCCCTTAACAGGATTAGCTAACCCTTCAACATAGCCAAAGTAAACCTTTATACTTATTTATTTTGTGGTACTGAGGATTGAACTCAGGGGTACTCTAATCACTAAGCTACATTCCCAGCCCTTTTTATTTTTTTGAGACGGGGTCTTGCTAAATTGCCTAAGTTAGCCTCAAACTTGTCATATTGGTTCTATACTTACTTTTTTTCTTTGTGGTACTATGGATTAAACCCAGGGCCTTGTGCATACAAGGCAAGCACATTACCAACTGAGCTATATCCCCAGCCCTGTACTTACTTTTATTCCTTTCTAAAGTTCAATGTTTTTGTAGGGTTTCCTACCTGTGATAGCATTGTAACTGGGTAACTGATAATGGCTAAACCTTTACATAATTTATGTAAAGACATATTCATTCATCAAGACAGCTATCCTCACTTTTACAGCCCAAGGCATTGAGGCTCCTAAAGATTGGTACCCAGGATCACATATGCAAATATTGTAAAATGCTTAGAAAGGTAACTAGCACAGAGGCTGGGGTTGTAGCACAGTGGTAGAGCGCTTGCCCAGCATGTGTGACGCACTAGGTTCGATCCTCAGCACCACATAAAAATACATAGAAGTCCATCAACAACTAAAAATATTTTTTAAAAAAGTTATTAGCACAGAATAAGTATTCAGTAAATGTTAACTAGGTTTCTTTAAAGCTTGCTCTTTCTACCCCACTAAACCCCATTTATAGCCAACCTGGATCACTTTCTCCAACAGCTGTGCTACAATGAATTTGGGCAAAAGCTCCATACATGCAGTGGAAATATTTCTGGTGACAAAGTCCTCTTTTAATCCTAGTTTGTTTATCACTAGTTTCTACCAAACACAGTTGCTTGAATAGATAGCAGTAACCTAATGCCTATTTCCTTGACTTGAAGATGAGTTTTATAGTTTCTTCGAAATAAGGAAATTTCTTAAAATCAGGTTTTTACTGTCTCATGCTAGATATTTTATGTACATTTTAGCACAAAATCCTCTGAACATCTACCTCTTATTAAGCATCTACCTCGTATTATAAAACGGATTCAAGGCAGGGAAGTCAAGACAGATGTTAAGTCATTTGACCCAAGTTATACAGCTAGTGAATGATGAACAAGATAGGAGTAACTCTAAAGCAAGCAGTATCCTTGGACCCAATTTCAGTTGACTTAGCCCATTCTATTCTGTGTCCGCCATAACAACCCCCCAAAATCAAAATAAAAAGCTAACTTTCAAACGGAAAAACAAGAAATAATCACCAAAACAACGACAAACGGAACCTCTGCAAAATTAAGTAACTTAGACCAGAATCGCACAGCCAATGTGTCTTAACCTGAAAGTGCAATCTACTTTCACCAAGACCTGCTACTACTGACAAATGATAAGGGCAGTTATCAATATCAAATGATAAGGCAGTTGTTGAATAATGCCTGCAAACAAAGTTGACAAGGAAGAAGGTAAAAGTAGAAGACACATAAAAACCGCATAGTAGTTCATGGGCAAAAAACAGACAAAAATCCCCAAGTTTTCGAGTCAAAAATGCATTCATTGTGAGTCGAGGTGCTGGTACAAGCACACTCGGACTTGCCCGAGCCGGGTCTTCACCGAGAAGCCAAGCACGGCCGCTCCTCTTCTTCGCCCCCTCGCTCAGGCCCTCCAGACCGCTAATCACCTGGCCTCCTAACACTCCACAACTGGAGGCCAGCAGCCTTTCCCTTCTCGGCTGCTCGCTTAAAAAGAAACACAAGCACCTGCCCCTCAGGCGGTCTGTAGTCCGCCCGGCAACCATGCGCCTGGGGCAACTCGACCCCCGAGATCGTGCGGGCCACCTGCAGCTTGGACCTGGGCAGGCCTCAGGCGTGGGTCGGGGAGATGCGGGGGCCCCACGGGCCACGCTGGCGAGCAGCGGGAGTCCGCCGCTAGGCATTTCCTCTTCCTCTACACGCGCGGTGCGGCGGAGGCTGAGGCCAGGCCGAGGCTGGGTTCGGACGCCCGACCACGGCCTGCAGGCGAGCACGGGGCAGCACCGCGCCCCGAGCCGTCGCCGCCGTGCCGCCTCCAGCCGCCCGCGGGGCCTGCGGGCGGCTGGGCCCGGCGCGGGCAGCGAGAGGCGGGGCCGGCGTGCGGGCGGCGGAAGGAGGCGGAGGAGGAGGAAGAGGAGGAGGAGGAGGCGGCGGCCGGGAGCCGGGGGAGAGGGGCGGGGGGCGGGCCGGGGGAGGGGAGGAGCGGGATTTGCGGAGCGCGGCGCCGCTGCCGGGAGCCCGCGGGCCCGAGAGTGACCGAGTCACGGCGGGCGCCGGCGGAGCCGCGGCGTCGGACCCGCCTCCTGGAGGAGCTCAGCCCCGGCCAGGCCCGGCCCCAATCCCGCCCCGCGCCGCCTCCCCGCCGCCGCCGCCGCCGCCGCCGCCGCGGGAGCGCTTCCCTGCCCACCCCGCCCCCGCGGCCGAGCCCGGGAGTCGAGTGGGAGTCGGCCGGCCGGCGCGGGTAGCGCCGGGACCCCACAGGGGACACTGCAGCCGGAGCCCGGGAGGGGCCGCGCCGCCACCGTCTGAACTAGGATGTCCCGACATGAAGGTGAGAGGAGCTCCCGCCCCCACCCCCACCGCCCGGGCCTTGGCCTACCCCGCCCGGCCCGGGCGCCTCGGAGGGCGGCCGGAGTGCGGCGGAGACTTTGCCGGACCCTGAACCGGGCCCAAGGGCCCGAGCCCGGCTGCGAGCGAGCGAGGGCGGCGAGCCGCGGCGCCGCTGCCGCCACGGTTGCGGCTGCGGCCCTGAGCTGGGCCTGGTGCCGGAGGCGGGGCGGCCGGGGCGGCCGGAGGGTTTGCACTGTCATGGGGCGGGGGAGGGGGAGGGGAGGGGAGGCGGCGGGGCCCGTTACCGGCGGGAGCCCAGCCCTCGGAACTGGTACTGGACGTCGAGGCCCGGCGGGTCCCGGAGCCGCGGGCCCCATCGCGGCCTAGCTCCCGCCGCCCCGGAAGGGCCCGGTGCGGTTGCAGAACCGGGCCACCGGCGGCGGCAGGGGCCAGGGGAGCTGGCCTGGGACCGGCGGGCGCGTCCGGTCGCCGGGAGACGACCGCGAGTGTCCCCGCCTGCTGGCGACCGCAGGGCGGGCGGGAAGGCTCTGCGGCAGGGCACGGAAGCCTTCGCTGCCTGGAGCCCGCCTGGCCTCGCGGCTAGGCCTCGGCGCGTCCCTGGGCTTGGGTAACCAAGTTCCCGGGGCGGATCTGGCCCGGCCGCGGCGAGCAAACTCCCTGCTTGGTCACCCTGCCGAAGCTGGACTCCCGGGGCCCTCACCGGTATGCGCTGCCTGCCTAGCCATGTTTTAGGTAGATGACGATCGTGTGGTCTTGTTAATGGTCAGGGGCGTTTGGACTTTGTTTTCCGATTTGAAAACACGCATGGGGTACAGTTTCGAATAAGCAGGACTACTCCAGCCCAGTCCCAGGGCACAAAGGGACAAATGTTTAGGGCCGATGTATAGGCATGGAACGGTGAAAAATAAGTTAACTTAATTTACTGCCATATGTTTTAGTAAAGGGGGAGAGAGGCTGAGTTTTCTTTGTTTCACTACTACAGGTTTTTAAATAAAAAGTATTAACAGACTTGGCAAAAAGTTTATCCTGGTAAGGTTAATGCGAGATTGTAGAAGTGACTTGAAAGTATTGTATACTTTAGATTTTGAAATTCTGTATAGGTGATGTAGGAGTGGAAAAAGTTTAGTGAGTCAGATTAGTGTGTGCTTCACGTCTGAAGAAATGCTTTCTTAGGGAAATTCAGACTTTAGAATTTAAGGTTAAAGAACTCTAACGTATTTAGATCAAGTTTCAGAAATTGCATTACTAATGGCAACGTTAAGATTGATTCAAAGGACATTTTGCATTCAAGGATTCTGTATTTTCAGAGTTATAAAACCAGTAGGAAATAAACTATTTTCTTCACAGAGCATTTATTGAGTACTAACAGTGTTCAAGTGTTGGACATTTTGAAATAATAGGGTACTTAGTTTAGTCTCATTGAAAGAGACATAGAAATATTTGGTAGTTAGACCTATTTTCCAAAGTCATCTGCTTAATGGAAATATATCCCATATCTCTATAATTTTAAAAAAAGTTGTAATTAAGGTTATACTCAAATTGGAGTTTGGGATATTAAAGTTTATCTTAGACTCTAGTTGTGTGTGCATTAACAACCTTCAAGACAAAATGAAAGCGAGCAGTGGCTGCAGGGCTCTTACTCATAGGAACTGGGAGAATTAGTATTGCAGAATTAGAACTGTGGAAGAATTGTGTTTGAGACCCATGCTCCTTCCTTAAGGAATCATCCATGTAGTTCCACAGTATTGTAATTGTACAGTGGCATAGGAAGAAAATTTCTTGACTCTCAGTGCTCTATTAGAGTAATTAAAGTCACCTAGTTGGAACATTCTTCAGTGTAACATACATTCTGTAATTTAAGCCCATTTCCCCGTATTTGGTCCTGTGGAAAGGTGTGTTGCTATAAAACTTACATTACTGTTACTGAACCTTAGCACAATAATAGCATACCTTTCCTGGTAACTTACATCAATTCCAGGTGTCTGAAAAAGAAACATTCCTAAATACATCATTTGAGTACTTACAGTACAATATTTGACAACTGATTATCTTTGAAGGTTTATGGCCTGAGGCAGGAGTGGCGGTCTCACAAATCACATTTAATTCATTAGATACATATATGTTTTATAGTGTATTAGTTCATGATTTTACTTATCTTCATCAGTAAGAACTTGATCTATCAGCAGTCAGTAGAGTTGGCATCAGTACTTTCTCCTTTCTTTTCTTTAGGCCAACTAATTCCATTTCTTTTAGCATTTCTTTAGTGGTATGATTTTTGAGCCCTTTTAATCATCTGTCCATCTCTAACTTCTCTGTAGTCCCCTGCCACCACCCCACATATGACCCAGAACTGGATGTGGTAGTGTGGTAAAAGGTCTGTGCTGCCTGTAATGAACTTGAATCCTCCTTATTTTCAGGGCCTCTGTGTACAAGTAACTTGTTACTTTGTCTTTCTGCCCACTCTATTGAATTGCACTGTATTGTATGATTGTATTAATGTTGTAACTTTGAACAACACAGCCCCAAGATGGACATCTGTCAAGCTTAGAGGCTCAACCTTGTGAAGCAGTGGACTGCCTCTGAGAAAAGAGATGCAACCAGGAGCAGAAATGCTCCAGCCCAGGGATCAGCATACTTTTTCTGTTAAGGGGCAGGTAGTTAACATTGTAGGGTCAGTGAGCTATGAGGTGTCAGCTTTATAATTGTCACTTGAAAGCAGCTATATATAATGAGTTATGGAGTAAGCATGCCTGTATTCCATTTAAAACTTACTTATGGACACTGGCATTTGAATTTCATATTTTTATGTGTCATGAAATACGATTTTTCCTTTGATCCCCTTGCCTTCAATTTAAAAATGTAAAAAAATTTTTAGTGGGGAATAAAAATACTGCTAGTGGCCAGGTTGGTCCAAGGGCCTGAGAGCTTCAGAGAGTTGATGGAACTGGAACAGTTGGTAGTACAGAAAGGGCCCACTCTACTTCGGAGTTTCTTCATTTCGTTTGGTAATGCAGTGAGTTCATGGACTGAGCCAACTTTTCTGTACTCCAGTTTCTAGCAAAATTATGCAGATTAGGCTAGAAGTAATTTTTCCTTAGGGGTGAGAACGTACTCTACTTTCTCAGATCCTATCTGAACTCTACATCAGTTAAGTTTCCTGCTTGCCTATTATGACTTTTTCAAGTGAGAATTTCAAGGCCTAAAAACTGTCTGGTTTTGTGTTATATATAGTGAAACCAGTCATTTTCTGTATTTTTTAAAGAAATGTCTCTGGCTGGGGATGTTGCTTATTAGTAGATTATGTGCTTAGCGTGAACACGGTCCTGGGTTCAATCCTGGAGCATCAAGTAAAAAAAAAGAGCCAAGCGCCATGCCACATGGCCTATAGTCTCATCTCCTTAAGAGATGGAGGCAGGAGGCTAGCTTGAGCCCAGAAGTTAGCAATTAGTCTGGGCAATACAGCTAGAGACTGTCTAAAAAATAAACAAGCAGTCTTACTAACATACTTAAAAATACATTTAAAATATAAGTATGTTGCTCACAATTTAAAATTCACTTAATATAAGCTTTGCAAAAACAAAAACCCACGTATCAGATTACTTAGTGTTTATTAGCTAAAAAGAAGTTATGAATGTTTTTTAATGAGTTGAGGCCTAATTGATTACCTGGAGTTAATGCACATATGGCTTTAAATCATTTAGCCTTTTTTCAGTTGCAACTATGTATAAAGTATCAAGGAATGTGGGACAGAATGAATGAGACACAGCTCCTAACACCTTTCCCTTGAGTGACTTCTTAACTTTTTCTGTGCTACTCTTGATTATGGGTAAAATTGTTTGAATTCAAAAAGAGTCCTTATATTTACCTGATTTGTAATTCCCTTAGCTTTTGAAGGTTTTCATGTAATGATAGTGGATAAATAGATGGATAATATATTGTTGTTTTTCTCAGAAGTATCTAATACTATTTATTTTCTAAGCAGAAAGTACAAGACTATATAGGCCTCTAATCTAGTTAGTTCCAACTTAATTGCAGTGCTAGAGATCAAACCCAGGGCTTCACATATTTTGGATACTTAGTCTGCTACTGAGTGACATCCCAACCCTCAGCATTTTTTTTAATAAGAATTGTATATTAAACAGTTTTATCATGTACAACATGATATTTTGAAGTACGTGTATATTCTAAAATGACAGTCCTAACTTTTTGAAAGTCATACTTATGTTTTCTCAAAAATTGCTGTCTGGCACTAAAAACACACAGACATTCCCAACGTGAATTGTAGTAACTTTGTTTTCAGAATTTGGGGACTGCAACGCCATGCTTGGTGATTAGCACAGGATTTTATTGTGCTAACTTTTGTCTTCCTGTAGCAGAGTAAACTCACTCCTGCTGAAAAGATCTTTACCATCATGGTTTTTATATTTTTTCCTTTGGGAACTGAGGATTGAACTCAGGGGCACTCAACCACTGAGCCACATTCCCAGCCCTGTTTTGTATCTTATTTAGAGACAGAGTCTCGCCAAGTTGTTTAACGCCCTGCTTTTGCTGCGGCTGGCTTTGAACTTATGATCCTCCTATCTCAGCCTCCTGAGCCGCTGTGATTACAAGTGTGCGCCACTGCGCCAAGGTCCATCATGTTTTCTTAAAATTTATTTTACTTTGGTTATAATCTGGTAAGAGATTATGGCATTCTTATTTAGAATGTAATTTTAAGGAAAAACATATAATTTTGAGGGTCTTTGATTTCTAATAAAATTCAGTTTAAAGTGTATATTCCGGAAATGGGCTTGGTGGCACATACTTGTAATCCTAGTGACTCAGGAGGCTGAGGTAAGAGGATTGCAAGTTCCAGGACAGCTTCAGCAACTTAGGTCCTGTCTCAAAATAAAAATGACTGGGGATGTAGCTCAATGGTAAAGCATCTCTGGGTTCAATTCCCAGTACCAAAAAATAACAAAACAAACGAAAAATCCCACCAAAATCCTCCAAGACCCCCCAAATTCCATATTTTGACCCTTTTAAGTTAAAAATGTAGTGAAGTACAACTTTTTTGCTTTAACTTGCAAGTTTAATTTAGAAGGAATTTCTCAGTCTTAAAATTTTAAGATATATTAGCAAAAATTTTGTTTAAAGATGGTAAACTTTTTCATAGTGGAAACGTCTCACATTAAAGGATAAAATAAATTCTTTATATTTGGCTCGCAGTCTTTTAAAGACAATTCATGCATTATGAGTCAAGATTTAATTTTTAGAATATCAGCTTTATAAAACTTATTTATGTTTTTTTACATACATATTTACCCAAGATTTTTTTGCTTTTTTTTTTAAAGTGGAGGTTCCAGAAGTTGATTGTAGTGAAAGTTAAGATGTCACTGAATTATTGTACAAATAATTTTTTTTTACATTGTAAATATTACTGTATGGCTACTTTTATGAATTCAAAGAAAACATTGCCTATAATTCATAAAAATAAAATGCTGTTTATAATGAAATTCTTCAGCTGGACGCAGTGGTACATGCCTGTAATCCCAGCAACTCTGGAGGCTGAAGCAGGAGGATCTCAGCAATATAAGGCCAGTCTTGACAATTTAGAGAGACCTTGTCTCAGAAATAAAAGTAGAGGGACTGGGGTTTTGGCGCAGTGGTAGCGTGCTTGCCTAGCATGCGTGAGGCACTGGGTTTGATCCTCAGCATCACATAAAAATAAAATAAAGATATTCTGTCCACCTACAACTAAAAAATAAGTATTAAAAAAAAAAAGAAATAAAAGTAGAAAGGGCTGGGGATGTAGTTCAATGGTAAAAGAGCCCCTGGGTTGAATCCTTCATACTAAAAAAAAAAAAATTGCTGTGTTTAGTATATCTCTCCTAAGGGCTCTTTGCTAATTTTTTTCCTCTCAGTAATGGGGATTGAACCCAGGACCTCACACATGCTAGGTAAGTGCTCTGCCACCTGACTACATCCCCAGTTCTTTTCATTTTTTAAATTTTATTATGAGAAAGAGTCTTGCCAAGTGGCTCAGGCTAGCCTGGAAATTTTGAATCTTCCTTTTTCAGCCTCTGTAGTAGCTGGAATTACAGATGTATACCACCATACCTAGTGTCTTTTCTCAATTTTTTTTTCTTTTTACATATTTTTGTTGGTGCATGATAGTTGAATGTTATGAGGGGATTTGTTGTTACATAGTCACACTCCAATGTATAGACTCAATGACTAAAAAATGTATAATCTGCCATTTTAAGGAAATGAAAAAAATTATGGCACAAAACTAAAATTAATACAGAATTAACCTTTAATAAAGTACAGAATTTTATTACTTTTTTTTTTTTTGGTACTGGGAATTGAACTCTAGGACATTTAAATTTTTTTTAATTAATTAATTTTTTGCCATTCTGGGAATATAAATCCAGGCCCTCATGCATGCTGGGCAAGTGCTGTACCACTGAGCCACATCCCCAGCCCATAGCATTTTTAAAATGTAATTTTTATGTATTTTCCATGTCCTGATTCATGGTGGAGATGTAGGATAAGGAAGATAGTTTCTTAGGGGAACATATTACTAGGGTACAAGGGAAGGAAATGAGTGTTCAGGAAAAAACTGAGGGTGTTATTGAAATACTAAGGACAAGAGGCCATCCAGATATTGTCAAAGGAAAGACAAGGCAAGGTGGGTATGAAGCTTGGAAATGATATATAGCTGTGGGGTATCAGAAACAAAATCAACTCTTTTTTTTTTTTTTGGTACTGGGGTTTGAGCTCAGGGGTACTAGAACACTGAGCCACGACCCATATTTTGTGTTTTATTTAGACAGAGTCTCACCGAGTGGCTTAGCGCCTCGCCATTGCTGAAGCTGTCTTTGGACTCATGATTTTCCTGTCTCAGCCTCCCAAAGTGCTGGGATTATAGGCCTGTGCCACCGTGCCTGGCTCAAAATCAACTCTCATGCTGGTTAAATGTCCTCAGAGCTAGGTGACAGTGTCCCATGAAATGAACATGAGATGAATTGCTTTGTTAGGTATCTTCCATAGAGCCATCCCAACTACTTCCCTCACCCCCCCTCCTAAGTGCATTAGTTGTCATTTTTCTAAATTGTAGCAAAGCAGTATTGTAGGTCCATCAGTTCATGTACATGATTAGTTGGTCTCATTTCTTCCATAGTCACAGCACTAGCTAACAGCCCAGGATACTTTGCAATGGCCACAGTGGATAGCAGGGAGGAGGTATGGATAGATACCTATAAATCCATCACTGCTGCTGGGGTTGAGGGGTGGGGGATTAAAAAAAAATCACAGGAATGGGTCATTTGTGTCACCTCTAGCTAGGACAGAACAGTAGGTGACATCATGGCTAATTGTATATTATCTTCTGGCAAATTGTGTGGCAGTTTCCCTCTTTTGTTCTGGCACTCAGCACCAGTGTTGGTGGAATGAACTTCATCTTCAGTAAGAGATTTTCATTCAGAATCACTTTAAGTGTTAGGTTGATGATGAGTTGACTCTTAGAATAATTGTAGGTGTGTTTGACTATAATTACTTTTTGGTTATGACTTTAGTTTCCTTCGTTCTTCCTTTGAGATTGTCCCTGAACTCTTCATTCCAGCAGACTTAAGGGTTCCTCCAGTATCACTCTTGCTTTATTCTTTAGGCATTTTTGTGTTGAAATTGTTTACTTGTCAGCCTCCCCCCACCATTAACCTGAAAGGCAGGAATAGTGTTTTAGAAGACTGTTACCTTTGTGATTTACCAACTACCACAGTGTTTGGCCTGTGGGAGGCCCTGTGAACATTTTTGGTTAGTTGTTAGATATGTGAATACTTGTCTAAAAGTACTGCAAGATTGGAAAATGCTCTTTGTTTTTATCTGGGAAAGTGGATTAACAGGGAAGGGAATTATAAGAAAGCGGACTTGATACTTAAGAGGGATGAAAACTACATAGGACAAAAATAACTTAGGGGAGCTGACTCCCCTCTCATTCCAGATGAGATTTGGGGTCTTGTTTTGTTCTCCTACTGGCTTTGGTTTCAGGTTAGTTAACTGGCCATAGGTTCTGTATATTAATTGCACTGTGCACCTGTTTTTTGGTTCATTTATTCAGTGAGTATTTATGGACTCCCTACTCTACTACCACTCAGAGACATCTCCAGTGCTTGCCACAAGGTATTGACCTCTTGCTAGAAGATGATAATGTTTAGTGGGTTTGAAACACATGTTTGGAAATTAAATGCTTTCCTGTCGCACAGGCTCTTTCCAGGTATGCTGGAATTAGTTCTTGAAATTTATCTTTTATGACAGGGTAGTTAAATCATGTAGGTATTTTAATGTTTAGCAATATTTCCATACACCTTCACCCCTTAAGCCTGTTTTCATTTATCTTTCACAGTTGAAATTCTGCCCAGAAGTATGTTTCCTTCGTTTATAGTGTTATCCTTAAACTCTGTTGTGATAATGAAGTCTCAGTACACATCTGCATACATTGAAGTCTGTTCAAATAGCTTGGTGTGATGGTACAAGCCTATAATCCTGGTTACTTGGGAGGGTAAGGAAGGAGGATCACAAGTTCTGAGGCCAGCTGGGCCAATTTAGCAACACCTTGTCTCCAAAAAAAAAAAAGAAAAGAAAAATTGAAATAAATCATTCCTCATAGGTTTGTTATTAGTTTTTGATGCGTGTCTGATGTTTAAAGAGGTGAGAGCACAAAGGACTAAATGTTTAATTTTTGTGTTAAAAGTGCTTAGATCTTTTTTACTAAAGGGTTTTGCAAAGTTCTAATGGTTTTATTCTTAACACCTGTTAGAGTGAGTAGCTGACCCCACTTCTGTTATTCATGGTCTTCCAGTATTCCCTTTTGGTGCCTCTATGGTTGTAGAGGTTTGACAGTGCAAGCAATGGAATCTTTCTAAATTAGGAGTTAAGGACATTGAAGGGAAGCAGGCAAGGATTATATAAAGGAGTTTTTACAGATGTATCACTTTTTTCTCTGTAAGAATGAAATACACACTGGGAGCTGGACATATGGTTGGATGATGAATGGGAAGGCAGGTAGGTTTACATTTAGAGATCTTGTCAGTTGAGAATTCTGATAAAGTTAATTGCCATTTGAAGTGAATGTAAACTGCAATGTGCGTTTGTGTGGCTCTCGATACAATATGAATAAACACAGTGGTGAGAGAAGTAAAACTGATCTTCTCTTTTCTAGAAAAAATTTTGATTAGACATCAGGTAACAGTAGATGAGCACCTGTCCCATGGTGTTCCTAAATTAATTCAGGAACAGGATCTTGGTTTCCTCCAGGTCAGATATACTGTATATCTTTGTTTTTTCATGACTCTGAATTATTTTCTACAAGTTTTCTTAAAAGCCACCTACTGGAAGAGGAGAGAGCATATCTATTTGCAGAATTGGTGTAGACCATTGCTATTCAGTAGAAATCTAATGAAAACCACAAATGTGATTTAAAATTTTCTAGTAAATTAAAAAAATTAAAAGATTAAAATTAATTTTAATTAAGTAACAATGTGTCCAAATATTTCAACATGTAAGTTATATAAGAATTATTAAGAAGATAGTTTTACATTTTTTGTGAAGTTTTGAATCTATTGTGCATTTTCCATTTAGCGTATTTTAATTTGGATGCTACATTTTCATCAAAAAATACCTGATCTTAGCTGAGGAACATCTTTAGATTTGTGCATTAGTGTATGCTGATTCATCTTTTAATGCTGCCATTTTGTAGGTACATTTTTGTACAGTATTGCCTTTTATTTGTTGGACCATTCTGGATTTCTGCTTCTTCAATTTCTGTCCCTTAGAACTTAGATACAGAATTTTTCTACCTTAAAATAATTTTTTAATCTACTTTAGCAAAGTATAACCATCACCACAAGAGAAACTCATTTTGTAGACAGTTAGGTATGAATATATATGTTTTAATCTGGGCCATTAAGATTGGAGGAGTAAGCACTTTGGGATGATTTTAATGTGAGTTTGTGGTGGTATTTTGTTTTGTTAACTTATGTTTTGGTATTGGGGTTTAGCCCAGAGGTGCTTTACCACTGAGCCATATCCCCAGCACTTTTTTTGTTTTCTTAATTTTAAAAATTTTGAAACAGAGTCTCACAAAGTTGCTTAGGGCCTCACTAAGTTGCTGAGGCTGGCCTTGAACTTGAGATCCTTCTGTCTCAGCCTCCACAGAAATTACAGGGTGTGCCATCTTGCTCAGCCCTGTGGTAGGTAGTTCCCTGTTCTGAGATGTGTACAGCTTGTAAAAGCTATTGCTAGTCCATTGCAAGTTCTAGTACTGTGAATTCAGAGGAGAGTTGTGAGTTGTTTCCAGGGTGATAGAATTTTAAACACTTGGGCAAAGTGAACCTAGGCTTGATAATTTATCAAATGTCTGTCTGTCTGTTTGTTTGTTTTTTGGTACTAGGGATTGAACACAGGGGCACTCGACCACTGAGCCACATCCCCAACCTTTTTTATATTTTATTTAGAGTCAGGGTCTCACTAAGTTGCTTAGAGCCTCACTAAGTTGCTGAGGCTGGCTTTGAATTTGTGATCCTCCTGCCTCAGCCTCCCCAGGCACTGGGATTATGGGCATGCACCACTGTGCCTGCTTTTCAAAGGTCTGTTTCATTGTAATGAGTTTGATCTTTGGTATTATCCTTAAAAGACTCAGTAACTAACAACAGAACAACAGTATTGCTTGTTTATTCATTTTAATTTAATTTCATTTTTTGAGACGTGATCTCACAATGCTAGTCTCAAACTTCTTGGCTTAGGTGATCTTCCTGCCTTAGCCTCCCAAGTAGCTGGGAGTATTGGTGTGTGTCACAATGGCTAGTAGATCTTTTTAAAGAGTAATTTTAGAGAGACTGATTTGGAGGTAATACTTAGGCCATATCAAGGTTAGTCATTCACTGATGATTTCTCTCTTTTACCTGTTCAGCTTATTGTTTTATCTAGTTAAAACTAGATTTAGAAGATAGTCTGTTGAAAATTAAGCACTCAATGTTTTCTGCCTTTATTTTATTGAAGCAACAGTTCCTTTGAGCAATAAGATTTATGATTCTATTTTTTTTCAGTCCACCAGAGAAATCACTAGAACATTGGGAATTTGTTACCTCCATCCCCACTACACTATAAAAATAGTAGAATTTTAGTTGGGTGCTCTTATCCAGTTGTTCTGTAAATGTAGTCCCAGGAGCAGCAGTATCAGCATCACCTGGAACTTGCTAGAAATGCAGATTCTTTGACTTCTCACTCTAGATCTTCTGAATTAGAATTTCTTGAGTGGGTGTATGCAATCTGTATTTTTTAATAGGTTCCCACCTGAACTCAGATAGGATAAAAGGTATTTATATATGAGATGGTTATTTCTGATGAGGGGCACAACAATGCGTAAGGACTCATTGACCAAATGAGAATGAACCTGTTAACTTTGGACTCATTCTTCTATCTCATGTGACTATCATGGTATTGTCACATGAGGAGGGGTAAGAAGAGTGAAGCTCCTCACTAGCTTCTCACTCTAGTCTTGTACTTTTTTGTTTTTGGTGGTTCTACGGATTGAAAGTCTAGTACTGTTTATTCCACTTTGTGCACACTTATTGAATACATATTTGGGGTCAGGCACTGTTCTGGCCACAAGGATACCATAGTGAACAAATGAGAGAAAGTTCCTTTCCCTTTGATGCTGAGATTGTATTAGAAGGGATATACTAGGGGTTGGCAGTGGTGAATGGGGCAAATGCAGCCTGCTCCTATTTTTGTAAATAGTTTTCTTGGAACATAGTCATATCTGCTTCTTTTTTTCTTTTTCTTTTTGGTACTAGGGATTGAACTCAGGGGTACTTGACCCCCGAGCAACATCCCCAGCCCTATTCTGTACTTTTATTTAGAGACAAGGTCACACTGAGTTGCTTAGCTCCTCACCATTGCTGAGGCTGGCTTTGAACTCGAGATTCTCCTGTCTCAGCCTCCCAAAGTGCTGGGATTATAGGCATCACATCTGCTTCTTTATGGATTGTCTAAGCTGCTTTTGTGCTACAATGGCAGAGTAGAGTAGTTGTGACAGAGAAAGCTGAATATATTTATCTGGCGCTGTATAGGAAAAAAGTGTAGATACCTGGACTACATCATGAAAGAATAAGTATGTATTAGAATATTGTTAGGTGACAAATGTTAGGGAAACCCTTAAAGCATGGTAACAATACAGAGTAGGGAGCTCTTTTAGGTAGAGCAGTCAGAGAGGGCATATCTGAAGATGACTTTAAAAAAAACCATGAATTAAATGAGTATATTTAAAGAAAGAAAGGATGTTTAAAAGGTTAAGGGAGAAAGGATAGAGCAAGGATGCAGACCCTGATGCTTGAAATGTTCTTGGAATAGCAGAGAGTCTTTGTGGCTAGAGGGCAGTGATTGAAATAGGGAGAGGAAATGAAGTTGGCATTGTTGGGGCCAGATCTTGCACATTCTCATAATATATTCTGCAGTGAAAACTGTTCAACCTCAAGTGCTTTAAAAACATGATTCAGATGGTGTGCACCTGTAATCCCAGCTGCTTCAGGAGCTAAGGCAGGAGGATCACTAGTTCAAAGCTAGCCTCAGCAATGTAGTGAGGCCCTAAGTAACTTACACCCTGTCTCTAAATAAAAAAATTAAAAAAGGGGCTGGAGATGTGGCCCAGTGGTTAATCACCTCTGGGTTCAGTCCCCAGTACCAAAATAAAATAAAATATAAGAATAAAAACAAAAACACAATTCAGAAGCCCTGAATCTGTAGAGGGGGCTTTTTGGCCAAACAAATGAGAGTCTGGAAAGTAAATATCTAGAGTGTTTTTAAACATCTCTAAGAAACACTTCTTTACAAACTTTCCCACACATTAATTACTCTTTGTTTTGTCTTCCTCAGCCTCCATGTATTGTGTACTCCTATTTAGGTGATATTACCTGGAGGGTGAGGTGTCATTTGAAATGTGGCAGCAACTTGGAGGCTGAGGCAGGAGAATCTCAAGCTCAAGGCTGGTCTGGGCAGTTTAGCAAGACTTTTGTCTCAAAATTAAATAAAAAGGGGTAGTAATGTAGGTTCAGTGGTAGAGCCACCTGCAAGTTCAGTCTCTTACGCTGTCACTGCAAAAAAAAAAAAGTGTGTAAAGGGTGTGTGTCTGTTAGTAGCTTTCAAACTTAGAAAAAAAATATGTATATATCTTTTCTGTTATGATCTAGTAGTCACATACTCATGTACAAAAGTACTGAAACAAGTTTTGCTAAATAGTATTTACCTTTACTTTAAAAAATGTACTGGGGCTGGAGTTGTGGCTCAGTGGCAGAGCGCTTGCCTAACATGCGTGAAGCACTAGGTTCGATTCTCAGCACCACATATAAATAAATGAAAAAAAAAATAAAGGTCCATCAACAACTTAAAAATATTTTTTAAAAAAGGAAATATAGAAATTTTTAAAAAATTTTCTGTTGTTTCATTAGAAACAAAAATACTGGTTGTGACCTCCTAGATTAATTGCACATTCTACTTATAGGTCAGGGCCTACAATTTGAAAAAAACAATGGCCTGGGCTGTCTAATCTAAAATTTTTGAGTTCTTATGTGCAAGATGTTATTTATACTGGGAGTTACAGAGAAATTTTTTCTATGTATGTGGTAGGTGTGTATGCAGTATGGCTGAAGCAGAAAGGTCCAAGTATATAACAGAATGACCATAGCACTAAGCAAAATAAAGTAGGCAGAATATGACTGGGATAATAAAAAAATGTGTCAAATCCAAAATTATTACAAGTTTTATAGTGTTGGCAAGTGGACTGAGGTGATGTTTGTCAGAAAAGGTAATTCCAAAAAGGTATCATTTGAACTCAAGACTTAAAGAAATACTCTATTTTTGTAAGGAACAATTGAGTAGGGGTATTTATCAAGTGAGAGAATGATGGGGTAAAGTGCAAAGCTAGGGGTAAAGTGCAAAACATGGGGTGTGCTGGAGAGAATGAGTGAGGCCAGTAATGAGAAGGCTAGTTTCTGACACTGAAGACTTATATATCTAAGTGGGAAAAGTGAGGAATATCAGAAGGATAGACTGACTTCCCTAGGGTTTCAAGGGGGAAGTGGGACAAGGACTTATTGTTCTGACTTCCTGTTCAGTGCTAGAAGTCTGTTTTCTCATCTGTAAAAGAGGGATACTAATGGCCTGTTTAGCCTCTCTTCAAGTGTTGTTGTGGAGATGAATTGCCAGTGCATGTAAGAAGGTTTTCTAAGCTAGACAAAGCATAAACAAAAGGCAGTGGTATTTTTTTTTTTTTTTATCATGGAAGATAGATTGGAAGTGGAGGTTGGAACAGGATAGGTAAGTGAAAGATTTTGATTGCCATACTAAGGTCAATCATGTTCTCTTCCATACAGATTGCAGGATGGAGGAGGGGATGGTGCATCAAAGTTTAAGCAGAAGGCTGGGAGTGTAGTTCAGTGGTAGATCACTTGCCTAGCATGCACAAGGCCCTGGGTTTGATCCCCAGCACTGGGGGAAAAAAAGTTTTTAAGCAGAGAAAGGCACAATGAAAAGTGGCATGTTTTAGAAAGAGTGTGGTAGTATGTGAGGGATTGATTGGTCTCAGTGGCAGGGAGACTGATTAGAGGCTTTTTGCTGAAATGAGCTCAAAATTAAAAGATTAGATTCAGTCAATGGCAATAGGAATAGAAAGCAAAAGGATGACATAGGATAAGGTCTTATTGTTAAAGAGCAAGGAATAAAGTAGAGCAACTAGCCAGAGTGCTGAAAGAATAGCACCTTCTAGTAAATTTGGAAGAGATTAGAGGACAGGATGAAGAATGGTTTTTCAGCTTTTGATATTTTGAATTTAAGATGATAGAGTACATTTGATAGAAATTAGAAGTTGGAAAATAATTATACTGGGGCTCAGGGGAGACAGATCAGGGTTAGAGATAAGAATTTTATGTCTCTGCACTGAAGCCTGGGGATTAGCTGTTTCTAAGGAAGAAAGCATAGAGGAGGAACAGTGAGTTTATATTTGGGAACAACAAGAAGAGAAAGTCAAGGTAGAAGTTACCTTAGCTGGGTATGGTGGCACATGCCTATAATCCCACTACATGTGAGGCTGAGGCCAAGGCCAAAGTAGAAGAATCACAAATTCCAGGCCAACTTCAGTGATTTAGTGAGGACCTAAGCAACTTAGTGAGACTGTGTCTCAGTATAAAAAATAAAAAGGGCTGAGGATGTGGCTCAGAGGTAAAGCACTTCTGGGTTCAATCCCCAGCACCCCTCCACCTCACCAAAAAAATGAAGTTGGAGAGCTAAGAGAACCAAGTTACTGATTTGGAAGCCATGTTCTGTAGTAATATTGTCATATAAGTATTAACTTATTTGCCTGTCTTCTTTAAATGTAGGCTTCTTGGGAATGGGGATGAGGGTTAAAGAAGATGAAGAAGTAGCTGGGTGCGGTGGCGCATGCCTATAATCCTAGCACTTTGGGAGGCTGAGACTGGAGAATTGCGAGTTCAAAGCCAGCCTCAGCAACAGCGAGGTGCTAAGCAACTCAGTGAGACCCTGTCTCTAAATAAAACACAAAATAGGGCTGGGAATGTGGATCAGTGGTTGAGTGCCCCAAGTCCAATCCCCAGTACCAAAAAAAAAAAAAAAATAGCAGCAGCAGGAGGGGGAAAAACTATTATTAAGCACCAGCCATACGAATAGTAATATTTATTGAGAACTTACTATATGCCAAGCATTGTTCTCAGCATTTTACATGTACTAACTCATTTAATTCTCACAAGTCCCATGAGACATCTATTATGACCCCATTTTATAGGGGAAGAAATTGATATGCCCAGAAGTTAAGTATCTCCTTCAAGGTGACACTGTATGTGACAGAGCTGGAATTCAAACCCAGACTTGGGTTCTTAGTATTTAGCTATAGTCTGTACAAGTACTTTATAGATTGATTCCTATAGCAAGGATCTCGGTAAATAGGCATATTAAAATTTCAAAACAAGCCGGGCGTGGTGGCTCAAGCCTGTAATCCCAGCACTTAGGGAGGCTGAGACAGGAGAATCGCGAGTTCAAAGCCAGCCTCAGCAATGGCGAGGCGCTAAGGAACTCAGTGAGACCCTGTCTCTACATAAAACACAAAATAGGGCTGGTGATGTGGCTCAGTGGTCGAGTACTCCTGAGTTCACTCCCCAGTACCAAAAAAAAAAAAAAAAAAAAATTTTCAAAACAACCTGGCAAGGTATACATTATTTTAGATGTATATAGAGAGGTTATTTGTCCTAGGTTACACAGATGTCAAGTGCTAAAGCCAGGATTTTGAACTAGGTTCTATCAAAAAAGTTATTATTTATAAGTACTTTATTATAAAAATACTCGCAAGTTTTTCGTATTACAAAAAAAGTTTATAAGCATTTACTTCTTTTAGATTTTTTTAAAGTTGAATGAGAAAAAAAGCAAATTCACTTTCATTAATGTTGCACAAAAATTATTACTAGAATCAAAAGTAAGAAAACTACATTATTTAACCACTATCTAGTTCTTCATATTAACTTCACTATTTAAAGTAGGTATCAGTTTAGGGATTGGAAAAGAGATAAAATAAAAACTTTCCTAAGATGTCTCTTCTGTACTGTGTATAGCTATGCTCACTGAGTTGGATTCTTTTCCTTCTCTGTGCAGGTATTCAGTTGTATATGAAACTGAACCTGCTTAATAACTGAGGGAGAGTATAAATAGAAGTGATAGCTCCATATCCTGGCACATTTTCATACCATTCAAACAAAGGGGCACCTACCAACTTGTAATTTTTAGGGACTGTAAACAAGGCTTTCTCTTGAGGCTGAATCAGAAACAACTACTTATGTTCCTTAGGCTTTGTAATGTCTTCAGGAATATGTCAATACTGCAGAGGTTCAAAATTTGGTCTCCACCAGTTACCAATGCAGTCATCAGTGATTCAGCCTTGGGAGACTATCTTGATGATCCAATCTCTCTGTCGTTAAACATTTCAGTCTTTCAACTTCATCTTCTGTGTTTCATTTACTACCAGGTAATTTGAAAAAAGCCGGTCCCAGCTCTGGCAGTAGCACATGAGGTAGCTAGTGCTCATACAAGTACCCCTTGTGCAGCTCTTTTCATGTCAGTTTTATAGAATTCTTCCCTCATGTGCTGAAGTCTGTCTGCAACAGAGCTATCCTTCTCATAGAAGAGCTCTTATGTACCAAAAGTATACGTGGTAAGAGGTTGGTGGTGTACTTGATCAGCTGCTTGTGCTCATTGTGGAATGCCCCTTTACCCCAATCCTGACAACCCATCTGCTAGCTATTGGGCAGTGCTGGTGAGCTTGGCCACTAGCAGCAAGTGGAAGAACAAAAAGCCAGAAAGTGGGAGGCAGAGGAAATTTACCCCTGTGCAGTACAGTCAGTGGTTATCTGTGTCCTGCTAAGCCACTGCCACCTGCCGTTAACAAAAGAGTGCAAGATTTTATTTGTATTTAATTCAGAGGTCAGCAAACTTTCTGTACAGGGCCAGATAGCAGATGTTGCTCTATGGGCCATATAATCTCAATTGCAACTACTCCAACTCAGTTGTTATAAAAGAAAAGCAGCCTTAAGACACACACACACAAATGAACTTGGCAGTGAGTCAATAAATGACACTGAAATTTGAATTTCACATAATTTGAATTTTACATAATACCACTAAGTGTTCTTTCTCTCTCTCTTCTTTTGGCAGTGTTGGGGATCAAACCCTGGGTCTTGAAGGCTAGGCAAGCTATTTACCACTGAACTGTAGTGTAATAGTGTAAATATTTACAGCTGTATTGTTATTTTATAATTTTTCCAGTTATTTAAAAGTGTAAAACTATTCTTAGCTAAAAAGTTGTACAAAACAGATGATGGGCCAGATTTGGACTGCAGGCTATGGCTTGCTGGACTCTGCTTTAGACCATTCACTTATTAAGCATATATTGAATTCTTTGAGGAGATATGCTGGGCATTGGAGAGTTCCAACCTCCTAGAATGAGACAAGTGATTATAATACAATGTAATAAGAACTATGATAAAGGTATACTTATAACATATAGTGGGAAAACAGATATGGCAGGCTTCTTTGTTTCACGGATGAATTCACGAAGGTATCCACAAAAGAATGGTAGTTGTTGAATTGCCAGGCTCGTGGTGTAGGAGAAGGCATATAGCATTACTAAAGCAGAAAAGAGGGACTGATGCCAAGAGATGAACTTTGTTGAGAGTAGGGAAATGGGGAATTAGGTTTTAGAAAGTTTTGAGCCAGGGAGTAATATGATCTGATTTTTGTGTTTTAGAAAGATATGCTCTGGAGGATGGATTTGCAGGGAGGAGAACAGGAGGGGGACAGGTAAGTTACCATAAGATATTTGCTGTAGTTGTAGGGGCAAGTAGATATATTTGGTGATTGATCAGGCATAGGGATTGTGGAAGAAGGAAAATTTTTTTTTCTTTCTTTTTCTTTTTTTGGTATGAGGGATTGAATTTAGGGGTACTCGACCACTGAGCCACATCCCCAATCCTATTTTGTGTTTTTTATGTAGAGACAGGGTCTCACTGAGTTGCTTAGTGCTTTACCAAGGCTGGCTGAGGCTGGCTTTTTTTTTTTTTTTTTTTTTTAATTTTTTTTTAGTTGTAGATGGACACAATATCTTTATTTTATTTATTTTTATGTGGTGCTGAGGATCGAATTCAATGCCTCACACATGCAAGGCAAGCGCTCTACTACTGAGCCACAATCCCAGTCCCCTGAGGCTGGCTTTGAACTCACGATTCTCGAGTCTCAGCCTCCCAAAGTGCTGGGATTAAAGGCATGCACCACCACGCCTGACTGAAGGGAAAATTTAAGAAAACTCTTGGGTTTGTGGCTTGATTAGTTGGACAGTACCTTTCATCAAGATGCATATATATATAAAGGACAGAGAAGTATGCTTTGAAGGTGGGTGCCAGAAGCAGTTAAAAGGAAAGTGCCTTTGGTTTTCATTTTGTTGTACTTGAGACACCTGTAGAGATGTCAGGGGGGCTAACATGTGAGATTGAGGTCTGGGCTAAGATGAATCCGTCCATAGTAATAAAGTTAATTGCTTAGGGATGGTGAAAACATACAGATTGGGAAGATAAGAAGACTGATCATCAAACCCTGTGAAACTTAATATTGAAGGAGCAGGAGACTGACTGGAAACAGCACAGACAGTAGAGGAACAGAGAGAATGTTGGTGGTATTGAAACTTAGGATGGTGGTTTTTCAGGAGGAGGATATGCTTAATATTGCTGCAGAAAAGTCAAGAAGATAAGGAATAAAGTGTTCATGGGCCTGGGCATTGGAGTGGGTAGGGTTGTGGAACTTTGTGAGCAGTTTCAAAGGAGTAAGTTGGAGGCCAGGTTGCAATGTGTTAAATCCTGAGTGCACATGAGAAATTAGGGACACTCCTCAAAGATTTTTCTGTGGAGGGAGAGAGAAATGACAATAGCTGGAGGTATCTTTAGCACCTAGCCTGGGGTTTGGTTCGGCATATAATAGAGATATTAAGATTCCTAATATGATTTTTGCTTATCATGTATTTATTCATATTCATTCAACCAACTAAATTACAATTATTTCATCCCAATGACCTACAGATCTCCATTTGAATATCTGATGATGTGAGTTTTTTCTTTTTCTTTTTGATAGTACTAAGGATTGAATCCAAGCCTTCAAGTGCTTTATCACTTAATTATATTCTTGGCCTCCATTTGAGTTTCTGACAGGCATCTATAACTCAGTACATTGGAAACGGAGCTCTTGACCTCCACCTTGAAAATGTTCCTCCTTTCCTCATCTCAGTAAATGGCTCACTTCTTTTTATTTACTTTTGCAAGGATGACCAAGCTGTAATCTGGCTTCTTTTCCCTTACCTGACACCAGCATGTCCTGTTGGCTCTACCTGCAAACGTATGCCCAGGTCAGGACTGGGGATGTGGCTCAGTGGTAGAACATGTACTTAATATGAACCCAGGGAAGCCCTGGGTTCAATCCCATGAAATGAATGAATGAATGAACAAATGAACAAACAAACTAATGAACACTGTGCTAGGCACTGTTACTGAAGCTGGGAGTAGTGATGACAGCTAAAAAGTTCCTCTCATTGTAGAGGAACATCTTAGTGGAGAAGAGGGCCAGAGGTGAAATATATGATTTTGAGTGGTGATAAATATTCTGAGGAAAAATTCAGAGAATAAAAATTCAATAATCATGGAAGGTAGTTGGGTAGTTTGTATGGCTATTTTAGAGAAGATGGTCAGGTATTTCAGAGGAGGTTAGAATAGGTTGGGAAGCTCTGTAGGTGGAGGATAAAGGTAGCTTGAGTGATGAAAGGTGATCTGATTGGGTGTGTGTGTTGCGGTTTTACCCAGGGCCTCACTCGTGTTGAGTACATGCTCTGCCACTGAGCACTTACCCGCAGCGCTGATCTGGGTGTACTTTGAAGGTAGAGTCAACAGGACTTCTGTTGTAGTGCAGAGGGAAAGGAGCCAAGGGTGACAGCTTGGTCATCTTTGTGAAAGCAAATGGTGAGAAGAGGGCCATTTACTGAGATGAGGAAGGCAGGAGGAAGGGAGGAACATTTGGAAGTTGCAAGTCGAGTTGTTTCTAATGTGTTAAGTTAGATACTCAAATGGAAGTTTGAAGGTCATTGGGATGAACTGTAGTTTAGTTGGTTGGGTAATGAATATGAATAAATTTGTGCTGATCAAAAAAGTTTAGGAGTCTTAAAGTCAAGACATGATGTGATTATTTTGCCTTTCTCTTCAGTTGATTGTGGCTTAAGTTTCCCAGACTTTTTATTAGGTAACCGGCTTAGAGGCCTGTGAACCTTATCTTTTTCTCCACAGTGTCAGAAGAGAAAGAACCCTAGAGGTAGAAAACCCAGTTGTCTTATAATGTCATTGCTGCAGCTGTACAGGTCTGGTTCTGGAGATCTCGCTGTGCATCCAGTTTAACAGCTGGATAATGAATTAATTTGTTTTAGTCCTTTTTCTCTCCAGTAAAATCAAGAGGAAGACAGAGTAAGAACTTTTGGTCCAGAAGGAAATCAGTTGCAGTAGCAGCCTCTACTTACTCCCTCCCATTCCTGCATTTACCTCTAACTGTGGTTTAGAAAGGCAGAGTCACACATACTTCTTGAAATCATACCTCAAGTTTGTGACGAAGTCAGGATTAGAATCTAGATCCCATTACTCTCATTCCAGCCCATTTTCTATACAGTAGAGAGAGAGAGCACTGAAAGAACCAAAACTTAGGGCTCAGAGATAATTCATTAGTTCGTAGACACCCCAAGACCAGACTTCTACAGTAGATAAAGTTTTCCTATTTACCATGAAGTTTTTCCTCAGATGCTGAATAGTGAAGTTGGGAATGAAACTTTGGAGCATGTTATGGTTTGGATGTGAGGTGTCCCCCAAAAGCCCACATGTGAGACAATGCAAAAAGGTTCAGAGGAGAAATGATTGGGTTGTGAGACTATTAACCCAATCAGTGAATTAATGCCCCGATAGGGATTAACTGGATTAACTGAGTGGTGACTAAAGTGGTAGGGTGTGGCTGGTGGAGGTGGGTATTGGGGGTGTGGCTTTAGGGCATATATTTATATCTAGCAAGTGGAGATCTCTCTCTGCTTACTGATCATCATGTGAGCTGCTTGTCTGCCACACTCTTATGCCATGTTGTTCTGCTTCACTTTGAGCCCTGAGGAATGGAGCCAGCTATCTGTGGGCTGAGACTTCTGAAACCATGAGCCTTCATATAAACTTTTCCTCTTCTACAATTGTTCTGGTTGGGTCTTTTAGTCACAGCAGGGAAAAAGCTGACTAAAACAGAGCTAAACTGCCTGGGTTCAAGCCCCAGCTTGGTTACTTACTATAATCTTGGGTAAGTTATCTCTTTGTGCTTCATTTCAGTAAATGGGCATAATGCTTAGCAACTTGAGAGGATGGTTGTATTTGGTTATTACAGATAAAATTTTTAGAATAGTGCCTGGCACATAGTAAGTACTTGTTTTTTGGCTGTTGGTGTCTTCATCATTCTCATCTTGGGTACAGAAAGTGGCTGTCTACCTTCCTTAATACTTTGCATACAGTTTTCAAGTTTATGTATTTTTAATTATATGTATAACATATTTTGAAATATATATACATTGTGGAATGGCTAAATCAAACTAATTAATACCTGCAGTACCACCTCAAGTTTATTCTTTGCAGTGACTTTCCATATAATTTGAGTGCTTATAGCACACAAGGTAGATTTTTTCTTAAGGTATAGCCCTGCTCTTGAATGAGGCATTTGCATTCTAACAGGGAAGGAAGATTAAAAACTAGATATACTACAAGGCTTATCTATTTAGAATTATAGTGCAATGAGAGCAATAAATATTTTCTTACTTTTTTGACATTATATCAATTCAAAATGTGTTCAGATGAAGGCCAGAAAACTGAGAAGGGGTTTGTCTGGGTAGGGTAGAAAAAGACTTTCTAATCCAGTAAGTATTAAACAAAGGTGGCTAAGGCAGGAAAACACAAGGGAGTATTTGTGAGCAATGAGAGTAGTTTTAGAATCTGTTGGGGCTAACCCAAGGCCAAGTATAGCAAATATATGGCTCTTTTGGTTGGGTTTCTAAATTTGTATATCAGAGTGTTACTGTAGACATTATCACACAGAGACTGTTATTGAGTCCTTATGATCATGATAGAGGTATCAGTTGACATAAAAGGAACTTTGCATTGATTAAGTAGTTCACAGAGTGTTGTGTCACATAGATGACTATAAACTGGGTATAAGGATAGCACCTCAGATGATTCTATATCAGTTTTTTCCTTAGTTTTTTTTTTAAATCAACTGAGGGTCTGGTTATGTAGCTCAGTGTTGTGCAGTGCTTTCATAGCATGCACAAGACCCTGGGTTCAGTCCCCAGCACTGAAAAAAAATTTGACTAATACATACTTAATATATTCCCTTGTTCTGTTACCCATCTTCAACACATCAACATTTTACCTATTTATTTATGTATTTATGTATGTATTTATTTATTTATTGCTGAGATTGAGCCCAGGGCCTCACATGCCTGGTAAGTAAGTGATCTACCACTGAACTTACACTCCCAGCCTTTTTCCTTTTTTTATATCAATTTCTTCTCTATTTTGGATTTGAGTATTTTAAAGCAAATCTCAGTCCCACATGTCATTTTACTTACAAATGTTTCAGTATTTATCTATAACTGATATGTGTGTACGATTTTTTTTTTTCCTTTTTTTGGTACTGGGGATTGAACCCATAGGTGCTTAATCACTAAGCCACATCCCCAGCCCTTTTTTATATTTTATTTAAAGACAGGGTCTCACTGAGTTGTTTAGGACTTCACTAATTGGCTTTGGATTTGAGATCCTCCTGTCTTAGCTTCCCGAGCTACGTGCACCATTGCCCAGCCTGATGTGTGTGTATGAAACCACATTGTGAATGTACTTCACAAAATTAACAATAATTCTTCAATATTATCTAATATCAAATTCGTGTTCATTTTTCCCATTTGTGGAATATGTCTTTTTAAGGTTAGGTTGTTAGCTGGGTGTGGTGGCACACGCCTATAATCCCAGCAGCTCAAGAGGCTGAGACAGAGCCGGGCTCGGTGGCTCAAGCTTGTAATCCCAGCACTTAGGGAGTCTGAGACAGGAGAATCACGAGTTCAAAGCCAGCCTCAGCAATGGCGAGGCACTAAGCAACTCAGTGAGACCCTGGCTCTACATAAAACAACTGATAGGGCTGGGGATGTGGCTCAGTGGTCAAGTACCCCTGAGTTCAATCCCCAGTACCAGAAAAAAAAAAAAAAAAGAGGCTGAGACAGGAGAATCATGAGTTCAAAGTCAGCCTCAGCAAAAGTGAGGCACTAAGCAACCCAGTGAGACCCTGTCTCTAAGAAAATAGGGCTGCAGATGTGACTCAGTGGTTGAATGTTCCTGAGTTCAATCTCCGGAATCACCTCCTCCCAAATAAAGTTAGGTTAATAAAATAGGATCCGCATATATTTGGTTGGTATGTCCTTTGAAATGTATATGAATTTATGGGTTGGGAATTTAGCTCATTGGTAGAGTATTTGCCTAATATGTGCAAGGCCCTGGGGTTTGAATCCCAGCAATGCAAAAATAAAATAAAAAGTATACTATTTTATAACAGCCCTTACTTCCCTTTAAAATGCTATTTATTTACTAAAAATATTAGATCATTTCTTTGATAGTGGTTTCCACATTCTGGATTGCATTTTTTTAAACATTTAAAAATTTTTTAGTTGTATATGGACACAATACCTTTATTTTTTTTATTTATGTGGTGTTGAGGATCAAATCCAGTGCCCTACCACTGGGCTATAACCCCAGTCCCTGGGTTGCAATTTTATGATACCGTTTAGCATATCCTTTCACACCATACCCTGCTCCCCATATTTCTTTTGAATGGTACTTGGTTCCAGAGGCCTGACTCAGGTTTTTGGGTTTTTATCTTTGTTACGAATATTTCATAAGTACTAAATATTTTGTAAAAGTCATTTTTATATAACTTGGAGAGACCCATAATATCTAGTTGTTTGAGTGTGTTGGGCTGTCAGACTGTCCACTGGTGGCCACTGATGTGGATTCATTGTTTCATAGTGATTAAAGATGTTGGTTTATTAGAATTCTCCTATGAAGAACTCTACTTATGCTTTAAAGAATCACCAGAATGATTAATAAAGGAAAAATAAATATTAAAGAATGAATAATAAGTAATGTCTTAAAATATAAATGCTTAAGGGGCTGGCGATTATTAGCTCAGTGGTAGAGTGCTTGCCTCTAGCATTCTAGAGGCTCTGGGTTTGAATTCCAGCACTGGCTCTTAACTTGTGTTCTTCTCCCACCCCAAGTGCACACACAAAAGAAATGAATGCTGAAGAACAACTGTTTTAAGGAACATGTTATATTGGCAATTCAAATACCACAATGTTGCTTATCATTGTTTCTTTTTGAACAATTCATCGTGTCGTATTCCAAGCAACTGTATTACTCATAATTTTAGTGCATGTTAAAATCATGCAGAGTACTTAGTATTTACATGTAAAATTGAGTTTGATTCTAAATCCAAGAAACTATAAACAGGTTTTTCTGTTGTGACGTTTCAAAGCATGGGATGGTGGGACAAGTTCTTCATTGAGTAATATGATTGTCCATCACAACAGGTGATAGTGACCTTCCAAGTGCCAACATGACAGTCATTGTGACAACCAATTTTTGCAATACCTGTTAGAAGTAATGTTATCCATGTCAAAAACCGCTTGGTCAAATAAGTATAATGAGAGAGGAAATTAAATAACTAATATGAACATTTGAAAATAGGAGATTAAAACCATTGCTCTTTTGCTGATATTACTTTATACCTTAAAAAACTCAATAGACTTAAAAATTATTAAAATTAACAAGATAATTTGATAACTGTCTTAGTGTATGCCTACAAATGACAATTGCTAGGTCATAGGATAGTTGTACAACCTAGTTCTTATTTAATTTTTTTTTGATTGAACCCCTGCCCCCATAGAATTGCTTCTTTCCTTCCTGATTGATGAAAGTCTTAACATTAAATCTGACTCCCTTGAAATATTTTCATTTTCATATAAATATATCCTTTGGTGTTTCTGTTCATCTGTACTGGGGATTGAACCTGGGGCCTCATGCCTGCTGGAAAGCACTCTGCTACTGAGCCCTTATTTGCTTTTTCTTTATTATTTTTTGTTTTTTAATTGAGATAGGATTTTGCTAAATTGCCCAGGCCAGCTTTGAATTTGTGATCCTCCTGCCTTAGCCTACTGCTTAGCTGGGATTACAGGCAAGCACCACCATGCCTGGCTCTCCTCTGCCTTTTCTTTATGCCCCCTGGATTTCTTCACGTCTAAAAAGACTGGTGCCATGCCCATGATTTTTCTAGTTTGCTTTTAAGCAGAAAAGTTTTTTTTTTTTTTTTTTTAAGCAGTTGAAGGAGTGACTTAAAAAGGCACAAATGTAGCAGGAAGTGGGAAAGATGAAAGCATTCACTTTAGGGAGAGAAGGTGGACAAGGATGAGTGGGATGAGTGGAATGGGAAGTGTAAGACTACAGCTCAACAGGGGTTAGACCTTTATATAGGAAATGGCAAGTGAGTGTGAGGGACCTTGTAGGCTGCCCATACACAAGTGTTAAAAGACCTTGGAGCCAGGCATGGTGGTACATGCCTGTATTCCCAGCAGCTGGGGAGGCAGGAGGATTGTGAGTTCAAAGCCAGCCTCAGCAAATGTGAGGTGCTAAGCAACTCAGTGAGACCCTGTCTCTAGATAAAACACAAAATAGGGCTGGAGATGTGGCTCAGTGGTTGAGTGCCCCATAGGTCAATCCCTGGTACCAAAATAAAAAGACCTTGGAGAAGCACTTTAATGGTAACTTACAAAACTATCTGTCCTTAACTTTCAGTAAAAAAGGTTTTTTTTTGTTTTTTGTTTTTGCTGCCAGATAGCGCTTAGTGCATGTCTCTGATTTCAGAGGCTTTGGGAGGCTGAAACAGGATAATCGCAAGTTCAAGGCTAGCCTCAGCAATTTGTGAGATCTTATCTCAAATTGAAAAATAAAAAAATCTGGAGATATAATTCGGTGGTAAAGTGCCCTTGTGTTAAATCCCCATTAACACCCCTCCCCCCAAAAAAGAAAGCACTCCAAAAACTAAAACAACAACAACAAAATTTTACGGCACCCAGAAAACACATACCTAATAGAAATAAAAGTTTCGTGAAATAATACCTATTTGAAGTATATTCTGATAAATTTCAATTCTGTTCAGTTTTTTAAGAAATTCTGATTCAGATCCACTAGATTAATCATCATTTTTTGGGAGTCAGTGCATCATTTAGTTTTTCTTTTTCTTTCTTTCTTTTCTTTTTTTTCTTTTTTTGGCACTGGGGATTGAACCCAGGGGTGCTTTACCATTAAACTATGTCCCCACCCCTTTTTACTTTTTATTTTGAGACAGAGTCTTGCTGAGTTGCTGAGGTCCTTACAAAGTTGCTGAGGCTGGCTTTGGACTTGTGATCTTCCTGCCTCAGCCTCCCAGGTCACTGGGATCACAGGCATGTGACCTGGGGCATCATTTCATTTTATAACAAATAACTTTAATATCTGTTGATTATTCTGAAATTAAATGAATAGATTGTAAACTACCTTACACATTACAGTGAAGTAGTCAAACGCCTGCATCTATGTATAAGAAATAGGCTTGGTTTAAAAGATAAAGACATACCCATTAAAAAGTTTAGAAAAATGGACATGTGGATAAATGGAAATTGTTATGACAAATAAAGAACAATTTGTATATGGTAAGAGAAAGAAGGACATCTTTTTTGATATATAGGACTATCATAATACAAATTATAGACTGTCAACAAGAAGAAATAAAAGTAATATCATGTAGTTACCAATATATTTGACCTTATTTGTTAGTGTTAAAACAATTCCTTGTGAAATGTTCTCATGGAAGACCTGGTGAAACTCACTTTTGTCAACCTACATGCATATGTGATATTTAAACCTCCTGGAGAGCATATCCTTTGCTAGGTAACAGGGAATAAAGGATAAATTGGAAGAAGGAACAGCAACAATGCTGTGGTAGACTTGAAGGGACCTTATTAGAGTAAAAAAGAAAAAATAATAGCAACCCCAAAGTAAATTTATTTTTACAACATAGATTTCTAGTCATTTTGTTAACAATTTTTTTTACAAAAATTAAATATAAATTGGATGACATTGATGTAAAATTTTCAGTGTTAAAATCTTTAGCAAGAATCCTATGTTTCATAAGTCTGTACTAATTTAATGTTTGGAAATCAATCTATTCAGCAGAATCTCTTGAATATTTGGGAAGTTATAGCTATAAAAGCAGTCTGTACAGGTAATGCACTGTAAACTCAGCCACTACAAATGACTTTGTCATCACTTTTTTTTTTTTTTTTTGGAATGCCAAAAGTGTTTAGTAAGGCTCTAAATGAAGCAAAATGATCTTTTAAAATTTATGAATAGTGACAGGATCAGTCAAGATTCTCCAGAGACAGAACTAGTAGGATGTGTATATATAGACACATGAGAAAAGTAAGAGGAATTGACTGACATGACTGTGGAGGCTGAGAAGTCCCACAACAAACTATTGCTGATAGCATGGCCCAGTCTATGTACAAAGCCTTAGAACCAGGGACGCCAAGGATGTAATTTTCAGTCTGAGGTCAAAGGCCAGAGAACCAGGAGGTTGCTGATTTAAATCCAGAGTCCCAAGGCTGGAGAATCTATAGTTTTATGGGCGGGAGAAAAGTGTCCCAACCTCAGGAAAAAGAGGAAATCCTTTTCTCTACTTTTTATTTTCTCCAGGCTCCCCGTCCATTGGATGATACCTTCCCACATTGAGAGAGGGTCTTTCTCAGTTCACTGATTCACACATACCTCTTCTCTGGAAACACCCCTCAGGAGGGTGGGGGAATAGCACACAGGTAGAGCACTTGCCTAGCAAATGTGAGGGAGCCCAGGGTTTAATTCCTTAGCGTGCAAAACAAAAATAATAACACCCTCATGGAAGCACCCCAAAATAATGCTTTCTTTACTAGTTCTATAGGCATTCCTTAATCCAAAATGACACCTAAAAGTTGTCATTTAAAAAAATTTATTATTATTTTTAAAATTTTCTGTGCATTGCAAGTTACCTAGCATCTTTGGCACTTCCCCTCAGTGCTACTATGGCCCTTAGTCATTGTGACTACTAAAAAATAGCTCCCACCCCTGAGGTTCTGTAATACCCCTTGGGAGTAGTACCTCCCAGTTGACAGCTACAGTGACTAAGTTGATTTCACTAGGTTATGATCTGTAGTTGCAAAAGCTGGTAGAATTAATTATAACATTATTGCAGAGACAAGATTGTTAACTTGCCCAGTGTTTCAGTTGCTTTATACTTAACATTTTCCTTTTCAGACTCCAAGGTAAATATTGATGGGCCTAGTATAGTTTTTCAGTCTCCAATTTAGAAGGTACCCAGATCCTAAGAAATAAGCAGAAATCTTTTCAAAAGCATATTTAAGTTTGTTTTTTTTTAATTTTTGAGAACTCATTCATTGACAGAGCATTTGCTACCTTGTAAGAGAATTATCCTTTGAACCAGAAGCATCTTTTCTTATTTTCTTAAAGTAAACTTTTTATTTTGGAGCAATATTCCATTTATAGAAATGCCGAAAATATAGTTTAGATACTTCCCATACCCTGGGTTCAATCCTCAGCACCACCAAAAAAAAAAAAAAAAAGATACTTCCCATATATTTAATGTTACCTTAGAACCAGGGGAACTGGTTTTCCCTTAATGTTAACATCTTATATTACCTTGACACATTTGTCAAAACAGAAACCAGACTGGGGGTGTAGCTCAGTGGAAGGGTACCTGCTTAGTATTAGCCAGACCCTGGGATCAGTCCCTAGCACCAAAACAAAGGAACAAAATGCAAATGTTGATTGATTGTTACTGAGTAAATTCCAGATTCTGATTACATCCCCTTTCCCCACTGTTAACCCTTTTCTGTTACTGAATCCAGGATACCATGATGCATTTAGTGCCTCCTGGTTTTGAACTTAGTAGCTACAGAGAACTAGTTCTTTTTGCTGAGGCTATGTAGAGTTATCATATTGCTTTAGCATTGCCTCCTCTTAGCTCTTCTGCTTAATATGGACCATTTTGCCTTTTAATAATTTCTTGGGCTGGGGATATAGCTCAGTTGGTGAAGTGCTTGCCTTTTGTGCACAAGGCTCTGGGTTCAATCCCCAGCACCACAAAAAAAAAGAAAGAAAGAAAGAAAGAAAGAAAAGAAAAAAAATCTCATGACATAGTTTCTAGATACTTTGCCATTCAGTCATTATGGTGTACTATTTCCCGTTTAAAATAAGACACACACAAAAATTAAAAAAAAAAAAGACAGAGCTGAGTGTCACTTTTCACAATCAGGCAAGAGTAAATATTTGGAAGTATTATGTAGCTTGTAGGGTTGTTAATTTAGCTTAAATTTGCTTATTTGCTGGCTTTTTAAATACCTGCATCCTATCTTGAGCTACATAGTGAAGCTTATATTTTCATTAATTATTTTTTACCCAGAATTTAAATGAATCCCTTTTAAAATTTATCTTGTTTTGGTACCTTCATTTCTTTTTCTTCTACTCCGTCCTGAGTATTTTAACTTCGTTTTCTTTCCCTCCTTTCCTCTTTCTTTTATAACACAGGGTCTAGTACATGCTGAGTATATGCTGTACCACTGAGCTATACCTCTGGTCCTGACTGATTCTTTTATGCATAAGCTTGTATAGTCTGATGACTTCAACTAACTATGGATTGAAAACATTAAATAAGTTGTGTCTGTATTAGGCAGGTACAGACTTTTTTGGGGGGCGGTGTTGGGGACTGAACCCAGGGCTTTAAATATGCTAAGCCAGTGTTCTAATACTGAACTATACCCCCCAGGACCTTGCATGTGCTAGGCAAACACTGAACTACATCACAGCCCCCCTTTTTAGAATTTTACTTTGAGATAGGGTCATGCTAAGTTGCTGAGGCCTCGGACTTGTTATCCTTCTGCTCATCTTCTGAGTGGCTGGGATTATAGTCATGCGCCACTATGCTCGGCAAATTTTATGTCTTTTTAAAAGATTAAACAGTATTTGCTATTTTAATGATATATGGCCAGCCAGTTCTTTTCTTTGAGAATAGAATTTTTGTATATGTGTGAGAAAAGTGTCATACGTTCAGAAGAGTGTGTAAACAGTATGTACTGAGGAAAAAGAAAATAAAACAAGCATCCATGGATCCACTGTTCATAGGATATCTCAGAAATATATGTATTTTTTCTTTTGTTATCGATTGAACTCAGGTGTTTAACCACTGAGCCATATTTCCAGCCCATTTATTTTTTATTTTGAGACAGAATCTTGCTAAATTGCTGAGTCTGGCCTCTAACTTGTGATTGTCCTGCCTCCGCTTTCGCTGGGATTACAGGCATTTGCCAGTACTTCTGGCTACTAAAAAATATCTTCATAACTATGAATTGGACTTTTGTCTTAATCATCCTCTCACCTTTCTCTGTAGTTTTATTTCTAACATGTAATATTTATTCCTATCTAGTCTGTCTGCTGTTAAGTTAGGAAACAAGGAACAGTGAGCTCATGCACCATTGTGTAAGGAAAGGGTAGTTGTACCATTAGATGATGCTCCTAGGAAAAGGGAACCTGAGCAAGGTCTGCCTTCAACTCCCCCAGGAATTCCTGAGAGATCTTTGGAAAAGTCATTGGGCCAGATTGTAAATGATCTTTGGAAGCTCAGGACCTACCCCGGAAGGAGGAGGGAAGGGAGGAAGCGAGGGAGGAAGGGTGGGAGCTGTGGCTGTATTGTTATTGGATCAGGCTAGATTTCTAGCAGAGATGTGGTCAGAGGGCTACTGCTCGCTGTGGCCCACCTCCAGCTCCTAGGAGCAGGTTAGAGCTGGGTACTTCCTTGGGGTGTACCGAGTCCTCAGCCAATCCTTTCTCTTCCTGGAGGGCAAAGCAGGAATTTCATCAGCACATGTGTAAGACCAGCCAACTCCAGATAAGAAGCTGTACCTGGCTCATACTCCTCAGGCTCCATTCTGTCCTTAGTTTAAAAAGAATATGAGTGTGTGTGTGTTTTCAGTTCTTTTTGTATGTGATAGTTGTAGTTTGTAAAGTTGACAAATACACTGAATTAGCAAATACAAACCTCTGCTTCTAGAGGAAATAAAAGGATTAGGTTCTTGTGAGCCTCTGATCACAACCATTTCATCAGTAGGTCGATATATAACCTTCTTTTATATGTATTTCTGTTGAAGGATTATTTTCTTTGCTTTTGCTCCTTCCTCCTTCCACCAGGGATTGAACTCAGGGGCACTTAACCACTGAGCCACATCCCTAGTCCTTTTTAATTTTTTATTTTTGAAACAGGGTCTTACTAAGTTACCTAGGACCTCAGCCTCCTGAGTTGCTGGAATTACAGGCATGTGCCACTGCACCTGGTGAAGGATACCTTAAAAATACTGTTGATTGATTAACATTGAACTCATGGCCAACAGCACTATAACTCATGCCTGAACTAAGCTTATCTAATTCCTTTTGGGACACAAGGCAGAACTTCATCATTACCGTGAGGGACCATTTTAAGTAGTGAAATTACCAACAAACAGCACCAGGGAAAACGTGACACTAAATAGGGCATGAAAAGTACACTTGTTTACAGTATGAAAGCTGAAACAAGAATGCATAGTATTGCTTTATTCAGTCTGAGCTGGGAATTTCATCTGGAAACATATATCTCAACCATGTTCTTTGCATGTATTAGAATGACAGTGAAAGCACTGCAAGTATTGATATATGTTTATGTATGTGTATATGTACATGTACATAAAGAGAGCAGGCAAATTTGACCTGTGTTTGGGATGATAACTTGGGGTAGATCTTTGGGTTCTGGTAATGTTACATGATCTAAAGCATTGGTTACACAGGATGTGTGTTAAAATGTGTGTTACAGGATGTGTGTTTGTTAAAACCAAGCTAGCTATATGTGGTTCTTTATCTTAAATAGTGTATAATAAACTGGAGGCCTCAGGATCTGGGTGACAAACTACCCTCTCACTCTAGGTAGGACTCTTAAGTGTCACTGCTCCAGTGTGGAGTTGCTGCCCTCATCGGCTGCATGACTCATTCTGGGGATTGTCTTCCTGGTGATTTTCATTTCTTTTCTTTCAGATTGGATCTCCTGATTTCTAGTTTTTATCTCTCCATTTTTAAAATCCCTCTTTCATTCCTCTGTACACGTACAAAAGTACATGCTTTTGTGATTTCTTTAGAATGGGTGCATGGGAAGTAATTTTTCTCAGACTTAACATGCCTGAAAATGTTGTTCTACTACAGCATACTGAATGATAACTTTTCCAGGTATAGAACTTTGGAAATTCTTTGGAACTTTGTTGATGTTAGTGCATTACCTTTTATTGTCTCATGTTCCTGTTGAAAACATCAGTTTCTTGATCTTTGTGTGATCTCCATTCCTTTTTGCTACCTGTCTTTTGGAAGTTAGTAGAATCTCCTTTTTTTGATTGTTCTTCTGAAACAAGGTTGGTTTAGGTCTTTATTTTTTTCTTCATTGTGTTGAATGCTTTGTGGATACTTGGAGTCTGGCATTTCATATTCTTATTTTTGGGAAGTTTCTTGAATTATTCTGTTGATTATATTCTCCCTTTCAGAATTTTGAAGCTCCTGGACTTGTGTTCCTTTTATGTTCTACTTTTTCTGTCTCTTTTTCTCTTTTCTTCCCTTCCCTTTCTTCTCCTTTCCTTCTTATGAGGATTTAGTTGCCCAATTCTATCTCCCACCACCCTGTTTCTACTAAAGTGTGCTTTGTTAATGAAGCCTTGGATTCCTTTCATCAGAAACCTTCTAGTCTAGGCCATATTTTTACAAAATTATGACTCAAAGAGTCTCAAATGCCATTGTTCAGTGGCCAGTAGCCCCATGAATACTTAAACTGTGGCTAGTGAGGAACTGAATTTAAAATTTTAAGTTTAATAAAATAGTCACATGTGACTAGTGGCTACCATACTGGACAGCAAAGTTCCAGTACTAGTAAAGTAAAACTTGGAATTTAAAGTCATCATCAATATAGCTACCATAATGAAGATTTTTTTTTTCATATTTCATTCTCCTAGATTTATTTATTTTTTATTATATCAGTGGACTTGTGGATTCCTGTGTTATTCAATGGATTATAAATCTGTTACTTCTGTTATTCATTTTGATGTTCAGATTGTGTCCAGTTTAGCCAGTGGGAGCCTCTTGAAGTTTTCTTTCATGTCCTTTTGACATGTCCTCATCAGTCTTTCTGTATCATTTCTGGATCATTCATTTCAGAATTGGGTATTTCAGGCTCATGGATTTGCCCTGCCTTGAGGTCATCCATTTCTCTAAGGAACTCTGCATTCTTCTAGTAGAAGATGTTGTTTGGACACCAAGAGCTGGGTGTTCATTTGGTGTGCTCCTTGCTGCTGGGATATTACTGCTTTTGGGCCATCAGCTGCCAACACATTTTATTTTATTTTATTTTATTTTTTTTTGGTACTGGGCATTGAACTCAGGGGCACTCAACCACTGAGCCACATCCCCAGCCCTATTTTGTGTTTTTTTTATGTAGAGACAGGGTCTCACTGAGTTGCTTAGCGCCTCGCCGTTGCTGAGGCTGGCTTTGAACTCGCGATCCTCCTGTCTCAGCCTCCCTGAGTGCTGGGATTACAGGCTTGAGCCACCGCGCCCGGCTCTGCCAACACATTTTAATTGCTATCATTGAACAGTACAGTTGAAGGACATTCTCCTCATTGTAAAAAGGGTAAAGATGAGGGGCTGGGGTTGTAGCTTAGTGGTGGAGCGCTTACCTAGCACTTGTGAGGTACTGGGTCTCAGCACCACATAAAGAAAGAAAAAGGAAAAGAAGGGGTTACTTATCTCCACATAGTTGGTAATTGGCCTCCTAAGTGGATTCCAGCTGGCTGATGATGAGGGGGCCCAAAGAAGCTATTGCAGGAGCCTCTCTTGATGATGGAGGGATACTGACCTCTTCCTGGCTTTCTCTCTCCCTTTGGGCCTCCATTGGCAGAAGGTGAACCAGAAGACACCCGCTAAGAGCATCTGAATGATAGAGCTGGTAGATCCTAGGTCTTTGTTTTAACTTTGGCATCATTGACATTTTGGGACAGGGGACGCTTTGTAACATGTTTAGTAATATTTCCTGTCACTATAGAATTAATACCAATAGCCCCCTGCTCATGCAGTTGTGACAGCTGAGTATATCTCATTACATTGTTTAGTGACTCTGGAAGACGAAGAAGGGGAAAAATGGGGACTAGCATTGCAGAGCATAAAAGGATGGGCTTGGAGCTGAGGTACAGCACTAGCAATAACCAACACCCAACTTTACTTGAAATGCCTTTGGTGTGTGTGTGGGGGAAATGGATGTATATGTGCTTGTGACAGTCCTGCAGCATGAAGGGATTATGATGTTTTCTCTTTTGCATTCTTTGCAATTGAAGAAAATTGTGATGAGTTAAGTGATAACTTCATACACTTTGTTAATTATTCCTGGTCCTGTCCAGAGCTTTACGTCTGCTGTAGGTTCCTTTAAAGTCTGGAGAAACTGGAGCAGACATAAAGTAATGTAACAGTTGAAGGTAAGATTTTGGAGGACTTGTTATATTTTAAATTGGTTAACCTAGAAAAGAGGAGAAAGTTACTGAGTTTTGTTGATGGTAGGTTTTTGATACTGGATTTGAAATAACTGTTCTCAGTGTAGGGAGTTCCTGATGTTGTGTTTCAGTGTTTGAAGAGGAGATACTTGAAGAGAGATACTGAGGGACTGCTTGCTATGAAGAGTTGCATCAGAGTGAGACTGGGACAAGTCAGTGCCATATATTTCCTAATACATATCTAGGACAAATCTTTTTCCACTTCAGTAGAAGGAGCTATCCTGTGCCTCACTTGACTGGGAATGAATCTTTCACAGATACATGTGTAGACATTTCTAGCTCAAATATCATTAAACAAATAACATTAAGCAAATAGTGTATTTTTCTGTTCTGTTTATTAAGAGTTTTCATGTTTTTTCCTTTCCCCCTTAAATAGTTGGAGAAAATCAGTTTAGGTTGTACCTAAACTGTAAAGGTTATACCCTTCGGTAAAGGTTATACCCTTCAGAGGTCATCAGTTTTTGTTGCTTGTGTGTATCATTCTCACTCACATTTCAGTATGTTTTCCATATAGGTATGTGTCTGTAAACAGTTGTATAGTGTTGTTGTATATTTTAAAATTGCTTGCACAAATAGTTCCATATATTATGTATCTTTTTCACCTTGTTTTTATGGGGATTTCTGTATGTTGATATGTTTAAATCTATTTCATATAGTGTAGTTTTCTAATATTTCATTGTGTGAGGTCATGATATGACATCATTTCTGATGTTTGATTTCCATTTCTGAAGATGTACTTAGGCCAGATTTCTTTATATATTTAAAAAGACAACAGTTGAAAATAAGTTAATGTATTTGACAATTATATTGGTGGATTCAAATTAGAGTGACATGAAGGGACAAGATAAGGTAACATTTCTAGTTTATTGAAAAAAAACTTTAGATAAAGAAGATGGTAAAGCTTTGAAATTCTTATCACTAAGAGACATGGGTTTTCAGAGTTAAGAAAACACTTCTCTAGACTAACAACTGAAAAAATAGTGTCTTAGGTAAATTGATTATCTGAAAATAAATATATGTCCTCATGAGTAACTCTTTAGTCTTAGGGTTGCATTCTGGAGAAATGATGTAATTGGTAAAATTGAGGTTTTCTAATATAAAAAGTTGAGGGAAAGCAACAAATATGACACCAAATATGTATCTCTCTATATCATAGTAAATACAAAGTTCTGGAGATAGCTATAAAATGAAAAAGGAGTGTGAGGGGGATCCAGATGGTTAATAAAAGATGTGTCAGTAGGAGACTTTAATCTTTTTTGAAAAAATATTTTTAGTTGTAGATGGACACAATACATTTATTTTATTTGTTCATTTATTTTTATGTGGTACTGAGGATCGAACCCAGTGCCTCACAGGTACTCTGCCACTGAGCTACAACCCCAGTGTGGTGACTTTCATTTTATTCACTGGTTTGTCACTTAATTCCTGTGTGTCTTTGGAGCAAGTTACTTTGACTTATGTGTCTCAGTCATCTATAAAAGAATATGAATGCTGGATGCGGTGGCGCACACTTGTAATCTCAGTACTTTGGGACCCTGAGACAGGAGAATCACGAGTTCAAAGCCAGCCTCAGCAACGATGAGGCGCCAAGCAACTCAGTGAGACTCTGTCTCTAAATAAAACACGAAATAGGGCTGAGGATATGGGTCAGTGGTTGAGTACTCCTGAGTTCAATCCCCAGTACCAAAAAAAAAAGAACATTAATAGTTTGGCAATCAACTACTTGGCAGGTGTCTAAGAGCATCAAGGGTAGTAAATACTTACTGGTTATTGAGGGAACAATGCTGGTTAGAGGTGATCTGAGGGAAATTCTTCCGTGCTAACTCGGAGTTTTTTTTTTTTTTGGTACCAAGAATTGAACCCAGCGGGGCTTAACCACTGAGCCCTTGGTTTTTTATTTTTTTATTTTTTGGTACTGTAGATTGAATTCAGGGGCACTTGACCACTGAGCCACATCCCCAGCCCTATTTTGTGTTTTGTGTAGAGACAGGGTCTCACTGAGTTGCTTAGCGCCTTGCCTTTGCTGAGGCTGGCTTTGAACTTGAGATTCTCCTGTCTCAGCCTCCCTAAGTGCTGGGATTACAAGCTTCTGCCACCGTGCTGTGCCCAGCTTGAGCCCTTGTTTTGATTTTTTTTTTTTTTTTTTTTTTTTTAGAGACAGGATCTTGCTGAGTTGCTTAGGTCCTCAATAACTTGCTAAGGCTGGCCTTGAACTTGTGATCCTTCTACCTCAGCCTCTCCCACTGGGATTACAAGTGTGTCACTGTGCCTGGCTATCTATGTTAGGTCTTTTTAAGTGTTATTTTCAGACCACTATCCCTACAAGTTTGAAATTTAAATCTGTTCATTACTAGATTGTCCTCTACAAGTCTCTGTAAAATACTCATGTAATCACTGAATATTTTCATAAGTTTACCACCTTTCCTAAATTTAGGGCTTTCATCTTTTGAGTGCTGCCCTTGAGCCTAAACCAATCTCTCTGCCTTGACCCACACACTGTAGATCTTCAAAATAAAGTAGTTTCTGTCTAGCATGCACTTTTTAAAGTAGCTAAATCCTAAAACACTAGGGTTTTTTTTGTTTGTTTGTTTCTGTTTTTTCCTCCTCCTCCTCCTCCTTCTTCTTCTCCTTTTGTGGTTATGGGGATTGAACCCAGGGTCTTGTGCATGCTAAGGAAGTGCTTCTGTTACTGAACTACCCTCCCAGTCCTGAAACTGTGGTTTTTTATTTGTTTGGTTATACTGGGGATTGAAGCTAGTGGCACACTATCACTGAGCTGCATCCCCAGCCCTTCCTCCTTTTTTTTTCTTTTTTTTTAAATATTTTTTTAGTTGTAGATGGACATGATGTCTTTATTTTATTGCTTTGTATGTGGTGCTGAGGATCGAACCCAGGGCCTCACGCATGCGAGGCAAGCGCTCCACCGCTGAGCCACAATCCCAGCCCCTCCTTTTTTTTTCTTTTGAGATGGAGTTGCAAAGTTGCCAAGGCTAGCTTCCAACTTGTGATCCTCCTGCTTCATTCTCTTGAGTTGCTGGAGTTACAGGTATGCATCACCACACCTGGCTTGAAAATACTTTTCAAGTATTTTCAAATGTAAAAATGCTTTTTAAATATAAAAATACTTTTTTATAGCCTGACTTTTACATATCAAATTGCCACAAAACTATGGCTAACAAAGGATTGGTTTATTAACCTGTTTCTTATCTAACTGCTACATTATCACTTATTACTTGCAACCAAGCTCTCCTGGGCTGGTTTTGCCACCTAGTGGCTGGTGCCTAAAATTTATTTGGCACAGCATTCTTGCCTATTTAATTTTTCCCCCTCTTATAAGAAACAAGTACTTGTTCATCCCTTTCTTTCATCATTTGGTCATTCCTGTATCCAGAAGTCTATTATAGACTCACATTAATACCTTTTCCTCTTACCTCTTTTTAATCTCTTACATGATTACTCTGGGAAAATATTTTTTCATTCACTTTGTTCATTGACAGGTTTTCATTGGTTTACATTGTTCCAAGCATTCCTTCTACACCTCTTCTAGGAGTTAGAAAACAGCTCTATTTCTAGGTAAGAAACTCTGAGAGGCTGTTTTTAGGATCATTTATGGTTAAGGCCATTGACACTAAGATAGGTTTCTGTTTGCAGGTTAGGCATGTATATCCGTGAACAATTAAGAGCATAGATGAATTCTTCAGTTAATAAGCAAATCAGTCAATTGTTCCTCTACTCCAAAAACTTAGAAATGAATTAAACTTTCTTTGACAAAGTTTGTAAGGAACTTCTTAAATATAATACCCAAGCGTTGAATTCATCCACTTTTTTGGGCAGAGTTGGCCTTTGAATCATCTACTAAGAGAAGTAGTTTCATCAGACTTTCTACCTACTTCTTGACTCCATGAAGATTGATAAAATAATATATGTAAATCATCTGTCATATAATAAATAATGAAGTTGCTACCAATACCACTTAGAGCGTAAGCTCTCTGTGGCAAAAATTCACTGTACTATCCTCAATAAAAAACAATTTTTTGGTGTGTATGTGGAGCTGGGGCTTGTACCTAGGGCCTGTGCATGCGAAATGCACAGCCTACCACTGAGCTACATACTCAGTCTCTTTCAGCAGATACATTGATTTGCTCTTATATTTTGGCATTTAGTAGATACTTGGTAAATAAGGAAAGGATGGATGGATGCTGTTTATATCACAAATCTTGCGGAATTCACCTGAGGGGGAAAAAATAGAAAAACTAATTCCTACTACAGAAAGAGTTGTTTTAAATTGCTGAACGAATGCATCGAAGTTTTGTGGAAGAAAACTAAGTGGAAAGCCAGGCGCAGTGGCGCAAGCCTGTAATCTCAGCACTTAGGGAGGCTGAGACAGGAGAATCATGAGTTCAAAGCCAGCCTCAGCAATGGCAAGGCGCTAAGCAACTCAGACCTTGTCTCTACATAAAACACAAAATAGGGCCGAGGATGTGGCTCAGTGGTCAAGTGCCCCTGAGTTCAATCTCCAGTACCAAAAGAAAAAAAAAGAAAAAAAAGAAAACTAAGTGGAAGAGCATACATTGCAAAGCCTGCTTTACTAAGCTTCCCTCTTCTCTAATATTCTCAACTGCTTAGCTCTCTTTCTGCTGGTTCTTATTCTTCCCTGACTGTATACCTCCACCCTCCTTTCTGTTCTTCTTGTTTGTATGGGTCTCTGCACCCCATTTTCTCTCTTGTAAAAGAGTCTCTCTTGTAAAATACGGCATGGATTTTTAAAAATAAATACACAGAATTGTATGCATATTTAATATAAGTTTTTGTTCTGTTTCTAATTCTAAAAATAATTAGGGTACTTTATTTGTTTCTTTAAGAAGCAAACCCTTGAAGTTTCTCTTTACTTTTACAAGACATGATTGTTTTTATTTCTCCTGAAGTTCTTAAATAGAAGGGGGGAAAGGCTTTCCACTCCTAATGTAGGGTCCCAGCTTATGAAGTATTATAAAACTTGTCTTAGATTCCTTCCTCCAGCAATTTCACTTCTGGAAATAACCTTTGATTTTCTTCATTAAGAAAAATAATTTTAGCTATTTCTGCTTTTCAGTGTTACTGTAGTTCCTTTCTTTAATTGCTTTCGTGTTCATCTGAGGTCCTCTTCAAAGGGTTGCATGAGTTTTCAGCTGCCTAAATGCAAAGAGCCTTTTCTTGGAAAATGTCTTTATCATTGTAAAGTTATTTTAATAATATAGTTCTTGTGCAGCTCTCAATTATTATTATTATTAATTTTAAGATTATCATACACAGTATTCACCCTTTTTAGAAAAGTCAAATTCATTGGAGCAATGTATGGGTCTTGAAGAGAGAACAATCTGACATCAACCTGCAATTTTCACCTTTTTTTCTTTTTGTTATTTACTATTTGATTTTTTATTTTTGTACGGGAGATTGAATCCAGGGGCACTTTACCACCGAGCTACATCCTCAGCCCTTTTTCTTTTTTCTTTTTGAGACAGGGTCAAGTTGCTGAGACTGGCCTCAAATTTGCAATCCTTCTTCTAAGCCTCCCAGGTTGCTGGGGTTACAATCAGGAGCCACTGTGGCCTGGCAGGTTTTCCCCTCTAAAAAACTGTAGACCAATTAATATAAATACCTCTTTTATTGTTTTTTTTTTTTTTTTTTTTTTTTAAATAAGAAAGAAAAGACTTTTTACATACTTTTTTAGTGGCTTTAAAAAAAACCTGTTCCCACTAGAGGGCATTCTTTCCCTCTAATTTTTGTTCATAGCTTTTCTGTATTTTCCAGAACTGCTAAATCTAAGTTAAATGCCTAGGATAGAAATATGTTCAGATATAATGGGTAGGGGATGTCAAACATACACTGTGCTTTTCATTTGGGTTTTACCCATCAGTGTCAAAGTTGAGGTTAAACCTTATTTCTTAGCAAGATAAATGAATTTGATCAGATAAAAGATCATAAATATCCCATCATCATCATATTATGTGGCTTGTGCTAGTTACCATTTTATAAACTAGTGATTGTCTAAACTTCTTTATAATCTATTATGAATAAAGCTATATTATTAAACAACAAATTGCATATTTCATTATTTGGTTAACTCAGATTTTGCAGGAAAATGGTACACAAAACTTTTACTTTTTCTCTTTTTCTTTCTTTTTTTGATGTAAGGGATGGAACACCAGGTCTCCAACATACTAACCCTATGCTTTACCATGGAGCTACCCCTGCCAGCCCTAACAACTGTTTTTTTTTTTAAAATATTTATTTTTTAGTTGTAGGTAGATAGAATATCTTTATTTTATTTTTATGTGGGTCTGAGGATTGAACCCAGGGACTCACGCGTGCTAGGCGAGCATGCTACCACTGAGCCATAACCCCAGCCCCAACAACTGTTTTTAATCTAATAGATCTCAGTGTGGAATAGACAACCAGTGGTCCTCCAGCCTTGACTATCAAGGCAGTACTTTACTTGCAAATATTTGCGTTTGTTTCTGTCCAATACTTTTCTATAGGAACTTTGATTCTTTTTTTTGGTACTGGAAATTGAACTCAGGGGCACTCAACCACTGAGCAACATGCCCAGCCCTATTTTGTGGTTTTTTTTTAATGTAGAGACAGGGTCTCACTGAGTTGCTTATCGCCTCGCCATTACTGAGGCTGACTTTGACCTCGCGATTCTCCTGTCTCAGCCTCCCTAAGTGCTGGGATTACAGGCTTGCGCCACCGCGCCTGGCTGGAACTTTAATTCTTAATATCTTAAATATAACTTATTGATATCTCATCAAAAGCGGCTCAATTCTTTCTGTCAAGGAGTTGATAGTTTTATATATGCCGCTTATTTATTCTGTTTCAGCTTTCCCAAGCTCCAGGTAACCGAGACTTGAGCAAACAGCTAATTTGTTTTCCTTAATAGAAACTTTTAAGTTACCTGTAGTTAACACTAAAGGAATAAGCTTTGTTATTCTGTGCCATAAAATGACAGGTATATACATAGAAGGAACTGTTTTGAGTGGGAAACCTGATGTCTTTTTCAAAGCTAAATGAGAGTTAGTGATTCTAAGTGCATAGAATGAGGAGAGTGGGCTGCTGTTGAGAAAATGTGGCAAAGCCTACAAATGCCTGTGTACTTTCATTTAGAGACTTTCATGTCAAAGATAATATGGAGTCTTCTATACAATGAAATACTAGCTGGGTGTGTTGGTATGTGCTTGTAATCCCAGCTACTCATATGGTTTAGGAAGATCACAAGTTCAAGGTTAGCCTTAGAAATTTAGTGAGACCCTGTCTCAAAATAAAAAACCAAAAAGGGAGCCGGGCGCGGTGGCGCAAGCCTGTAATCCTAGCACTCAGGGAGGCTGAGACAGGAGAATCGCGAGTTCAAAGCCAGCCTCAGCAATGGTGAGGCGCTAAGCAACTCAGTGAGACCCTGTCTCTACGTAAAACACAAAGTAGAGCTGGGGATGTGGCTCAGTGGTTGAGTTCCCCTGAGTTCAATCTCCAATACTCCTCGCCCCTCCCCCCAAAAAAAAGACCAAAAAGGGTTGGAGATATAGCTTAGTGGCAGAGTGCCTTTGGTTCAGTCTCCAGTACTGGGGGTGGGAAATGACATAAGAAGTTTGTGACTACATAAAGAATGAAAGAACAGAATTTACAGCTGTTATAAGCACAGCAAGAAAGGATAGCAGACATGTACACACACACACACACAACCCTGTCTAGCCTGCTTGCTTCATAAATTATAAAATCTTCCTTATATTTTAAGAAACCCTATTGAAAACTTTAATGTTTGTGTTAGAAATAATGACCTTGAGTGATGTCTTTCATTATTTAAGCATTTAGAAAACATACATATAGAAATGATACCACAAAAATAGCTAATAAATTAAACAACAACCTGTTTCTTTTTCATTATTTTGTGGGGAGGGTTGGGTGCTGCAGATTGAACCCATGGTCTCACCCATGCTGTACACATGCTCTAACACTGAACTCCACCCACCAGCCAAAAGCATCTTTCTTGGCTGAGGATGTTATCCAATGGTAAGATGCCTGCTTTGTGTACACAAAGGCCATGGATGTGATCTCCAGCAATGCCAGGGGTAGGATGGGTAGGCTTGTTATTTAAAGGCTTAATTGTTACTAGATTCACTTGTGCTATCATTTGGATATGAGATGTCCCCTGAAAAGCTCATATATTAGATAACACAAGAATACTCAGAGGTGAAATCATTAGATTATGAGAGCTCTAACTTAATTAAAGTAGATTAATTCACTTGATATATGAACAATTTTGAATGGACTACTGGGTGGTAACTAGCATGTGACTGGGGTAGGTCACTGGGCGTGTGCCCTGGAATATTATCTGTTGATGGCCCCTTCCCTTCTCTCTCTGCTTCCTGGCTGCCATCAGCTTAGTGGCTTTCCTCCATCATGCTCTTCTGTCATGATGTTCTGCTTCACCTTAGGCCCAGAGCAATGTAGTTGGCTGACCACGCACTGAACCTCTGAAACTGTTGAGCCTGGAATAAATGTTTCCTCTTATGTTGTTCTTGTCAACTATTTTGGTCACAGTGGTGAAAAGCTGACTAACACATGCTAGGCTGTAAGTAAAGCCTGAGACTACTACCCTGTCCTTGGCGAACCATTTAAATGGTTTAGAATTAAATCAGAAGAGTAGAGTAGATAAGGGATAAGTATCATCAGTATCTTTTTTTTTTTGGTACCGGGGATTGAACTCGGGTACTCAATCACTGAGCCACATCCACAGCCCTATTTTGTGTTTTATTCAGAGACAGGGTCTCACTGAGTTGTTTAGCACCTCACCGGTGCTGAGACTGGCTTTGAACTTGAGATTCTTAAGTCCCAGCCTTCCAAAGTGCTGGGATTACAGTTGTGCATCACTGTACCCAGCTCATGAGTATCTTTTTTTTTTTTTTTTAAAGATCTTTATTTAATTTATTTATATGTGGTGCTGGGAATCGAACCCAGTGCCTCACACATGCTAGGCAAGCACTCTGCCACTGAGCTACAACCTCAACCCCTATCAGTATCTTTTTATTAACTCTGTGTAGTGTCACCATGCATAATCACCTTAGTCTTTGCTTATTTACATATGCCAATAGGCATCTACACCATGGCAGACCCACAGAGTAATGTCAGGCCACACACCACTGTTAGTGTGCAGAACTGGGTTTACTTTCCTGGCATCTAAATTCACACCATATTTGTCAAGGTTATTGTACCTAGTAACAAAGTAGACATTTATTTCTGTTCAGTGTTTTCATTGTTCTGATTAAAGTATTATGCTTGGAAGCTATTTTGAATAAGTAAACTTGGAAATATACTATCTTCTTGCTCAAATATCATCTTTTTATATTAAGCTAAATTTTACTCAGTTTTTCTCCATAGCTTCATAACCTACTTTATTTTTATGCTGTTCTTCACCCACATTTTGGGGATAGGGTTTGGTTTTGTTCAACCCCAACATCTAGGACATATTACATCACATGTATGCGGAAGATTCCTCTGGGAATATATACGAGTGAATTGTAATATCATAGTAAATATACATGTTTAATTTGTTCAAAGTGATTTGTCTGAGATATACTTCCATCAGCAAGGTCTAAATTATTTCTGAGTTTTGTTTTGTTTTGTTTTGTTTTTGTTTTCTTTGACGGTATTACTGGGGTTTGAACTTTGCATGTATTAGGCAAGGACTCTACCAGTGAGCTACCTCCCCAAACTATTTCTATCATTCTTCGTCCTCACTAGATCTTTGTATCATATGTTGTATGGTTTCTAGTTTTTCTGCTAGATGTGAAATGATAGCTCATCATAGTTTATTTGCACTTTTTTTTTTTAAGTAATAGGAATTGAACTCAGGGGTGCTGTACCACTGAGCTACCTTCCAGCTCTTTTTATTTTGAGATGGCCTCACCAGTTGCCAGGGCTGGTTGTAAACTTGTGATCCTCCTGCCTGAGCCTCCAGGGGTGCTGGGATTATAGGTGTGCATCACCATGTCTCCCTTATTTCCACATATTTAATGAGTAAGGAGATTTTCTTTTCATATATTTATTGGCCAATTGATATATCAGAGTTCCCCCTTCCCTTTTGGTACCAGGGATTGAACCCAGAGGTGCTTAATCAATGAACCACATCCCCAACCCCTTTATTTTGAGACAGTGTCTCACTAAGCTGCTGAGGCCGGCTTTGAACTTGAGACCTTCCTACCTCAGCGTCCCAAGTTGCTGGGATTACAGGCGTGCACCACTGGCCCTGGCTCAGAATTCTTAATGTATTATGAATAACCAATTTTGTTATGTTTGTTGTACATATCATTAGTTTATGGACCTTATCTTTTTCAGTCACTCTGGAGTGTTAAAAGATGAAGAAAAAGTCTTCATGTGGTTGAATTTACTTTATTATGGTTTAGACTGTGGGGTGGGGAATGGGGACTGATTAAGAAATCATTTCCTGCTCTGAGCTCTTAAAATATTTCTCAATATTGCCTTCTGGAAAAAACTTTTTCTCATTTTTTGTTTGCATTTGCTTTTAAACCATGTGGAACTGATTTTTGTGTCTGGGATATGGGTCCAGTGTGGGTAATCACCTTTCCAACACCATTTACTGCCTGCCTCCTGCCCCCGCCCACTCCCAGGTCTGTAGTGACCTTGCTGTTATGAAGCACATGTGCGTCTGTGCCTGGGCCTTGTATTTTGTTCCATACGTCGACTTGTCTCTATGCCAGGGTCATTTTTTTCTTAACTGTTACAGCTTTATTATTCCTTATTGTATTTATTATTGCAGTTTTTATATGTTAAACAAGTCCTTTCATCTTATTTTTATTTAGGGATCTCTTGACTGTTCCAGGCCCTTTGTAATCTGCTTAAAAATTTGAGTCAGTTTATCATGTTCCACAAAAAATTCTTTGATTAGAATTATATTGAATCCACAGATTAATTTGGAGGAGAATTGAGATTTTATTAGGAACCTTCCTATTCATAAACCTGAGATTTTTGTGTTTTTTAAAGTCCTTTTGAATACATTTTTACTGAGTTCCTATCTTTGGTTAGATTGAGTCATAGGCATTTTTTTAAAAAATGCTATTGCAAGTGGTCTATTTTTTAAAATTGTGGTTGTGTGTGTGTGTGTGTTACACACACACACAACATGAAACTTATAATTTTAACCTCTTTTTAGCATGTAATTCAGGGACATTAAATACATTTACTTTGTTGTACAACCGTCACCACCTATCTAGCTCCAGATAGCTCTACCTATCTACCACCTATCTAAAACAAAACTCTGTAACCATTAAATAATTTCTCATTCTTTTTTCTTACTAATCTCTGATGATCACTACTTTATTTTCTTTCTCTGAATTTGACTAGGCACAATCATAAATGATATATATTTTTAATAATACGTTTTTCCTCTTTTGAAGTGAAGAAATGGTGTTTTCTTAAATCGATATCTAGCACCCTTGCTTCATATTTAATTCCAGTAGTTGGGCTGTGTGTGGGTTTTATGCATAAGCAGGCATATCGCACATAAATAAAGGCTTTTTCTATTAAACCTGCTTATTGAATTTTAAATTTTAATTTAAATTTTTAAAAATACTTTGAAGTCCTTTGGTTCATTTGTAGATCTGCAGGCTGCCTCTTCTATCTTCTTTCTTTCAACATATTAAGAATTGTTATTTATTATCCACTTTTGATATAAACTATGACAATCTAAATCTGTTTCTGCTAGTTCTTTCTGACGGTACTTTATTTCTTTTGTGTACTTTCTTATTTAAAGCCTACTCATTCCTCAGAAGTTTATTCCTGCCAGATCTTGGTGGCAATACTAATATAAGATGGCTATTGGAGATTAAATCCAGGGGCATTTTACCACTGAGCTACATCCTCAGCCCTTTTTATTTTTTATTTTGAGACAAATTCTGACTATGTTGCTGAGGCTGCTCTTGACCTCGGGAGCTTCCTGCCTCAGCCTCTCAAGTTGCTAGAATTGCAGGAGTGTGCTACCACACCTGGTTACTTTATATTCTTGACCCAGGTTTTTTGAATTATTTAGTATAATTTGTTCTCTAAACCTGTAAGAGGACTGCTTTGTGCTTAAAAATTTTCAGGTTTTTTTTGTTATCACCCCTGCCCATCCTCCATCTGGGAATGGAGGAGCTTCACTAGAGGAATTTTTGTAATTCCCTTAGGAGGATTTCTTACTCGTACATTGAGAGTATATTAAGGTGTCAGTTTTATGAGGAAACTCCTTATAGATACCCACCTTTGGCAGGCTTTAATCTTTGCTTCCTGTGCTTTGTCCTATAATGCTGTGGAAATCTAAACTCATTTATTCAGCCATAAAGACAAATGAAATTGTCATTTGAAGGAAAATGTATGGAACTAGAGACCATTATGTTCAGTGAAATAAGTCAAACTCAGAAGGTCAGGGTTCATACGTTTTTTTTCTCATATGTGGAAGCTAGAGAGGAAAAAGGAAAAGAAATGTCATGAAAACCAAAGGGAGATCCAAAGAGGAAAGAGACCAAGGGGGTGAAGGGGGGCAGAGTACAAAGGAGTGATATTGACCAAACTATATTGTTATATTTTGTGCCGATATGAATATGTAACAACAAATCCCATCATTATGAACAACTAGAAGGCACCAATAAAAAATGTGGGGGAAAAAATCTCAACTCAGATTTTTACCTGCTTTGGCAAATGCTCTTGGGCTGAAAGACCCCCCCCGCCTCCTTTGGTACTGGGACTGAACTCAGGGCCACTTGACCACTGAGCTACATCCCCAGCCTATTTTGTATTTTATTTAGAGACGGTCTCACTGAGTTGCTTAGCACCTCACTATTGCTGAGGCTGGCTTTGAACTCCTGCCTTATCTCCTGCCTCAGCCTCTGAGTCACTGGGATTATAGGCGTGTGCCACTGCCCGCCTGAAAGCCCCTTTTAATACTTTCAGTTACCAGTTTCTCTTTACCTTGGTTTTTACTCTCTTGCTAACCTATTAAGGCATTTATACAAGGGACTTTCACATTTCATCAAACATTTTAAGTTTTTTTCAGGGAGAGGTGGGTATTGGGGATTGAACTCAGGGGCACTTGACCAAAGAGCCACATCCCCAACCCTATTTTCTGTTTTATTTAGAGACAGGGTTTCACTGAGTTGCTTAGTGCCTTACCATTGTTGAGGCTGGCTTTAAACTCACAATCCTCCTGCCTCAGCCTCCAAAGCTGCTGAGATTACAGGTGTGCACCACCATGCCCAGCATTAAGTTTTTTTATTCAGAGTATAAATTCACTATACTGACTAATGAATCCACCATACTGCTGGAAATTCCCATATAATCTTATTATGTGTTTATAGTCATTATGGAAAGGATATATGGGATAAAATTAAACATTTATAAAAATGAAATGGAAAGTGACCTTTAATAGCTGCTAATTAAGGATTTTTTTTTATAGGTGTCAGCTGTGATGCATGTTTAAAAGGAAATTTTCGAGGTCGCAGATATAAGTGTTTAATTTGCTACGATTACGATCTTTGTGCATCTTGTTATGAAAGTGGTGCAACAACAACAAGGCATACAACTGACCACCCAATGCAGTGCATATTAACAAGGGTAGATTTTGGTAAGTATTTAAAGAAAATTTTAATAAATGGTCATTTAGAATTGTATGTGTATGTGCATGAAGAAGCAAAGGCAAAATGTTTTAAGAACTATCTTTAATAGCAAATACGAGGGCCAAAATTCATTAAAAATAAATCATGCTTTTTTATTCTAGGTATTTCTGTCTTTAAATCGTAGGTTACTTTTTTGTGAAGCCATTTCAAAATGTACATGCCTGACAAGGTATGAAATAGAAAAGTGCTTTAGTAAAGAAGGAATAAAGTCAAATTGACTATTCTCATCAGCAGCGCACAAGTACTAGTTCTTGCTCTGGTTATTAAAATGCAGATCATTTCTACAGTTTTATTAGGAGTCATTGTTCATCTCTAAGAAAAGCCATGCTTCATGTTGCAATTCTTACCTACCCAGAACTTGTTATTAGTATTTGTGTTTTTTGGTCATAGCCCTTCTTAATAATGGCTATGAAGTGGTATCTCACACGGTTTTGATTTGCATTTCTCTGATGATTAATGATATAAGCATGTTTTCTACTTAATGGCCATTTGTTTATCTTTGTTGAGGAAATGTCAATTCAAATCATTTTGCCCATTTTCAAAAGTACACAGTGTGCCTTTATGATTGAATTGCAATAGATTCTTTTTTTTTTTTTTTTTTAAGTACTAGGTACAAATCCAGGGACTTGCACATGCTAGACAAGTGCTTTCTTTACCACTGATTTATCTTTACCACAAATAAATCTCTAGACCATTTATTTTAGTTTAGTTTGAGACAGGATCTCATTAAAAGTTGCCCAGACTGGCCTTCACTTTAGTTATTTCTGGCCTTAGCCTCTTGAGTAGCTGGGATTACAGGTATATATACCACTGCCTGGCGGAATTTTTTTTGTATAGGGAGTTGAGGTAGAGGGTCAGCTTCATTCTTTTGCATATCCAGTCCTTTTGGATATCCAGTTGCCCCAGCATCATTAAAGAACCTGCTTTTTTTTTTTTTTTTTTAAAAGAACCTATTCTTTATCCAATGAATTGTCTTGGTACTCTTGTTGAAAGTAAATTGACCATTAATGAGGTTTATTTCTGTTTACTCAGTGTATTCCATTGGTCTGTATGTCTGTTTATGCCAAGCCTACACTATCTTTACTTCTGTAGTTTTAAAGTTTTGAAATTGTGTGTGTTTTTAAATTTTTATTCCTTTTCAGGATTATTTTGGGTATTCTTGGTCCTTTGAGTTGCTGTGTGAATTGTAGGATCAACTTGTGAATTTTTATAAGGAAACCACCTGGGATTTTGATGAGGGTTTTATTGAATCTCTAGGTTAGTTTGGAGAGTCTTAATAATATTAATAATTATAATAATAATAGTAAATTGATAGCCTATGAACATAGGATATCTTTTTACTTATTTAGGTCTTTAATTTATTTTGACAAAGTTCTATAGTTACCAGCATAAGTTTTGCACTTGTTTAATTAAATGTATTCCAAAATTTTTTGTGTTTTGGTGTTTTGTTTTGTTTTGTTTTTTGGTACTGGGGATTGAACCTAGGAGTGCTTAACTACTGAGCCACATCCCCAGCCCTTTTTTATATTTTTGTTTAGAGACGGAGTCTCACTGAATTGCTTAGGGCATCGTTAAGTTGCTGAGGCTAGCTTTGAGCTCGTGATCCTCCTGCCTCGACTTCTCAAGCCACTGGGATTATAGGCATGTGCTAGCACGCCTGGCTTTCTTTTGCTTTTATTAGTAAAATTGATTTATTTTTGGATTAGTTACTGCAAATGTATAGAAAAACAATTTATTTTTATATATAGATCTTGTATCCTGCACTTTTGCTGAAATTAATTCTAATAGTGTTTTATTTGATTCCTTAAGATTCTTTATAAACAAGGTCATGTCATCAGCAGATATACAGAGGTCATTTTACTTCTTCCTCTTATTTTCTCTGGTTAGATCCTCTAGTAAAATACTGAATAAAAGTGGCAAAAGTAGACAACTTTGTCTTGTTTCTGATCTTAGGGGAAAAGTATCTAGTTTTTTACCAATGGTAGAATGGTTGTGGGTTTTTGATAGATATCCTTTATCGAGTGAGGAAATTCTGTTCTTATTTAAAATATGTATTTACTTTCAACTACCCCAAATTTGCTGGAAAATCTTGTTCTTATAATAGATTGTCTGTATATGCCTAATGGGTAAATGCTTTTAAGATAGTTTAAAGTTATAAAGAATATAAATAAATGTGTATCATGTAGTGAACACTTTCAGTTTTTCTTCTTACAAAAGTTATCTTATGCTCTTCTCTTTAATATGGCCTGTTTGATGTATGTAGGAGACTGGGGATATACTTAGTAGCAGAGCACCTGCTTGAGGCTCTGGGTGCAGTTTCTTGCAGTGAAGTGGACTTGTACAGATGTTATATATACTTTGATTTTCTTTCGTGCTACCAGTGGAGAAAAGTAGACTTATTTCCTGAGATAAACTAATGAGGCAAACATATTATTCTCACAGACTCTGGTTAGTTCTTCATTAACTTATTTGGGCAGAGTGTGTTGTGTGTACCCTATCCAAGTTCATATCCACAAAAACTACATGCCTAAGATTCTTTCTGCTCTAAGAATTTTATGTTCCATAGACAAATAGTTGCATCCGGAGTTGTCTATTGACTGTAGAGGTCTATTCTTTCCCTCTGAGCACTTGTATATAGTACGTTCTCCTGAATCTTTCTCTTGATATCATTATTGCCACAGTAGGTAAAGAAAGAAGGAAAAATTAATCACCATTAAATTAGATACAGATGTGGAATGAGCACTTTCAAAATTAAATGAAGAGGAGTATATTAGTTTTTGTCATTGTGGCAAAATAACTGAGATAATTAATTTAAAAGGAAGCAAGATTTTTTTTGACTCATGTTTTCAGAGGTTTCATTTTGAGGATATTTGACCCTTTTGGTTTGGGCCTGTGGTAGCATAGTAAATTATGGCAGGAACACATTGTGGAGGAGGCTTGTTCTCATGACAGCTAGGAAGCAAAGAGAAAGAAAAAGGGGCTAAGGTCCCAAAGATCCCTTCAAGGGCACATCCTCAGTGACCTAATTTCCTCTGACTAGGCCCCACCTCTTTAAGGTTCTACCACTTCCCACTAGCACATACCATAGGCTGGTCATAATATACGAGCCTTTGGTGGACATTTCAAACTATAGCAGGGAGAAAGTAGTTTGCTTTGTTTTCTTTGGCGGCTGTAATAGCTATCTGGGGAAAGGATTTTGGAAGAGTAGTCTGTAGCCCTTGTGGGAATAAAAGTGTTTCAAATGTAAACAAAGGCACTCCTTGGCAGAGTGAAGTAGATATTTCAGATGCACTTTTTTCTTTATTGTACTCTATGGTCATGTTTTTATATATTAAAAAACTAATATTAATTATATCTCAATTCAATTCTACATTATTTTTCAGATTTGTACTATGGTGGAGAAGCTTTCTCTGTAGAGCAGCCACAGTCTTTTACTTGTCCCTATTGTGGAAAAATGGGCTACACGGAGACATCTCTTCAAGAACATGTTACTTCTGAACATGCAGAAACATCAACAGAAGTGGTATGTGAAGCAGCCTTTTGTCTAAAATGATGTTGTGAAGAATGTTATTCCTAACATTGATAAAGTAAGGGTCACTATCATTTACTTTTTGTTTAGTATATGGGTAGCATTTATGTGATATTTGTTAAAATTATCTTTTAACAGAAATTTTACAACTCGAGGAGGCTGCATTCATATGATGTTTGTTCACATTAACCTTGAATTACTGTGTTGCTGACAGCATAGCATGAAATCTTGGCCAAATTCGGAAGAGTTTCATTAAATGCATTGTGAAAAGGTTGAATGGATCCCAGCCAACCTTAAGTGCATCTTTTTAAATATTTTTCATATTATTGCATACTTTATTTTTCTTGTAAAAGGAACTCTAACAGGATTTTTAAAAATCTATGGTTTTATATTAAGCAGTAACTTATTGTCCACTCATTGCAGTGTATCATTGACTTCTTTGGTTTTCATCAGATCAAATCTTGTTTGCTAGGTAAAAACTCTGTGAGGTCCCCAAAAGTGCTTCCTTCCTAATCTTTTTCAATAATGTAGAGTCAGAGACACAGAATAATACACAAAATGTTACCTTAAAAGCTTTTGGAGTTTGTTTATTTAACATCTGAGCATGCATTCAATTTCAAGAAATGACATATATACCCAAAAGAGTCTCTCCCACCTCTTTACCATTGCTAATAAGAGGTAAAATGAAGACTCTATATGGAACTATAGGTAATGAATTTGAGGAATTTTGTTACAAACAATTGCATATATATATTAACTAATAAGTCCCCAAATGTACTTGGAACAAATTAACTGAAATCTAGAGAAATAAAGTAGCATGTTCTCAGCCAGAGGCCCTCTAGGTTCTAGCGTCTCTCCTTGACTCTGCTAGGTAAAAACTCTGTGAGGTCCCCAAAAGTGTTTCCTTCCTAATCTTTTTCAATAATGTAGAGGCAGAGACACAGAATAATACACAAAATGTTACCTTAAAAGCTTTTGGAATTTGTTTATTTAACATCTGAGCATGCATTCAGTTTCAAGAAATGACACATATACCCAAAAGAGTCTCTCCCACCTCTTTACCATTGCCAATAACAGCTTTCATATTTTGACTAATCCAGTTTGACTTTTATTCCCATGGACACTACCAGGTCAATGCTTAAAACTGTCATAAAATTTATAGTCTAAATAATTGGTAAATTTTTGTGGTCCCCAAGCCAAATTTTACTGTCTACAGGTCAAGAATGCTCTCATATTGCATGTAGGGGAGCCTCAGAGCACTGTTATCACATTTTACTACTGTTCTTAGTTTATTCTTTGAATTCTATAAAGGATATTGCTTCCTTTTGGTATAGTTACAGATAATAGTATGAAGAGTCCTGACTCAATTGCACCTCCATCCTGGTTGTTATGGAAAATTTGTAGTCATTTTTCCTTGATGATTTAATTTCTATTAGGGCTGGTTACTTTACTTACATAGGTATAAGGCAAAAGGTGGGAGGAGCCTCATTGGGTAGGACAACTACCTATTTTTCCACATACAAAATTAAAGAATTCAATGGAGATTTAAATTCTTTCCATGAAACCAGACTAGGTATCTATATGAACTGATGTTCATATACACAGTGGGGTTTTATTCAGCCATAAACAAGAACAAAGTTACATCATTTGCAGGAAAATGGATGGAACTTGAGATCATTATGTTAAGCTAAATAAGCCAAACTCAGAAATTCAAGAGTCATATTTTCTTGCATATTTGAAACTTATAAAGGAAAAAGAAAAGCTATACAGTGGGAATATCAAGGGAAAATTGAAGGGAGATCTATAAGGTAGAGGAAAGGGACTAAGGGGAGAAAAGAGACCAAGGGAGAAGAGGGAAAGAGAAATAGTAGGTAATAATATTGACTATATTATATTGTTACATTGTGTGCATGTGCAAATATGTAACAACGTATTATAGTGCACCAATAAAAGACTCCTTTCCATGAGCAAAAAGCAAATTCATTTTTATAAATTAAAAATCAATACCCAACTACTTTGCCTATTTTTTTTCCTGAAAACAAATATTCAAAAAATTGTTTTGTTTTTTTTTGTTTTTTTTTTAAATTTTTTTTAGCTGTAGATGGACTCAATGTCTTTATTTTATTGCTTTGTATGTGGTGCTGAGGATCGAACCCAGGGCCTCACGCATGCGAGGCAAGCGATCTACCGCTGAGCTACAATCCCAGCCCCCCAAAAAATTGTTTTTATATACCTGATGCACACTTTGAAAATTAAGTACTTGCCATTTACAAATGGTTTTGTGGTCTGTACCCTATAAGTTGTGTTCAGTTATTCGCCTTCACTGAGTTTCTAAGCTTTTGGTACATAGCTTTAAACAGTCACCATTCTAGCTTTTCATATTGGTTTTATGAAATACTTTTTTTTTTTTTTTTGTGGTGCTAGGGATTAAACTCAAGGCCTTGTGCATACGAGGCAAGCACTTTACCAACTGAGCTATATATACATCAGCCCCTTATGAAATACTTTTAAGGATTTCTTTCTCCTCCTTAGTCTCGGCTTGAGTACCACCTGCCTCTGTACTCACTCATACCATAGCTATCCATTTTAAAGTGAAAAATGGCAAACAGACAAGGATCTTTGATATAAAGTTCCATTTTTTGTTGTTGTTATTGTTTTGTTTTGTTTTTGTTTTTGCTTCTTTGAGTCTGTAGGTCATATCCTGATGCCAGGATTGCCATTCAGCAAGAGTATTAATCAAGTATGGTTCAGTGGCTAGTGTTCATTCTAAAGAATTGGTGCCCGTGCCACACATACCTTTCTGTACATGTGCAAAGCCTGTTATTGGTTCTAAGATGCCAGCCTGGGCAAGACCCTGTCTTATCATTAAAGATATTAATTTAAGAAAAAAGGGCTGGGAAATGTTGTTCAGTGGTAGAACAGCCCTGGTACTGGGTTCAATTCCCAGTAGCAAGTGGGGGAAAATGGACTGAATCACATTGTGTAGGCAATTATATTCACATAGCCACTTACTATGTCTTTTTATTTCCTTCTTTTATAAAAAAAAATTAGCTACTATTTAAAAGGTGTAGCTTTGTTTTATTTAAAAGATTTCACATGTATTATTCAATTCACCTTCATAATAACCTCTATTAGGCAATTATTGCCATTTTAAAAAAATTTTGAATGTTTATATTAGATTCCATTAGCATTTAGGATGTTTTACAATAAAAACACAAAATGACAAGAAATTGAGCAAAAATATTCCAAAGAAAAACTAAATGAAAAGTAGAAACTGAAGGATAAAAATGAAATGAATATTGGTGCACTAGAGGCTTTATGAATTAGGATTATATTAAATTTTTTTTTGGTTGTAGATATTTTTATTTATTTATATTTTTCATGTGCTGAGGATCAAACCCAGTGCCTCATACATGCAAGGCCCCAGCCCAGGATTATATTAAATTTTTATCCAAGTTTTTAAACTTATAAATTTTTTAAAAAGAAAATGTAGAAAACTATATAGAGAAAATATCCTGTGATTTCTCTAGGCAGAAATAAATATTAAAATCTTAATACTTATTCCAGTCATCATGTTATATATTAATACAAACTTAATTTTTACGTGTAAATTTGGGCTATTTCACATATTGCTTTCCTGATTATTTTGTGTCTTAAAAAACTTCTTGAGAAATAATTTTAAGTGGCTGTACAGTTCTTGTATGGGTTATGTAATTTACTCAAAACAATATAGTGGAGTTTATTTTGACATATATATACATACACATAAAATAATTTGATTGGCTTCAATACCCAATGCCTCCCCTTTCCCTAACCCACCCCCTCCATCCCCTTCCTCAGTTCTACTGGTCTCCCTTCTATATTCCTGAGGTTCCTTTTAAAAATTTTTTTCTCTTTAGCTTCTATATGAAAGTGAACGTACAGCCCATGACTTTTTAAATCTGGCTTATTTTGCTTGATATATTGTTCTTCAGTTCCATCCATTTTCCTGCAAATGACATAATTTTGGTTTTTTTTATGGCTGAATAAAACTTCATTGTGTTTATAAAACACATTAATCTGTTGACAGATAGCTAGACTGGTTCCATAACTTGGCTATTGTGAATTGTGTTGATATAAACATAAGGATTCCATTCTTGTGGTTGTACATAATGTGAAGTTTCACTGTATTTCTTCTTTTGAGAAATGTCTGTTAGTCCATTTGTCCACTTATTGATTGTTTTGTGTGTGTGTATGTGTGTATGTTTTGAGTTCTTTATATCCTCTGGATATTAATGCTCTGTCTGAAGAGTAGCTAGTGAAGATGTTCTCCCATTCTGTAGGCTGTCTTTTCATATTCATTTCCTTTATCATACAGAGGCTTTTTAATATTTTGCCATACTATTTATTATTTCTTGGTTATTATTTTCTGAGCTTTAGGGAGTCCTGTTGAGAATGTTGATGACTGTACCTATGCTATCCTATGTTTTCTTCTAGGAATTACATGATTTTTTTATCTAATTCCTAGGTTTCTGATCCACTTCAAGTTGATTTTTGCATAGGGTGAGAGACAGGGATTATAATTTCATTCTGCTACATATGGTTAGCCAGTTTTTCCAGCATCATTTGTTAAAAAGTCTGTCTTTAGGGGCTGAGGCTATGGCTCAGCGGTTGAGCGCTTGCCTCGCATACGTGAGGCACTGGGTTCGATCCTCAGCACCACATAAAATAAATAAAGATATTGTGTTCATCTACAACTAAAAAAAAAGAAAAGTCTTGTCTTTGCTCAAATATGTTTTTGTTGCTTTTATCAAGATTCAGATGACTGTGAATTTTTCTCTGTGCCTTCTATTGTATTCTGTTGATCTATATGTCTGTTTTTAACACCAGTATTATTCTGATTTTGGTACTATAGCCCTGTAGTATAATGTGAAATTTGGTATTTTGATGCTTCCAGCATTGCTCTTATTGCTTAGAATTGCTTTGGCTATTTTGGTTCTTTTTCTTCTTCCACGAGAATACCAGGACTTTTACCTCTTTGGTTTTATTCCTAAGTTGGTTTTCTTTTTTTGGGGGGGGGTGTTGCTGTTATAAATGGAATTGTTTTCCAGATTTCCTCTTTAGTGCATTAGTTATTGGTGTACAGCAAAGTGATTTAGTTTTGAATGTTGATTTTGTATCCTGCTACTTTGTAGAATTTGCTTCTCAGCTCTAGAAGTCTTCAGGTGAAGTTTTTTGGATGTCTCATGTGTTATAATAATATATAAATGGCAAAGTGTCCCCCCTTACTCCACACTGTTTTTCCAATTGTGGTAAATCAAACATTTTTATTTGCATTATGGAGCTCAAGAATGAATCACTGCCATGCATGGTGGCATGCACTTGTAATCCTAGTGATTTGGGAGGCTGAAGAAGAAAGATTACAAGTTCAATGCCAGCCTGGGCAATTTAGCAAGACTCCTGAATCACATTGTTTATGTGGGCAATTATATTCACATGACAACTTGCTATGTCTCCTTTTCTGTTCTAACATTTTTCTAAATGCCCAATTCACTCTCTTGATTTTGCTCTCTTTCTACCTTTGTTGGTCCTCTAGATCACCAATTCGCACCTCCTTATAGGACCCAGGAGTAACATTCTTTTAACCAGTATTCCTTTGGAACAGTTAGGAGCAAGAGGATAAATCATTGAAAACATCACTGTCATTATAGTAAATGTTTACTGAGCTGATGAAGCTAGTAAAGTTTACTGAAGGATAATTTTTAAAACAATGTTGTAGTACTTGTCTATATTTTTCTGCTTCTTTTCCAACTAGAGACTTCATGGCCCACCACAAGATGTCTCCCTCATTAAGATCTGTTTAAGATTGTTCAAGAGCCTTAATTCTGAGGGTATGGAGGAAGAGAAATATCCTTCAAAAGCAGATACCATGAAAAACAACATCTGACATAGAATGTGTAGTAAAGATGTTTACTAGTTAAAAAACAAAAAGAAAAAGAAAAACCTATGATGGTACAGATTGGTTATAGTGCTTATTAGTTTCAAGTAATCTATGTAAACATTAAATATGATAAACAATGTGATTTTGAAATTAAGCCCAAGTTTTTAAAAAACTTTCATCATTAATACACAATTTAGTTGGTTGGGACAACTGGCTGGAATATGGGTTATGGGACAATATGAAATCATCCAAATTCATCAACCTGTTTGAAGTCAGCAGGAGAGGTCAAACAATATTGCAAATATGAAGATTCTATTGAGGACGGGTCAGGATTGTGGAAGAAACATACAAAGGAGGTGGAAAAACTTTTCTTTCCTTTGGCATCTGTTTGAGGGCATAAAGAAATGGCATTAGGGCTGTGGTTATGGCTTAGTGGTAGAGCGCTTGCCTAGCATGTTTGAGACATGGGTTCGATCCTCAGCACCACATAAAAATACTAAATGAACAAAATAAAGTTATACGCCATCTACAACTAAAAATATTTTTAAAAGGAGTGGTATTGGGAGTGGTTCCTCTGAGGGCTAGGGATGTGGCTCAGTGGTAGAGTGTTTGCCTAGCATGCATGAGGCCCTGGGTTTGATCCCTAGCACCACCCCAAAATAAAAAAAAATAATTTAAAAAAAGGTGACTCCTGAAATTTTTCTTAAAGCTTTCATTTGAAATAACTGGCACAACAACTAATTAGAAAGCCTTTGGGACATTGGCACCTGCCTGTAATCCCAGCAAACCAGGAGGCTGAGGCCAGGAGGACAAGAGTTTGAGGCTAGCCTCAGCAATTTAGCAGGCCCTGTCTCAAAATAAAAAATAAACAGGACTGGGGTTGTAATTCAGTGGTAAAGTACCCTTGGATTGAAACCACAGTAAACCCCCCACCCCGGGGGATGGTAGGAGAGCCTTTGGGTTTTTGCTTTAGGATGAAATGTGTTATACATTTAATTAATGATATGTAAGTAATCCTTTCAGTTTTTTGTTTAGTAGATCTCAAAATTTATATGAAATGCATCAATGAAAGATCAGTGGAGTAGAGGACTGGGATTGAGGAAGAGAGATTGATAGGATAACGGAAGAACAGTGGAAGAACTTTCCTGTGCACATACATGAATATACCACAGTGAATCTCACCATTATGTATATCTACAAGACACTAATTAAAAATAAGTAAATAATTATGATTAAGAGGTAGAAGTAACTTTAGGCTCACTTGTAAACAATTATAACACATTCTATTTATAATCACAGCAGTTTTGTATTAATTCACTGCTAGGAACTTTTTGCTTTTTATTTTTTAATTCAATTATTTACTCTTTGTTTTCATTACCCTTCAGAAAAGGGGTTAGACCAGTCCACAGCCTTGTAGGTTTACTTGGTACATTTTAGTGGTACTTTTCCTTCCCTCCCTTTTTCCTCCTGGAGATTGAACCCAGGACCTTGCAAGTAGTTTTACCACTCAGCTTCAGCTCCAGTCCTCATTTGCTGTATTTTAATTGAAAACCTTTATGTGTTTGCAACAAATTGAGTTTAATTTTGAAGTAGCATAGTGGTATTGTGTTTGAATACCGATGTGGTAGGAATTAAAAATGAGGGGGAGGGGTTTGGAGTGTGCCTCAGTGATATAGTGCTTGGCTAGCATTACCATAAGCTGTGGATTTGATCACCACACTTGCAAAAAAATTACAACTGCCATTGTCAATTTTACTTTGAATCATTAAAAAGAGAAAAGGAAACTTTTATTGGAATTGTTTGTGATACTGGGTAAAAAGGACTTTTTAATTCTGACCACCAAGATAGAATTTTTCTATGTAGCTATATAGAACTAACTTTCCAATATATGTTTCCTTATTAGGAGAAATAATAGTTTAAACCATTGTGTGTGTATGTGTATGTGTGTGTGTGTGTATTTTTTACACAAATTTTCTGTTAAGGTATTATTTATACATTATATATTAAATATCTATATTAATATTTAGAAATGTCACCTATTTTCCTGTTACAATTGGATGATCAGAAAAGATAAGCATTTAAAAGCCAGATATGGAAAAAATAGGCTTTGATTGATTGTTACTGCTTACAGTCTATCAAAGTGTGCAGTTGGATACTTCCTGCTTTTCTGTAAACAATATTTTATTTAATAAGAATGTTAACTGTTTTGTGGAAGTATTTTATTTAACAATAGTGCCAAAATAATAGTTCCATATTAATATTACTCAACTGCAGTTAGCTGGAGACATTGTGGATCAGAATATAATACTTTTTACCATTTGTACCGTTCATTGGGGGGGAGGGGAGTTGGGGGAGTGCTGGGAATAGATCCCAGAACCCTATGAATGCTAGACAAACACTACCAAATAATTATTTCTGTGTTTAGAATTTGTTAGAATTACATGTTTAAAAATAATACTGAGCCCATTTACTTGTTTAAAATCAGATAGTAATGCTTTAAGTTTTAAGGGTGATATTCTACATTTGTCTTAGAGTAGCCTTATATCTATATGTCATAGTACTTTCAAAGCTGTTTCTACAAGAAATCAGTTCCTTAAGATGATATGAAAACCAAGAGGGAAATCATCTAAATTATTATGAGAATGAAGTAATGCTAGCTTTTCCAGGAATCTTTGCCTAGTATCTGTGCCTAATACTAGAGAATATAGTGTTCTCTTGCTTCTGAGGAGGGGATTTTATTGCTCTTTACTTTCTTTTCTGTTGAAATAAAATCCCATAGGGGAAGATGAACAAGGCAGTTTTCAGAGTGGGAAGTATATCTGATATGAAGGGAGATGCTGAGTAAGATAGCAGGTATTAGAGCTTCATTTGCAATTCTTTTTTTCTTCAGTCCCTGCTCTGATTTCTTCTCTGTCCTATGAAATTCTGGTTTGTCTAGTTCAGTCCAGTTAATTTCAAGTTAGTGCAGAAAAATATGTTTCAGGGCTTTTAGGAAGACCTGTATTAGAGGTGGTGTAAACAGAGGATGGGAGTTCTATGTATAGTAGCAGTTAACAGATTGTAATAAGGTAGCTCATTAGTTTTTTAAAAAGTCTTCAGCCTTGTCTCTTCCCCTCCTACCACCCCTTCTTTTCCTGCCCTGTTTCTCAAGTTTAAGATAATTATTTGAAGATTCCAATCTCGGTATTCATGGCTGAGGTCATTTTTTTCTAGGATGTTCTGCCAAACTAGGCTGTGCTTGACAAACTGGTTATGACCTTGAGAAGAGAAAAATACAAAACTTTGTTATCACTAAACTAATTTAAACTTATTAGAAATAACACAAACACAAAATTTCAGTAACTTGGGAGGCTGAGGCAGGAGGATCACAAGTTTGAGGCAAGTTTGGGCAATTTAGCAAGACCCTGTCAGAATATAAAAAGGGGCAGGGGATGTAACTCACTGTATCACTGGATCCAATCTCCGTTACTGGAGGCGAGGGGGAAAGTAAATAATGCAAACTTTAATTTGAATGGAGTTCATTTCTCATTCTTCACTAAAATTGGTACTAGCAGCTAGTGTTTGGTCACTTTCTGTTCCATTTAGCTCTCACCCCACCCCTTATTTATTTTGAGACAGGGTCTCACTGAGTTGTAGGGGTAGGCCTCAAACTTGCCTCAGCCTCCCAAGTTGCTGGAATTATGTGAGTTTGTATTATTTCTAATACATTCGAATGAGTTTGGTGATGACAAAGTCTTCCTCAGCCTCCCGAACTCTTGGGATTACAGGCATGTACTACTATGCCCAGTGTTTTCAGCTTTTTACTGACACCTTTAAACAGTTCCTATTTCCTTTTCTTTCTCAAAGTCTACAAGTAGAATATATAGCTACTCCCAGTGAAGATAGAAAGAGCAGAGCTTAAGATAGGAGTTTTCTTCCAGCCAAGATGAATGCTTGTCTCTAGAGTGAATTATTGTCAGCATAAAGAAATGGGACAATTCTTATTCTTTGGAGTTGTTTTTCCATGTGGCCAAATTATGCTGTTCCAGTTGCGTGAATTCCCAAGACATCAGCATACACCTGGGTTTAAATTTCTTTTCAGGAAACATTGAAAGACCTCTACAATGAAGAGTATAGAACACCAAAGAAATTGAAGAAGACCTCAGAAGATGAGGTCTTGTATAGGCAGAATTAATATTGTCAAAATGGCCATACTACCAAAAGCACTATACAGATTCAATGCAATTTCTATTAAAATTCCAATGACATTCTTCATAGATATAGAAAAAGCAGTTATGAAATTCATTTGGAAAAATAAGAGGCACAGATTGACCAAAGCAATCCTCAGCAAGAAAAGTGAAGCATGAGGCATAATACCAAACCTTAAATTACACTTCAGAGCTATAGTAATAAAAACGGCATGGTATTGACATCAAAACAGATATGAAGACCACTGGTACAGAATGGAAGACCCAGAAACCCACATAAGTACAGTTGTCTCGTACTAGACAAATGTGCCAAAAACATACATTGAAGAAAAGATAGGCTCTTGCAATAAATGGTTCTGGGAAAACTGGAACTCCATATGTAGCAGAATGAAATTTAACCCCTCTCTCTGCCCCTGCACAAAACTCAACTCAAAGTGGATCAAGAACCTAGGGTTTAGACCAAAGACCCTGCACCTACCAGAAGAAAAAGTAGGTCCAAAACTCTGTCATGTGAGCTTAGAAACCGACTTCCTCAACAAGACTCCTAAAGAGCAAGAAGTACAATCAGTAATCAATAAATGGGGTGATATCAAACAGAGCCTCTAGAATGGGAGAAAATCTTTGCCACCTGCTCCTCAGAGCATTAATCTCCAGAGTATATAAAGAACTCAAAAAGCTTAACAAAACAAAACAATAAAACTAATGACCCGATCAATAAATGGGCAAACGAACTGAACAGGCACCTAACAGAAGAAGGAAAACTATGGGTCAACAAATATATGAAAAAATGTTCAATTTCTCTAGCAGTTAGAAAAATGCAAATTGAAACTACACTGAGATCACATCTACTCAAGTCAGAATGGCAATTACCAAAAATACAAGTAATGATAAGTGTTGATGATAATGTGGAGAAAAAGGTACACTCATACATTGCTGTAAGGACTGAAAATTGATGTAACCACTGTGGAAATCAGTATGGAGATTCCTCAGAAAACATGGAATGGAACCACTATTTGACCCAGTTATCCCACTCCTTGGCATTTACCCAAAGGACTTAAAATTGGCATAGTACAGTGATGCGGCCATGTCAATGTTTATAGCAGCTCAGTTCACAGTAGCTGAGCTATGTAGCCAACCTGAGTGCCCTTCAATAGATAAATGGATAAAGAAAATGTGGTATATATGGACTATTACTCAGCTATGAAAAAGAATGACTTAACAACTTGCTGGTAAACGAATGGATCTGGAGACTGTCATGCTAAGTGAAATAAATGAATCACCAAAAATCAAAGGCTGAATATTTTCTCTGCTATGTGGATGCTAACACCCAGTAAGCGGGGAGGGAAGAACAGAAGTAAGGAATGAAGGGAAGAGAGGGGGGATGTGAATAGGAAAGACTGTGAAATGAATGGGACATAACTTTCCTATGTTCATATATGAATACACAACCAATGAAACTCCACATCGTGTACAACCACAAGAATGGGATCCTTTAGAATAAGTTATACTCTATGTATGTATAATATGTCAGAATATACTATATCATCATGTATATCTAAAAAGAACAAATAAATAAAAAAGAAAATCAAATCTTAAACTTCTTAGGACTTTATAAATCACATGTAAGGAAGTATTTATGTATGTGACAACTCTCCCTTCATGAATGCTGCTGTTTGGAAGCAGGTGACAATTCCAACCTGAGAAGTAAAATGAGGAGAATTGAATTGAGGGGAAAATTTTATTTAATATGACGTAATTCATACTTAAGTCTCAGTTAGTTTTGGTATTTTACTGCAGCAACAGAAAGTTAGATTTAATCTGCCTAAGAAGCAGAGTGCTCCCTCAAATCTGAAAAGGACCTATATTTGTATTGGCAATATGAATGGCCAAAGTACAAGAAGCTACAAGTTGGATTGTTGTAGAAGACCCAAAAGTTTATTGACCACATAATATATTTTTCCATGTGTTCTCAAAGCAAAACATCACCAGTCTAGTATTCATGAAATCTTACAAGTTTTATAGGACAAATTAAATTTTTAATTAGGCAAGAGATCCAAAAACATGAAGTTATCATTGACCCTGGAACTGGTTAGCTCAGTATAATGTTGCTGCTGCTTTTTTCCTTCCTAATTATAAGCATTATAGGATCAATAAGTCAAGCTGTTTTGTGTCTTGTTTTTAAATTCTGATGATTCTTTCTGGGTCATTACTCTTCTGTGAAAGAAGCTGTTAAAAATTTGTTACATTGAGAATGATCAGAGAATCTGACTTTTAGAAGCCAGAGATATTTCTAGAGCTGAATTCTAAGAGAAGAGCTACTCACAAGAGAGACATATTGAGAAATATGCACTAATTTTTAAAAACAGATAAAATCATGTATGTGAGCTTTCATGGTGGCAGGAACTATGCTCATTTCTTGATACTCCTTCCTGTCCCCTGCAGTGTTGGATATGAAACTCAGGGACTCAGCCTACTGGGCAAGGGCTTTACCACTGAGTCACACCTCCAAGCCTTCTTGATGGTTGTTTCTCTGTCCCCAAGATAACAACACCAAAAAAATTTCCTACACCTTTATACCTTTTTAATGGTGTGAAAAGCTATGTATTTGTTTGCTAGGGCTGCTATTGAAAGGGAGGAGCACATACTGTGTGGCTTAAGGCAACAGAAATATATTCTCTCATGATTCTTGGAGACCAGAAGTCCAAGATGAAGGTGTCAGGAGGGCTGGTCCTTTTTAGGCTGTTGGGGAGAGTTGGCTCCATGACTGCTCTCAGCATTGAGGCTGATCAGCAATCCTTGCCGCTCTTTGGCTTATAGATGCATTTCTGTATCCATCTTCTCACGGCTACGCCTGTGTGTCTGTCTTCACATGGCTGTCTTCTGGAAGATACGTATCACTGGGTAAGCATTGTTAACTTTGCTGAACTTCAGTTTTTTCATCTCTAAAGTGAGGATAATGGTCTCAAACTCACAGGTAAATTAGGGCACAGAACCACAGGTGTGGATGCACATCATCACTTCAGCATGGCAACAGTCCCTTTTGGGGCCATTTTTTCGTTGCCCCAGAACAAACTATTAACTAAAATTGCTATTTGTGGGACTGATTTCGTGTTCCTTTGACAGATGTACATATTTCAAATAGTCATTTTTTTTTCTGTGTTTATAGAAGGTGATGGGGGAGGAAATGTCCCTATCTTCAAGAACTTAGAGCCTGGAGAATACCTTCATCCATAGAACAGATAGTGATTGAGGTTTTTTTTTTTTTTTTCTTTTTCTTTTTAAACTAGGAGCCATGTCACTACCTTTTTTTAATGTTTATTTTGAAAAAGGGTCTTGCTAATTTACTTAGGGCCTTGCTGAATTGCTGAAGCTGGCTTTGAACTTGTGATCCTCCTGCCTCAGCCTCTCAAGCCTCTGGGATTATACATGTGCACCATTGTGCCTATCTCTTGACAGTTTTTTAACCTCGAGTATAAAGTTAGCATTGATATGGCACTCAGTAAATACTGCATGTTTAATCCATGGTAACAAATGTAGTCAATCAGAACTTTAACTTTACAAACTCACCTGGATTTCATAGCACAGGTCCTTTTACTAGAAATAGGGATGCAGTTACAAGTAACATGAGGGAATTTCATTTATTACAGTTCTAGAACAGGCCTTATCTTAATCCTCATTTATGATTGTCTTATCTGTTTTTCCTTAGACTTATATGGGCAAATACATATTAGGTGAAAAAAAGAAGACCCTAACTTAAAAAGGGTCCATTTTGGGTCTGGAAGGTGTTACTCATTTACGTGGCTCTGGTCTCTATTCCTAGCACAAGAGGGGGAAAAAAAGCTATTTTTGGCAAATGTCCTTTGGACACCTGGTTTAAGACTAAATACACAGTAAAGCACATAAGTCGACAAGTTTTATTCAGAGACAGCTTAGGAAAGCCTATCTAACCTTATAGTATGAAACAACATAGGAAAGTAATTTGACTTAATTGTGTTTTTATCTTTCTTGTGCTAATGGTTGTGGGGGAGGGGGAGCAAATTCACAGAAGGATGAAAAATAGAGCTTTTCTGAAGATTATTATAATAGAGCTGTGGCAGTGGGTAGATTCTTCCTTGTATCCTAATTTTTCTTCAAAAGTTAAACTCCTCTAAATAAGGGTAACACTTTTAAACTTTTCAACCTTAATTAATGTCATAATTTGACTCTGTCAAATTAACAGGGGAAAAGACTGAGGAGTGGGAAAGGAAGGAGGAATTTTCAAAATAATGACTGGTCAGAAAGCAAAGAAACATAGGAGTGTGGGGGCCTGAGCAAAAAGTAACTGAAAAAAGGAAAAGCATGGGGGAAAACAACACTGCTTAAGAATAATGACAGAGGAGCCAGGTACGGTGGTGTGCACCTCTAATCTCAGCACTTTGGGAGGCTGAGACAGGAGAATCGTGAGTTCAAAGCTAGCCTCAGCAAAAGTGAGGCACTAAGCAACTCAGTGAGACCTTGTCTCTATATAAAACACAGAATAGGGCTGGGGATGTGGCCCAGTGGTTGAGTACCCCTGAGTTCAATCTCCGGTACCAAAAAAAAAAAAAAAAAGAAGAAGAAGAATGACAGAAGAAAGACTGTATTACATAATTCTTGGGCTAATTATTAAGAACAAGTTGGAAAGGGAAACATTTACTGTCATTTTATAAGACAAATGTTCATAGCTTCTTAATGTATCTTTTTGAGCATTGTATTTAATGTATGTGAAGTATTGCTTTCTAAAGTCATGGGATTCTTGAAGGGTACAATAACTATCAGCATGATAACCAGTTTCAAACCTGACTTCTGTACATACAGATCTCATGGTGTGTGTGGCTAGGAACCAAAGTAACTTATTTGACACAATTCGAGACTAATGCAGGAAGTAGTTAGAGAGGGCTTTGTGACTTAAGCTAGTTTTTGAAAACAGGATGTAATTTCTAAAAGTTAACTGAATGAGAAGGAAACAGAAGTATTCAGAGGGAGGAGACAAAAATCAAGATGCAATGCTGAGAAAGTGGATGTATGGTAAAGCATTGATTTTGTGAAATACTGGAATATAAAATTGGATGAGTCAAGTGAGACCAGATAAAAGAAAATGTTTAAATCAGAGAATTTGTCCTCTTGATTTGTTGGACAATAAATAGAAGTTTTACTACCTGTACAGAGGAATAACATTATTTTCTCCATCATGCTACCAAGCTTTCCTTTGGGAAGAAAGGATGATAAAGCCTACATGGTTCTATAGTTCTTTTGAAACAGATGAAACTTAATCTTGATCATGTGCATGAGCACAAACCATAGAAAAGGTAGAAAGTACAAAAAAGCTGTCCTGGCCCTTATATGATCATGGTTACCAGGTAATAATTGCATCAAACATTTGATGTCAACAAAAAGTAGCAGAAAAAATGATGCAGAAAAATCACAGTATTTGAACAGATGGTTTCAAAAGGAAAGTTTTCCTTTGGATCTAAAATTAACCAGATTTAAGATAGAAATGATTTTAGCCAGTTTGTGATCCAGAATCCTAGTTCAACAAATGCCAAGGCATTTATTTCATGAAAGGTGTTTGTTGTTAACAAGAAGCATGGTAAAGTAGAATCTCAGTTCAGGGACATTTTCAAATAAATACTCTGAGAGAATAATACGTCAGAGTGGATCTGCCTTGTGTGATAAAGACCCACCTAGCTCTCAGTATATGTTTAATTTCTTTATCATGCTGCATTCTAGCTTTAGTGAAAGCCAGGTTTTATGATAGACTACATAAGCAATTTTAAAAATGAATTTTTCTGTAGTAGTGAACATTATGGGCAAGAAGCTTCTTGTTAAGCAAAACAAAACAAAATAAACCAAAAAAACCTCACCAACAACAAAACAGAACCAAAAAACCAACAACAACAAACAGAACATAACTGGACAGAACTTATCACATCACATAATAAAACTTCTCTATTATTTAGAGTACCCACGTTGAGAACACTGATATGGTTATATGTATTCAAGAGAGACTGGACTTGGTCCATTGCTATGTTCCTGTAATCTCAGCTTCTCTGGAGGCTGAAGTAGGAGGATTGTAAGTTTGAGGCCAGCCTGGGCAATTTAGAGAAAAGCTGTCTTAAAAATTAAAAAATAAAGAAGTCTGAGGTGTAACTCAGTGGCAAAGTTAAATCCTCAGCATCAGTTAAAAAAAAAAAAAAAGAATGACACAGGAGGAAATTTGAATTTGGTATGGGGAAGAATGTATGGACCTCTTGTTTAAAAACAAAACAAAACACTGCTGACTTCATATGGCTTTCTAATGGACAAATAGCCTGTGCCATGAAGTTTTCTTAACATTGAGCAGTGAAGTGGTGTTTATATGTGGAGTAGAGACTTTAAAAGATATGTTCTAGACATTAGAAAAAAAAACCTGTGTTAAAATGTGCATTGAAAGTTGCTGGCAACTATGCACTGAGAACACCTGGAAAAATGGAAACTCCATTACACTCCATTCACTCATCAAACTCATCGTGTTTGGTAAAGGTTCCTCCAAAGGCTGCAGATAAAAAGCAGGACTGATGGTGACTCTCAGTGCCAAGATAAAGAAGAGAGAGTCTTGAGCAATAGCAGAGACAAGACCAAGAATAGCAAGGACATTTATGAATGTTTTTTTTGTTGTTGTTTGTTCTGTAAATAACAGTGTTTGATGTTTCACATAACAGGGAAATATAAGATTTCACTACCATTGTATATTTAAGTGGTATTTGCCAAACTTATTCAGTTATAAGAATAAGAATCATCTGAGACTTTTGTTTAAAAATATAAATTCTCATCCCCCTCCTCAGACACACCTAGAATATGTTTTCAAGGCCTAGGAAATTATATTTTTAGCAAGTGCTCCAGGTAATTTATATTCTTAGCCAAATTTAGGAAACACTAATTTAAAAAAATTCGGTATTTGGCAGATTGTCATAATTTTAAGCTAATGTGCTATGTGGAATTTTCTTGCATGAGTAATAGATATTACTGTACCACGTGGCAGAGGAAGTATAAATATGAATGTTGGCAGGCTGTCACACTTTAGAGATGATAGCTTACCCTTTGTGTAGATTTTTTCCTGTACTATAAAGGCATTAGGTACCATGATGTGGAAATAAAGGCCCTCTCAGACTTAAGCAGTATATATGTGAGGCAGAGTGCATCTCTTGTTTTCCTCCTCTCAGCCCAACCCACACCTCTTTTGTTTCTTTTGTCACACTTAGCTCTCATTTTTCTTTCTCTTATTCCCTCTGTAATGGAAATATAACCTTGAGTGAACTTAGGACCCCAGAACATGCTCAAGAGTTTTTATTTTTAAATATGATTTCACCTGTTAAGTATAAAATATAAAGCTCAAAAAATGGCTAGTGGGCACGGTGGCCTTCGCCTGTAATCCCAGCACTTTGGGAGGCTGAGACAGGAGTATCACGAGTTCTAAGCCAGCCTCAGCAATGACGATGCACTAAGCAACTCAGTGAGACCCTGTCCCTAAATAAAACAGAATAGTGCTGAGGATGTGGCTCAGTGGTTGAGTACCCCTGAGTTCAATCCCTGGGACCAAAAAAAAAAAAAAAAAAGCTAGATCTGTGGTCCTATCAGCACTGGAGTTTAGTTTTCCTTTCCAGGTTCTCAGCTGAGTTAATAACTTCATGTGACCCAAACATGGCAGCATCTTCCACTTGGCTGTAAATCTGTTCTCTTCATTTGGTGTGCCAGCTGCAAAACTAGGTGATCTTCTCATCTCAGTAATTCCCTATCCTCAGTAATTCTTTATCTCTAGTCATTGTGGAAGTGAGTTGGTGGATTGCTTTTGTTGTTGTTTCTCTCCGAATACCTTCAGCCTATTATTTAAAAGATCTTGGCTGTAGAACTGAAAAGGAGGCTAGGAATGTAGCTTATTGGTATAAACACTCAGCTAGCATGCACAAGGTCTTGAGCTCAAAGCAAAGAAAAAAATGCTCAGAACTATAACTAATTATAGTAAATAATGAAAATCTTGATTTTTTGTTTGTTTTTTTTTGGTGGTTCTGGGGATCGAACCCAGGGCCTGGGGCATGCCAAGCAGACACTCCACTACTGAGCCACATTCCCAGCCCTTGATTTTGTTTTACTTCCACTTTTTGCTTTTCCAGTTTGTAGATGATCTAATTGGGATACTTCTAGTACATTTGGCATTTGTGCTTCCTATTCTGTTTTCCTTCTAGGAATGTATTTCCTTCTCGGGCTGAGTTGAGTATGGTGGCACATACCTGAGTATAGTAGCAGCTACTTGTGAGGCTGAGGCAAGAGGAGGATTGCAAGTTCGAGGCCAGTCTTGGCAACATAGCAAGACCAGTCTCAGATAGATAGATGGATGATTGAATGAATGAATAAATGAATGAATTTTTACATGTTCCTTCAAAGTTCTGAAACTTCCGTCACTATCTTTGTTGAAGTTCAAGTTGTATATAGATTTTATCCAAAGACTAATCTAGTGGGACATCTCTTAGGAAAAAGATATCTTTTCCTTTTGGTGGTAATTTTCTCTTTGGATAAAAGTCTTATACTATTATAAAGCAATTCAATATTTGTTAACTGTTGCAAAATGAAGAGTCTCAAAAATATCTAAGCTGAGCTGGGCAGGGTGACAATTGGCCTATAATCCCAGCTACCCGGGAGGCTGAGGCAGGAGGATAGAAAGTTTGAGGCCAATGTTGGCAACTTAGCAAGACACCATCTCAAAAATAAGTAGGGCTGGGGGGTGTTGCTAAGTGATACAGTGCCCCGGGTTCAATCCCCAGTACCACCACCACTACCAAAGAAAGTAAGCTGGCTTATTTTTATCTTCAAATAACTGGAGCATGTTTTAGTTCAAACCTCCAGTCTTGTTTGTCTTTTTCCTTTTGACAAGTCTGGCCAGTTAAAAATGAAAGATAAATCACACTGTTCTGCATCTCTCAAAAAAATTTACAGTCTAGCCAGGCAAGACAGAAGCACATGAAAAGTAAAGTAAGTGTGTCAAACACTATGAACCATTATTAGAGCACAGGAATGATACCTAAATTTCTAGTAAAGAGAGAGTTGATAGTTTGTGAACATATGAGCAGACAGAATTGCTGTTCTGTTCAAGGGAGAAAATATGGCCTCAGCACCTTTATGACATCTTCTAAGAAAGGCACATGTATATCTGTCTTCTACTTTTTTCTCATTTTCCCCTTAGGCACATTCCATTGTGCCCTGTGTAATTTTTTTTCACATTATCATGCTTAGTTGTTAATTCTAGTGAGTATCTTTTAGATTTTCTTGAGGATGTTTTTCAGAGTTGAGTTACATAATCAGGACAGCTAACTGTTTGAGCATGAGTCTGGTATCAAATCAGAGTCAAACTCTCAAGAGACTTCTGCTTTTTTGCCATTGGAGGATGGGAAGTTGTGTTTGGTTAGGCTCTAGGAGTCAGAGTATTTTGTTTTCCACTTCATACCCCAGCATTATCCCTCTCTGTCTCACATTTCTCATTTCCTTCTTCCTCCCTGCTATGAGCAGACAATAAAGTCAACTGATGGCCTGAATTTTACATGTGGCACATGTATTAGTGAGATGAATTTACTATCCCATCTTGTAGCCGTCTTACCCATGGAGAGGCACAGGCCTCAACTTTAACCACATTTCTTGGGGATGACTTTGATCATGGCCCTTTGCATCAGGCCTTTCTTTTTGGCCCTGTTTGTTAAGATTAAAGTTCTTTACACCTCAAAGTTTGACCACTTTAATACCATTATTTGCCTATTTGGTTTCCTGGAACAATAAGGGCCTTTCTTTTTAAAGTTCTCCTGCTTTCTATTCTTCCCTCCTATAGACTGTTTTTCATTAATTCTGTTGAAAACTATTCTTTCAGAAATTGGCTTCCCAAACTATCAGGCCTCTTCTGAACTCTGCCTCTGTATACTCTATTTTATTTTTGCTTTTTCCTTTTATCTCTTAAAAGACCCATGGGGAAGTTGATCTTCTATTCCTTGTCACAAACTTCTGCCATACTGCCTATCCCTCTAGGAAATAAGGTTCTAAAATGGGCCCCCATCCTGTTTTCCCTGGGCAAGTTGCATTCATGTATTTACAGAGAATATTTCTGTATTATCAGTAACTGTTATCTTATTGTATTGCATTGGATGGGTGTAAGTTTGCACAGTTACATTTTTATCAGATCTCTTTCTTCTCATTTGGGGATCAGTCCTCAAGACTAGCTTACTTTGGAGAAGTATGCTATAAGCTTATATCTGTCTTTAACATTCAAGACTAGACTTAGACATAAATGTGCACCTAAAGTGCATATTTTTATTTTTTTAATGGAAACAATTTTGAGAGACCCTGCAAATATGAATTGGCCAGGCCATTAGAAGGTCTTTCCAGAGATCAAGTTTTAAGTCTGTCTAGAACTGTTGTGTATGATTCTGAGAGGTGGTAAAAAGTTGTGAGTGATAGCATTGATGTACAACAGTTCTTGCTTAGACTTCTACTAACCTTCACTAGTTAAAGATCTACAGTGTTTTTGCCTGGTTGAAACTTATCTATGGTACAATTTATAACAAAATGCTGGTCCAGAAAGATGTCTGGTCAGTATCTATTTATTAAACTTGCTTTCTTTATTTTCATTTCAGATTTGTCCAATATGTGCAGCGTTACCTGGAGGCGATCCTAATCATGTCACGGATGACTTTGCAGCTCATCTTACACTTGAACACAGAGCCCCTAGAGATTTAATATCCTTTTAAGAGGCAACAAGTAATATTTGTCATTTTTCTATTTTTAAGGACAATATCCCCAAAAGAGAAAAACTAATTTCCAAATTATTTTTATTTCTTTCACCTTTTCCTAAAAGTGATGCAGTGTTGTTGAAAGGCAGTTTTGTCTCTTTTTAATATACTTATGATTGTAGTATGAACTATTTGTTAAGTGAAAATTGACTTGCCCATCATCTGTAGTTCATTACAATCAGATTTTTTTAAAGGCAATTTGATCTTATAGGTCTTCTGGGATGTGATTTCATACAAAAGAGGAAAATGTCAATCCAGATTAAAATTTGATTAGTTAAATATAAAGGGGCTTTATTTGCTTTCCCTCTCTGTTCCTCTGCTCCCTTTCCCTTTTGGGGACCCTTTCTCCAAAAAGAGCTATTTATTCTTTGAGAAGTATAGAATAAAGTCAAGTGTAGTTCTTTTCCTACTTTGATTTCTGCATACTCTTCCCTTTCTCAATAGTTCTTTGCACTATTCTCTGAGATTACTGGCCTACTAGAGCAATTAACTTGGTAGACCAAATACTTTATAACTAGAAGGTTAGGAATTGTTTTTCTAAAACTGTTACTTATTAGAACCTTTTCTCATAAAGAGGTTCCAATGTTTATTGCAGTTTGGAGCAATTCAAGAGCAATCAGAACTTTTTTCTCTTGCCAGCCTTTTTTTTGATTCTTTTGATTGTCTTGTGGCAGTTAAAAATCCAACCTTAGACTTTTTGGGGAAGAAAATGGTGATTTTCTCATTTTACAGCCTTCTTGCTCACAGTTCCCAATTTTCTAGTTGGGATTCTGGCTTTTTAGATTTAGGGGAAGATAAGTGGAATGGAAATGGAAAGATGAAGAAATGGAACCAGCCTACAAAATTAGAAACCTGAGCCAGTCTAGGAACTGGTAGTCATTGAACAGAGGAAACCAGTGAGACCTTTCTCTCTCCTCATGTGCAAGGGACACTGAAAGCACAAAGAAAGCAGTGATTTTTTTTTTCCCCTCCCAGAGAATGAAAGAAATCCAAATGGACTGAGAATACTTAGGTCTTTTGAGTCACTATGCATTTTGTATAAAAGAATCCTTTACAATCCCCAGAAGGGTTTTACTTGACCCAGACTTCATTCCATCTTCATAGAGAGATGAAACAAATTATTTAAAGTTAAGTAGACATCCTGAAACTTTAAGCATATTCTAGAGCTTCTAGTAATATTGTTACTCATTCAGTGGAATATTTCACACCACTACATCTGTTTTTTACGTGATTTTAATAAATGTCTTTGGTTACCAAGAGAAGTTGAGATTATGCAAAACATAAGAATAAGAAGTATGTTATGTTTTTTGATTTCTTACCATTAAGCTCTAGAAAACAAAATGTTGCCATGGCAGTTATCCTGAAAACATGCTCATTTTTCAGGTATTTCGAGTGTTATGTAGTAAGTTCCATGTTTGACATCAGGGGATGTCTTCTTTGTGTGCCTCTTAAGCACCACTCTCTCGCTGTGTTCATGGATATCTTCCTAAAGTATACTCCACACCCAGCTACTTTTTTGCAAGTGAGAGTCCAGGGAGCATAATGCTCTAGTAGTGAGTTCATCCCCAGCCCTTTCAATTTTTTATCTGAAGACAGTTAGTTGCTGAGTTGTTCTTGCCGACCTAGAAACTTGTTAATCCTTCCTTGACCTCCTGAGTATTTGGGTTTCCAGGTGTGCACCCACCCTCCTGAGTATCTGGGGTTCCAGGTGTGCCTGGCCAGCTCTTAAAATATTGATCATAACATCACTTTCTCTGGAAGCCAAACCATCATTATGAATGCCAATAAGAAACTACATGACAGTGGTACCTGATGGCTTTGTGGAGTCATTTACCTATTCTTAAATGACTCCAAAATCATCAGCTAAAAAACTAGGACTCTATTAACATAATCTGCATTATAAAGCTATTCTGTTTGCTACTTTGAAAGAAAAGGTTCTTCTATAATATCTGGCTTCCCTCCCCCGACATGCACACACAATTGCTCATGTGGAAGCACAAGGCTATCTCTTCAGTTTTGATAGCTGTTTGCTACTTCAGTTTGATTCACATTCAGCTGTGTGAGATGGATTACACTGTTGGTAATCTGATTTCTTGGTAAATACATGCATCTCTCTCTAGGGTCCACTGACAAGAAACTCAAGAAACACTTGAAGACAAAGATTAAAACTAATAATCAAATATAATCTTTTACCTACTGAATCTAAAGTATTCATATTATTCCTTTTTTAATATAGATGATAATGGAGACTTCAATAGTTACATGTTAATATAGCTCCTCAGATATAAAAATTGACACTTATTAATTGTGGTTACTTGAATGTAAGCATATATAAAATTCAATACTGAGATCAAGATAAAGAAATATTCATTCACCTTGGGTATCTAACCAGGCAGTGTCTTTGACTTCATTTGGTCGTGGTACTCTGGAGCCTAGGAAGAAATTCCTTGCCCTGCAGAGAAACTTTTTAAACTTGGTGCTTGTGCTTGCCTGCATGCACATGCACACAAACATCCAAACATTTACATGTGCACTATGCTTTATATTTGAGTATACTTTTAGGGTTAATAGGCCTCCTACAGTTGGGACATTTACATTTACATTTAACTATTGTTTTTTTTTTTTCTTAAATTTTTTCTTAGACAAGAGTCTCTCTAGGTTGTTCAGGCTAGCCTCAAACTTATGATCCTTCTGCCTCAGCCTCTTGAATAGCTGACACAAAAGGCATGTGCTATCACATTCAGCTATTTTGTTCTAAATTAAAAGTGTTATTTTAAATGCTGACAACTTAGGAATTTCTCAGGTCTATCTAACAAGGGCAGATTTAAAAAAAAATCTGTGAAATATTTGATCCTTTTCTTAACTTTTGAGTTATGATGAATCGAGTGGTGTTCGACATGTACGTAGAATGTTTCACCCTGGCCGGGGATTAGGAGGTCCTCGTGCTCGTAGATCAAATATGCACTTTACTAGCAGTTCTACTGGTGGACTTTCTTCTTCTCAGAGTTCATATTCTCCAAGCAATAGGGAAGCCATGGATCCTATAGCTGGTAAGTTAGTTTTACCTTCATGAAGGAAATAGTGGAAGCTCATTTTAAAATATTTTATACAATTTGTGATCTTTGTCTTACCTCTCATATTATATGCTTATCTTTCTTTACAAAATGCCCAGATATTTTATAAACATGTAAATTGTTTGTTTATTATTTATTTATGCAGGTGGTACTAGGAATCAAACCAGGGCCTCATGTATGCTAGGGAAATGCTCTATTATTGAGCTACACTCTCATCCACAAATGTAAAATATTTTTGAAGTAGACTATTAATGTAAAGTAGTTCTCATTGATCTGCATTTCTCTAAGTCTTTAGGGGCATAAGATAATATAGAAAGACTTAACGTTGTATTTATGGTTTCTGTTGAAGCCCAAGAAAATTAAAAAGGTTTCAGAGTGGAAGACTTCCAGAATCCCATGGTTCAACCTCTAGAAGTATACAGATAAAAAAACTAATTGACAATACTAAAGAATCAAACTTTTTCTCATGAAAGAAAGTAGGAATTTCTCTGTTCTTGCCTTAATTTGAGAACCATATTATTGTGAAACACATCGAAGGCTACATGTTCTAATAGTTTGGAGAAATCTGAGAATGACAATAAGTTTATGGCCACTCACTGGGGAATGGAAAACCTTGAAAGATGGCAGCGGAGTACAAGGATCAGAACTATAGCCTGAGAATCTGCAAGAAATATCAAGTGCACAGCCAATAAGTTTCTGAGAGTCTCTGCAGATTTAAAGCAACAGTATTGAAATGTGTTTATGTGGTGGAATATTTATCTAGGAACTGTGATGTACCTTGTGGAATGCCTGAAATATTGATACATCTAAATAGGTGATAGATATTCAGAACAGTTTTACTCATAAAATGCTCTTAAAAATGGAAGATGTATATAATTTTAAAATTCCAAATGTGCTTGGGACATTTAGATGTAGAATAACAAAAGCAAACCCAGTGAACTGAGTTTTGGGGATTAAAAATTTTTTTTTCTCAATCCATAGGGACTGTTTGCCTGCTATCTTTAATAAAGGCTCTAAAGAGTAATTTCTGGAAACAAAAGTCAGAATTCAGAAATTCTCTTCATTACTTTGATTAGGGTGGGGGAGTCAGGGAAAATTAGTTCATTTTCATTAAAGAGCAGTGTTAAGAATCTGGGATAAAGCACCAATGAGCAAGAAAACAAACTGACCATGTTAATTAGTTTTAATGATAATCAGAGGCTTTGTTGGCCTGAGAACATCTGTAAGATAATGGTCATTCTCTAGTAAGCTACGTGGACACTCCATGGGAGATGGTAATTACTTTACCCTCCTTAGATGAGGGATAAGGTCCACATTACTCTTGATCACTATAACCTTATGGACAGGAAAGAGTCTGGATTATAGCAGACTAAATAGGCCACCCAGTCAGGTGCTGCAGGTTCCTAGGAACTTACTGAGCTCTATTGGTGGCATTCTAGTACTCTGAATGGCAGGACCAAAAAGTACCAGAGAGAAGGCAGCAGTGAGTATACAAGGGTCACAGTCAGAAATGCCCAGGCTGTTGGATTTAATTCTAATAATTCCTTTGCTTATTTGAAGGAATCAAACCATGTTGAATTCCCACTATGTGTCAGGCTCTATTCTGAGAGCTGGGAATATAGTAAACAGAGTATGATTTGTTCTCTGTTTTTGTTGAACTTAGTACTGAGAGGGCTTATATTATAATTGGACTGCTAAGTAAACCACTTTAATCTACTGAACTTTTAAAGGAAGTCTACATTAGTACTTGATACAAATAATTTTAAATAGTCTCTTAAGTTTTCCTTAGAACAAAATTAATAGTGTGTAACATTCATATTTCTTTTTTGCATTCCTATACACAGTAACACCTACTTCCAAGAGACATTCTAAAAAGTATTGCACTCTTAGGTATACTACCTGTTGTTATGAGTACCTACTTGTTGACAATACTTTTTATAGTCTCCTAGTAAAAATGTGATCTGTAGCATTTTGTTTTTTCTTGTTGTTAAGTAGACATTGATCATCTTCATTTCCATTGGCAGAGCTTTTATCTCAGTTATCAGGAGTGAGACGTTCTGCAGGAGGACAGCTTAATTCTTCTGGCCCTTCCGCTTCGCAGTTACAACAACTGCAGATGCAGCTGCAGCTAGAACGGCAGCATGCCCAGGCAGCACGGCAACAACTGGAGACTGCACGCAATGCAACCCGGCGTACTAACACAAGCAGTGTCACCACTACAATCACACAATCCACAGCAACAACCAACACAGCGAATACAGAAAGCAGTCAGCAGACTCTCCAGAATTCCCAGTTTCTTTTAACAAGGTAGCTTATTTATTAATGTAATTTTGTTGGAGAACCAGTGTTTTATTAACACTATGCAGTCTAAAAATTCTGCCTTTGAGTAATATTACAACTCGTAGTTCTCCAATTAAAACTGTATATTCAGTATTTTCCCAAGAATTTGAAACATAGTTATTGTTTTAGATAAAGTAAGAATGCTGGTATTCTCAATATATACATCATCGTCTAATATGGTGTTCCATGCTACATTTAAAACTTAAACACCATATAATATCATTTTATATATGGTCATTTTAGGTACATTTATTACCATAATTAACATTGCTTGCTTCTAATTGCCAATTTTATTCTGTTGCAAAGTATTAAAAGGTACAGAACACTTTTTCATTCAGTGGTTTTCTCCTGTGGATTTCCAAAGAAGCTATATTTAAATTCTTATGGTTAGTACACAGAAGTAACGATTTTAAAAAATAGTGTACCACAGTGTAAGTAATATTTAGTACACACAGTAAACCATTCCGTAGAAGAGTAGTGGTGACTAGAGCCTTAGGTGCAACAAATAACAAACCTGGACTAATTAGGCTTTTAATGTAACAGAGAGGAATATAAAAATCGTAAAGAAAATTAGTATCATATAATATAGCTCTCTTCAAAATTCAATGTGTATGATGGTTCATTGATTTCTTCTAGTGAAGAAACTATTACAATATCTACTTGTATCTTTTATCTCACACATTAAAAAATGTTAGTACAATGGTACATGTTTATATTTATAAATAATATATTGTGTATATGGATTAAAACCATGTTTGAGGACCCTAGTCTACAGTCCTGACTTCGCTACTTACTACGTTTGGGCTTTGTTACTTACTAGTTTACTTCTCCAAACTTCAGTTTTATTATCAGTATGCCAGGAGTTTTAACAAATAAGAGAACTAAAGAGGATTAAATGTATTGGTGCATATTGTCATCATTTATTATAGATCTAAGAAGGAAGTTTTATGTGAGGAATTTACCTTTGAATTATCTCTACAGGGTCAGTAACTGCCTCTTTATTACTAGAAAATGTTTCATTATAAGGAAATCAGAGCCACAAATGGATCTACCTACTACCATATAGTATCACCTGTAGGGATTAAACAATAACACATTCGTAACTTGTCATCCCTAGGCACTTGACTGAAAAAGGAGACCAATCTGTGTCTATATTTACTGAGAGTTCACTGAACTATGAGTAGAAATTCTAACCAGTGCCTTTTGAAAAAGACATCTTCCCCCCTTTGTCTTTAGCCCCAAACTACTAGGTGAGCTTGGTCTGGAATTCTTATTCTACATGATACATCCTGCTCCTATGGCGTGATGTGGATGGCCTCTGAGTACTTTCCTTGGATTTGATTGTCACTTTTAGAAGACTCCTCCTAGCCTCTGAATGTGCATGTTGCACAGTAC
>CM053411.1:15478575-15538575 GCA_028644305.1 Xerus rutilus | reverse complement strand
CTTTGATGGAGAGAAGACATAATTGGCACCATTCTTTATTTTGGCTACACCTTCAAATTTCTAAGGACCAGTTCCTGAGTTTTGAGAAGTTTTATTTTATTGAATTTTGAGTGTCTTATAAAGTTTGTAAATGTTCTGTGGTGCTTGTTATTATTTCCTGTTTGGAAATAATTTTTCTGCCCAAGATGTTCTGGAAGTAAATTAAGTTCTTGACTCAGAGACACCCCCTTTTTTCCTTCCCCCCACCAAAATCATACTGAACAGTGGAATTTACAGAGATTGTTTGACAACTGTATTTGTTTCTATTTTTGTGTGATTATATAATGGAATATGCAGTGTGTTTAAGAGTCCTAAAGTAATACCTGCTGAACTGTGTTTCTGTGAAGAATATCCATGGGCCATCATAGAGAACAGTGAAATCTGGAATTTGCAACTGTTGTACTTGTCTCATAACTTTCTTAAAATTCTTTCTTTCATTTACTTTCCTAAAAAATTTTAACTCTTAATACATAGCTGTGCTTTCTTTTATGGCCACAATCATAAAAATTTTTGTGGTTGGCTATAGTGAAATCTTCAGATTTGGATTTACATTGTTTTAATTCACAGAATTAGAACACAGATTTGCTACTAATAAAATAGTGGATTTTTATTTCAGGTAAAGTAAGTTCTGTCCCTGTTATCCCAAATGTAGTTTAGAATAGTTGATTATATTATTAGAGATAATAGAAGTAACAAGTCACCCCATTGCTGCTCCCTCCTCCCTCTCAGTATTTCATAATATATATATATTTTTAGTAATACACTAAAAAAATTTTAAGGTCATCAAACCTATTTTTTTTCTGGTCTATGGGCCATAATTAAAAACAAACAAAAAACCACAACCAAATAAACAACAAAAGCCCAGCAGGTAGGGGGCCTCAAGAGTTCTCACAACAGGACTGGCGTTGTAGCTCACTGGTGGAGCGCTTGCCTCACATGTGTGAGGCACTGGGTTCAATCCTCAGCACCACATAAAAACAAAGGTATTGTGTCCATCTACACCTAAAAAAAAATTCTCACAACAGATTCCAGCTTTAGTTCTCATAAGAAAGGTAGACCCCTCTTAGCAGATACTCAACTTCCTTTTTATATTTTACTTCCTAGCTATTGGGACAGGTACCCTCTTCAATTGTTTATATATATATATATATATATATATATATATATATATATATATATGTATATGTATATGTATATAAACTTTTTTTTTTTTTCCTGGTGGTGCTGGGGATTGAACCCATGGCCTTGTGCATGCAAGGCAAGCACTCTACCAACTGAGCTATATCCCCAGCCCTGTTTATAATTGTTTTTAATTAATTCTTTTAAATAAAGTTGGGTGAGGATAAGGATGGTATATGGTATGAAGAGGATAAGGCGGATAAAAGTTTGTGGGGTTTTTTTTGGGAATGTGGTACCAGGGATTGCACTGGGCCACTGATACAGTACACTGGGGGGTACTGGGCCACTGATCCACATCCCCAGCTCTATTTTGTGTTTTATTTAGGTCTCACTGAGTTGCTTAGCACCTTGCCATTGCTGAAGTTGGCTTTGAACTCAGGATTCTCCTGTCTCAGCCTCCCAAAGTACTGGAATTACAGGCGTGTGGCACTGTGCCTGGCTGTTTTGGGGGTTGTTTTTTTTTGTTTTGTTTTGTTTTGGTGGTTCTGGGGATGGAACTTGGGGCCCTGCATGTGCTAGACAATCTGAGTGGGATTCTGGCAACTAAAGGGTTTCACTCTGTATACATGTCTGTTGTAACTGGAGTCTAAGATTATTACAGCTGTTTTACAGGTGTGTTAGAAAAAAAGTTACCCAAGCAAAATGGAGGAGTAAGTGTTAGGAGTTCAACAAAGTTCATTTTATCCCTTTTGTAGGAAAAAGCCCCACAGCAATGTTTACTACATATGAGACATCTGTTGTGTGTCTTAGTTATTTGCATGCTCAGTTTGGAGAATCTATGCAGCATTGATTTCATGTGCAGTAAAGTAAAATAGTGGGTGTGAAATTGCCCTCGACTTCTATGCAAAAGTTGATGTATGCTGGAAAATGATAATGGTTCTCTGGGTTCTTTCACCTAGACAATTTTAAAACTTATTTCCCTGAGATGGGAGAAGAGGAGATGTGTCAATTAACATTACTAATTGAGGCCCTGTGTTCACTTTGGAGTGGGGAGAGATTAGGATTGGAATGCAAGTTGGAGCAGCCTTTTGCAGTCTTTCTAGTTTTTTTGTGAAAGTGTTGTGAAATGTATGGCATTAGAGATGACCTTAATCTGTATGTCACCACAATATCTTGAAGCCAGATTTAAGTTACTTTGTTTTTCAGAGCAGTATAAAAATCTAATTGCACATGTAGAGTACTATATATTCTACAGTAAACAGCCCAGGAATTTGAGGGCAGCCTGGGCAACATAGTGAGACCCCCATCTCAGAAAATGAACAACAAAAGCTATTAGCTTCAATCATGCGGAAGCAGTGTTCCTTTCTAATTAGTGCTCTTGGAACTCTGATTCCTATAGATTTTCAGCCCATCTCTGTCAAATAATATTCTGTAAATATCTGTGCTGCAGAATTTCTTAAATAAGCAACAAACTTCACATAAAGATGTGATGTTTAGGTGTGCGGTATAGCTCAAAAAATGATTCTCCCAGGAAAAAAAAATCTTTGAACTTCAAGTCCATGTTTCATTTTAACCAGGGACTATCAGGTGGGCAGTGCCTTGGTTGGATTCAAGTTCTCAAGGTTTCTCTCAAGTCCTCGGGTTTTACAAAGTCAGTTGAACTTTACAGCAACTAGTAAAAAGAAACCAATGAAGAACCCTTGACTTTGATTTTGTGTCTCAGTAAATCTGTCCATTCAGGTAATACGCAGGTGTTGACAAGTATGTATTTGTGATTGGAAAACCCTTGTGAGCCAAGTGTGCATAGACAGGGCCACAGGTCTAGATGATGATTTCTCTCTTCTAACTAAAATGTTACCAGCTGGGTGTGGTGGTGCACACCTATAAACTCTGACTCTGGGATGCTGAGGCAATACGATTGCATGTTTGAGGTCAACCTCAGCAGCTTAGGCTCATTAAAAAATAAAAGGGCAGTGAATATAACGGCGTTAAAACACCCCTCTACCACAAAACAAAAACCCTTCACCAAGCATAGGAAGCTAGTCTCTGGACTGTGTCCATTACTTTGGTATAAGCTCTTAGTATCATTTACAATCTGCACTTTTTATAGACATCCCCTGTAAGAGAATTCTTCAAAAACAACTTTCTAAAGGGACCTTTCTCCCTTCCCAGGTAACTAAGCCTATTGTTTTTTGGTAGGTGAAATGATCAGTCTGATCTGGTGAGAGCTACTCCTTTTTAGGTCAACTACACTAGAATGAGACTTTGAAATTTCATCTCACACATGAGAAATCAGGACCACTTAATAGTGAAGATGGCACACAAACAGTAGCTACTTCCCATTCTCTTAGATGGATAGAGTCCAGCTTTCTGATAGCCTGATCACACCCTGTCTATAAAGTTTATTTGAGGCAGGTGCAGCAATCTCCCAGAAGTATGATTCTGTAGTAGTCCTCAATTGGAAAGTGGACTGGACTAAAAAAGCAGCAGGCCTCAGCCACTGTTCTGTCCAGTCATGAATGTATTTTATTTTGCTTATGAGAGTCTCTTATGACAGTTAATAAAGAAACTAATTTCACCAACAAAAGCCCGTTTTTTAAGCTGAAGTTTGCTTAATAGCAAGTGTTGAATTGCAGATGGATTTGGCTTCTTTTGGGAGCTTGGCCCAGTTGGATGGCAGCTAAAAGTTTGCTCACCTCCTTTAGGGTTAAAACTTACTTTGGAGAATCCAGGCATGTTGGCACATGCCTGTAGTCCCAGCTGTTTGGGAGACTGAGGCAGAAAGATTGCTTGAACCCAGGAATTCGATGACAGCCTGGGCAACATAGTGAGACCCCATCTCAGAAAAATGAACAACAAAAACATCTTTCCTTGGAGAACATACTATACAGTAGTATTTTGAAGTAAATTCATTGTAACAGCTCCTACGCTAATTCACACTGAATTCCTTATGTAGATTATATCCTATAGTATTATCTGCCTTCCCAGCTTTGCTGTTTTTGTCTCTATTATTGGGCACATCATCTATAGACTGACTTTGTGTTATACCCATTGCTTTCAATTTTGTTCACTAGGATGGTGGTGCTTGGCTTCAGTGACTAGTGTCATCTTAAGATAAAGTAATGCTGTACTACAGACTTCATCATCTGTAGCACTGGAGGTTCAGTTATTTTGTAGTTTTAAATGTCTCCAATTTCCTTCTGTTCACCTGTGCTTTGTTAGTACTTTGACACCTGCAGTTTTAGCTCCATTTATCTGCAGAATTTTAGTACCTACCCAGGTTATGCTAAGACCCATTGGAGGTGTCTGTGGCATGAAGTATATGGTGAGCCACAAGGATAACAGTGTGACTTCTGTCCTCAGTCCACATGAGGACTTATTCTATGAACAGCTTCACAGGGCAAATGTGATGGGAGGACTTGAGAAGAAATCACCCAAACTTCATAGGCATAGATATTAGTCACAGCCACCATGGGCAAGAGAGGAGGCAAGGTTTACTTCTTAGCAAATTGTTTTTCCCTCCTCAGAGACTCTATTGGTTTTTTGTTAGTGGTGGCGGTGGTGGTTTCCCCCTTTTTGAATATCCAGCTGCTTCCGGCAGTTGGTAGGGTTGAAAATGATTGATGAAAATCACAAAATTTTAGTGTTTAGCCTGATCCAAAGTCTTCTACTTTAGCTTAGGACTAGGTGTCCCCTAAATCATGGCATTCAAGGAAGGAGGGTGAACTGTATCTCTTTTTTAAAAAAAAAATATGTATTTTTTAGTTATACATGGACACAGTATCTTTATTTTGTTTTGTTTATTTTTATATGGTGCTGAGTATCGAACCCAGTGCCTCACACATGCAAGGCAAGCACTCTGCCACTGAGCCACAACCTCAGCCCAAATTGTATCTCTTTAAGAGCATTTCTAACCTATTTCAGTGAGTCTCAATCCTTTGTGTTGTTTTCCAAACATTGACCATTCTATGACTATAGAGGCCAAGCAAATCTGTCACCTGCTAAACCCAAAACCCATCTTGTAGGTTCACTCAGGCACTTGTCTAGTGGCTCTGGGTCCAGGGCTTCCTTTCCACACAGTTCAATTTCAAATTGCTGTCAGAGCTGTGGAGCTTGGCAGCCAAAGGTGGGGTAGGTTGGTTGATTATGCCACTAATCTTAATTTCTGTGTGTGCTACTGGGGAATATTATTTTTTTATTTTGAGATAAGGCCTCGCTAAGTTGCCAAGGCTGGCCTTGAACTTGAGATTCTCCTGCCTCAACATCTGGTGTCATACACCACTTTTCACATTTTAATACTGCTGTAAGGTAGACATAATTGCAAGGCATTTCAAGTGGATTTTTTAAAATGCCTCTTTATTTATTTATTTATTTAATGTGGTGCTGAGAATCGAACCCAGCGCCTCACATGTGCTAGGCAAGTGCTCTACCACTGAGCTACAGCCTCAGCCCTTCAAGTGGAATTTAAGGCAACCTTTGATGAAGTATTTGTGAAGTTCTCAGCTATGAGATGCTTATAAATTCTGTAACCAGCCATAACAGATGGTGGTCAGAAGAAAGGAATTGGGCCGATGAAAAGAAGTGGTTAGAGAGGTTATGATGAATGTGATAAGAATGGATGTGAATTTTCAATATTACAAAATTAGGGTCCAGCTAATCATCTTGAGGTTCTCTGCCCCACCTCAAAAGTATCCAAATTATGCCTGAACTAGGAGAAAAGTCCTGAACATTTAGTAGGTCACTTCAGGACAGGAATCAAGTACACAGAATTCCCTAGATTATTGATGTTGCTTGCCCTAAGGGAGGAAGAGGGAAGATGATGTTTTTTGATGAATGGTAGAATTTCAAATTAATGGCTGGAATTAAGAGATGTACACTTTCATGTCAAGGGCAGTGGATGGGGCTAGAAATCATGTTGGGTCAACAGTGAAGTTTAGGGAAAACCTGGAGAATGGAACTCCGGAGTTAAAGCTCAGAATTAGAAAATGCCCTTTGAACACACAAATTCCTACAGAAGCACTCCTGTTAGTATACCCGTGAAGAGCAGGGAGAAGGTGAGAGCAGTGACTACAAACAGATGACGGTTTCCATTGTGCATCTACTAGCTGTTTGATCTTGGCCAAATTAATTAACCTTAATTAAAGAGGATGACTCTTGTTTCATTGTAAATGGAGCTAATAATAGTATTGAATAACATACTAATACAGTTCTCAGGTGGAAGCAAGTTTAAAATAAATGACAGGTAATTATTGGAAGGTAGCCAACATAGCAGGGACCCAAAGGTGGCCAATGAAAAGGACGGGATTTGCATGGAAGCAGATAAGACAGAGACACATATCGTTGTCCAAACATGATTCATTAATTCATTTAGTCACACTTCAAACATTTGCAAGCAGTTCTGATGAAACTTGCTGTGAAGTTCAGTAATCTGATAAAAATCATAAAAGCTCAAGATTCTTACCTGAAGAATTTAGAGTGTTGAGGAGAAAGGTGTCATTTTTGGTCAGGTAACCACAGGTATCAAACGATGAAGACTGATCAAGGTCTTCCAATGGATCTGCTGTGTTTTGTGTTAATTTATTGAGCACTTACTAAGTGCCAGACACTGTTCTAAGCACTTGGGGTTCCATAGTGAATAAAATATAGATGTTCTCAGCTCAATAAATAGCACAGTGGGTTTGGTCCCCAGCACCACTGTAAATAGGTAGATGATAGATGATAGCACAGCTTTTCCTTTCTTCTAGCTGTTCAGGCCCAAACTTGTTAGGATCATTTTTCTCTCTTCTTTTATCACATCTCACATCCATTTCATCAGTTAATCCTGTTGGCTGTGTTTCCATAACTTTCATGGGAACTTACCATTCTGTTTCTACCATTGCTCCTGGCCTAGGCCACCCTCTTCTCCAAAACCTTGTCATAATCTCCTGCTGGCAGCTCTGTTCTGTCTTTGCTCTTCCATGTCTTCTCAACACAGTAGTGGGGTGACCTTGTTAGAACCCAGGTAAGAGCCTATTACTAAGCCTTAAATCCCTCCAGTGGCTCTCATCTGTCTCAGAGTAGAGGCCAGAGCCCTCACCATAGCACTAGGGATCTGTAGGACATGGTTCTCATTTCTTTTGTGTGCTCATCCTCTCTACCCTGGCCTCAGTGGCCACCTTGTTCCTCAGGCATGCCACAGCTTGGGAATATTTTTGCTTTTGAAATACTGTTCTCAGAAGGTCCGTATCCTTTCACCTCATTTTCTTCATCAGTGAGACCTTTCTGTTATCCCATTAAAAACAGTGATCCCATGCCCATCCTGTACTCTCTACCCCTTTCTCTGCTTTATTGTTTCTCCATAATTCATATCATTGTCTGACTACAACCCCCCTGCCAAGTGCCAGCTACATGAGGGTAGAGCGCTGTATTCATCATTGAATTTCCACGTGTACAGCAATGCCTGGTGCATAGTGTAGTAGGTGGTCCATATTTATGGGATGAAAGAATGAATATTGTGAGCCAGGCTATTAAAGAGTGTTTTTTTTATTATTTAGAAGTATGTGCAGAGGCTGGGGTTGTGGCTCGGTGATAGAACACTTGCCTAGCATGTGTGAGCCACTGGGTTCAATTCTCAGCACCATATATAAATAAATGAATAAAACAAAGGTTCACCAACATCTAAAAAAAATTTTTTTTTTAAAAAAAGCATGCTGATAGTAAAATACATACTCAGTCATGTGAAAGTTTGGCAGTTTTTCAAAACATTAAACATTAACCATATGACCCAGCAACTCCACTCCTAGGATACACAAGAGCATTGAAAACATATGTTCACACAAAAACTCACATGACTGTTCAGAGCAGAATTATTCATAATAGTCAAGAAGTAGAACAGTCTAAATGTCCATCAACTGATGATGGAAAGAGATGATAGAGCTATGCATCTGGATGTCATTTGATTCTAAAAAGGAATAAAGTACTGATACATAGTACAACTTGGATGAACCTTAAAAACATACTAAGTGATGGGCTGTGGATGTGGCTCAGTAGTAAAGTGCTTGGTTAGCATGTGTGAGGCCTTGAATTTGATCTCTAGCACCATCAAAACAACAACAGGACATTAAAACCTAGTAGTGAAAGAAATCAGCCAATTAAAATGTCTAGAGAGACAGAAAGTAGACAAATGGTTGCCAGGGCTGAGGTTAGGAAGAATGGAGCAGAATTGCTAATAGGTACATGATTGGTTTTTTGGAGTGATCAACATGTTCTAGAACCAGATAATAATGGTAGTTGTTTAATTCTGTGAATATAGTAAGAACCATTGAATCATACACTTTAAAATGGTAAATTGTATGTAAAGGTTATCAAAAAATATCTGTGGTAGGTACTCTTGGTATCCCTATTTCACAGATGAGGAAACTAAGTTCAGGGAACCTGCTCTACTTGCCTAGCAACCTGGCATGTCCCTGCAGAGGTGGCGTACACAGAGCCTGACTATGGCTTGACTCCTGTGGTGGCGAAGCTGAGCAGCCTTATGTAATGAGGTGCTTTTTCATCTACCTCCTCTGCTGCTAGTCCTCGTCTTATCTGCCTCCTTGGTTTCTGTCAAATACAACAATTTCTACCTCTGCTCAACATGTCATAAGACATGTCTGCAGGCTCCAGTGAAGTCTGAGGCACTGCTTGGCCACAGTTGGTGGCTGGCTCCCCTAAGCAGAGCCACCCACTGCCCGTGCTATTTGTTTAGACCCTCAGCTCAGTGTCATCCTGCAGGGCTTAGGGACACAGCTGGCACTATACTTACTTTGCTTTTGTTTTCTGTGTATTTAACAACCTGTCTGAATCCATGGGGTGTCAAAGTCTCCTTACAGTCCAATCTGTGGAAATACGACTGCCATCTTGGAACTGCAGGGGCAATCTCTGTGATTGAGATACCTACAGTACTGCTGCCTTGGCAATGTGTAATGGTAAGATTCAGAGAAGAAATAAATATTCCCAGGTCCCACCACTGCTGGAGCTGGGATCCTGTCCCAAGTAGTCAGATTGAAGTTAGACAAAGTGAAATCAATTTGACATGTTATCTGATACAATAGTAACTTAAAAAATGAAGACTGTTCTAGAAAATACAAGATTTATTTTAATGGTCTCTTTTACCTCTTCAAAATGTCTTTTATTTTTACTACACTAGATTCAGGGAAGTCAAAGAACTCCGAAGTTGACAGGGAAGACAGTCTTTGAGGAAATTTCTGGATAGGATACTCTAAGAAGTGACCTGATATCTTAGAAACAGTGGCCTACCAACACAAACTTTTGCAAGATTAGCAAACAAATTGGCAGTCTTTAGACTACATTGGAACATTGTCTCTAAAATTGACACTATAGTAGCAGGAAGGCAGGAATTCCTCCCTCATGAAGAACACTTGAGACATAGCACCTCACATAACTCTTCACCTACCATCCTAATCTTCCAGTGCCTCTTCTGCCCTCAAAATGAACAAGCTGGCTAATTCCTGGGAACGAGAGTTGGCAGACCTTGAGAAATTTTCGCTTGTGCTTGTGGTCCAGGAGACCACTTCAGCAGATGGGGAGATATGCAGGCATGGGCCAGGTTCCCCTCCTTGTTCTGTGGGGGTGTGTGTCAGCCATCATGAAGCAGCTCCATGTTGCAAAGAGGCTGCTTAGTGACACAGGACCATGCCTGGGAAGGAACCAGACCTGGGAACAAATCCCATCCCAGGTTCAGGCTGCTGTAAAAGGCTGGAGCAGCTCAAGTCTTAGCCTCACTCTCCTGCCTTTGAGTCTTAGCTAGCTTTATCTATGAACATAACTTGTTCTTGTTCTTTACAAGAACAAGTTACTTGTAAAAATTATGTTTTTACAAGTAACTTGAAATGGATATGGCCTCTTGTGGAGTACAAACTTTTAATATTTGCAGCTGTCTTTGCAACTCATTCTTTAAGACAAAGTTATAAGGATGATGGATGCTATCCTGTTTTAGAGAGGAAAGAACTGAGCATGACAGTACCATAGCTAATGTTTATTGGGTCCTTAGTTTGATCCAGAAATTTTGATGTATTATTTTATTTAATCATTTCAATTAACCTGGTGTCATCCACTTTTGGAAAGAATGCAGTTGAGACCCAGGAAGGGTGAGGATTCTGTCCCAAGGCATAGATTTGCTGTCTGATGCTAACAGGAATGTGTTTTCCACCAGGATGAAGGTCTTTACAGTGTGGGAACAAACACGGATGAAGTTCAGAATGTGGCCACATGGGGGCAGTGGATCAACATGAAAGGAAAAGCAACCCCTTGTTCAACCCTCTATTTTGCAGGTTTCCCAGGCAATACTGGGAACTAGGTAAAAGCCAGACTGCCTGGTTCTGAAGCTACTTATCTTGTTTACTGGACATGTGCTCTGAGGAAATAGTCATTATTCTTGTTTGCTCTCCCTAACCTTGTTTCCTCCCCTTAGTGTTGGAGGGCTTAACTTAGTGTCAGGGCTTAACTGTTAGAACCAAGGGATTACGATGACTAGAATAAGGAGCAAGTCTGGAATGGCAGCTCACAGAGTCAGGTCAGAAGAGAGTTACAAATATGGTTAATATAAGTTGGTATAATGGGGGACAAAATAGTTGATTAGCAGACAAAAGTTCTACTCAGGGGCTGGGGATATAGCTCAGATTTTTTTTTTTTTTTTTTTTATAGCTCAGATTTTAGAGTGCCTGCCTTACATGCACAAGGCTCCAGGTTCAATCCCCAGCACTGTAAGGTTAAAAACAGCCCTCCCTGCCCCCAGTTTTGTCCCTCCCTTCTCTAAAGCCTAGGGCAGTTTCCCGCCCAAGCTTCCCACCCAAGTTAAACCCTTCCCACCCTAACCTTCAACTCCTAGAAGTGACCTCAGGGGCATCACAACCAGACCACCAATTCATAGTCCACAACGCATTTACTACAGGCCCTATAAAATCCTATGCTCCCCACCTGCTCTCCCCTTTTTCTCCCCTGACGCCCACCTGCACTGATCTCCCTGAATAAAGACCTCCTGGTCGCATGAGGTGTACTGTGTGGGGTCCAGCCATCACCCTTACAAGCACCAAAAAAAAAAAAAAAAAGATGTTCATTCCTTTCATTTGTATCTCTGAGCCTTCATCTATCTTAATAAATCTTAAATTTGTTCTTTTCCTGTTATCTCATATTTCTTGAAAATTCTATTCATGTTCTCCTAACATCTTTTCTCCATGGTCAACTTTATTTTCAAGATTATATGTTCTGTCTTTATTGCCTGAAACTGTCTTCCAAGTGTCTAGTTTGCTGGTGATGTTTTCCATTGAACTTTGAATTTGGTTTATTGATTCCTTCAAATATTTCTGCTTGATTTCTTTCAGAATATCTCTTTATTGAATTGACCTTTCATTTTCTGTATTTTCTCTCTGATTTCACTCCTTGCATCATCCTTTACCTTGCAGATCAGTTTAACCATGAATTTTCTAATCTCCTTCTCTGTCATTTCTTTCACTGTGGTGTCAATAGATTCATATTATAATATTTTGGTTTGTTTGGGGGCAGTTTGTCCCTTCCATTCTTATGTTGTTTATTTGTCTACCCATCTAAAAATATGTATCTGAGGCAGTAGAGTTTCTATTCTGTGGGTGTACAGTGACCCTTTGTTTTCTGGTATCTCACAGTTTAGGGGGAGACAAATAATAATAACAACCAATGTAAGTGATATACAGCATTAAACCACATATTTCCTTCCATGAAATTTACGATGTTAATTTCACAATGAACAGAAATATATGGTCAGTTATTGCCTTTATTAAAAATAGTAAGTTTGCAAAAGGTTTTACTATTTCAAATGGTGAACATAGAACAGAAGAGAGATAGGGAGATAATTATGAAGGAGAAGGAGAGAAAATATAAGTAAAAAATTAAGGGAAGATTGAAAGAGAGAACAATAGAGTTTGGCTATTAGAAGAACAAAAGAAAGAATTAAGGGAAACCGATAAGTAAGAAAAAAATACATATAAAATTAAAATCAGGACCAAAAACAAATAAAAATAAAAGCATAAAACACAAAATCAAAATATATTGCAAACATCCTCCCCCTCATAATCATGAGCCGTGGAAGCTGCTTTCAAAAAATGCTATAAACGAGAAAAAAGAGACATGTATGATTATAAGTTTCCATGAAACATTCAAATCACAACTTAGAGAAAAGAAGAAGAAAATATTCTCAATGAAAAGTTAAAGAATTGTTTCTGTTAAAGTTCAAAAAATTCTTAGCTTCCTTTCTCAGCAGCAGTTGGTTGGGTGGGGTAGAGTGTGATATCTGTAAAGATTAGACGACCAGGGAGGAGATGGATTAGGCTGCTCGGCAAGGCTTCATTGGAATACACGCTCTCGGGCCGAATCCCCCTGTCCATCAGAGCGTGTCTGGGAGAAATGGTGTTGGGGCGTCAGTGCACAAAGAATTTCAAGAAAGCCCGGTCAGGAAGGGGAGGGCTTGGGGGCAGGAAGAGAAGGCCAGAATCCTTCCTGGATAGGTCAGGAAATCCCATTGATTGACAGGAGGCGTGTCTACTGGTGACTGTCAGCATCTGGCTTGCCGCTCCATTCTGCAGCTACTGACTGGTCCCCCTAATTGAACATCCTGCACCCTGACCAGACCTAACATCCCAGCCTTTTTGGTGATATAGGACAGCAGATTCTGTCTGGCTACTTCATGCGGGATTGGGGGCGTCAAGAGATGGGGGTGCGGCTGGGAGGTTGATCAGGCAGGGAGACAGATACAGGGGTGTGGGAGCCTCTGGTTGTCAGTCATGTCGCTTGAATGTAGAAACATCATCTGTGGGTAGGAACAGAAGCTTGGGAGAGATTACTGATTAGTAGAAAAAGAAGGGGGCTGCCAAGAAATTTTGAGTTTGGTGGGAGTCCAGCATGATGGACCAGTCCAAGGCTGGTCTATTCCGTAATGAAATTTGTTTAAGTTTTTAAGTAGTGATTACTGCATAATCAAGTCCTCTTGCCTTAGCCCAGAGGCAATGAATGGGGGCCAAGGAGAGCCCAACTATTACCAATAGAAAGATAGCCCTTTTTGCCCTAGAAAGGGAGGTGGTAAAAAGTCCTGGTAATTCAGCCTCATTGTACAGTTAAGTCCCCATAACAAGGCTGGAGAGGACAAGGCATGTAAACATAGTATTTAGTTTTTAATGTCATAGATGTCTATCTTTAAATTATTTTAAATGCTCAGGAATGGCTATGTTTTTGGTTTTGTTAGGTGTTTAAGATGAAGCAAGTCAAATTGACTTTTGTTCTTACCCATTGTTAAGAGTCACCTTTTGGTCTCCTGGGAGGCATCCTTGAGGAACTTGAGGGCAGCTTGTTAGCTCTGCTAGTGTCATCTGCGTTAGGATAGGTCGAGGTCTGGTAGTGACCATCCGGCTTCCCCGGGAAGCATGAGAGAAGGTTCCCTCTCTTTTTGACCTTGCTGTTCATTGTGTGGCATTTTATTGGCTCTTTAATTCTCTAATGGTCTCATAAATCTCCCTGATCGGGAGGTCCTGTGGCCCAGAGGTGCAGAGAGCCTCTTAGAGAAATTCCTTCATTCCTTGGATTTAGGTTGACTCAAAGGGCAAGAGCAAAATACTGGATTTTTTGGCCCTTTAATTTAATTTTAGATTTTAAGTCTTGATCTTAAACACTCAGCAAGCCAATCTCACCAATTATAAAGTAAGAGTACTGGGCTTTAATTTTAAGGTCTATCTTATAGGTGGTGGCTGATCAATCTTAAAATAATTTGGGTTGGTTGTTCTCTGTAAAACACTAGCAGGCAATAGAGTTTTAGGAAAATACAAAATAAAATCAACAACAGCAAAACATATTTAGTTTGTGTAACAGCTTTCTCAAATTTCAGGTGAGTTACATATTATATCCCTGTTTGAGATCCTAATGGTCTTTACAACAAAATTAATCCTTTGAACATATCTTTAAATGAACTGGAGTCTCATCTATTCTGAAGCTATTGTAGTAAGCTGGGAGACAGAACTATCTCAGGTAAGACAGGGCTCCTTTCAAAATCTTAGCAGAATATTAAATAGATTAGGTCCTCATTTATTTAAAGATCACTTTGATGTAAAATAATTTAAAGTCTTATCTTATTGATGATAGGTTCAGTTATAAAACATTAAATGATATGAATGGATACCATACAAGTTCAGTTTGGAGAACATCAGCTTGATTAAACATTCTTTTAAACCTTCTATTTTAAAGACTTGTATACCTGGAAGATATGAACACATTTAATATAGAACCAGAATTACATTGATGTTATTACATTAAGTTTAGTTCTGAAAGAAAAATTTAGATGTTAACTTTTCATTTAATTACAGTTGTAAACCTTTTGATTAGAAATATTTTCTTTCTTTTCAATAAATACCATATTTAGAATCTTTAATTCCTTCTGTTCATATCCCAAAGCAATCCTTGTAAATTTTTTGAACTTAGGCAACAGTAGAAACCTTTATAACTTCATATAGGAATCTATAAACCTTTGTGTTTATCTAAATTAAATTGAACCTTTTAAATGATGTGAATTACAAATATTTGGATCCATTTTTTTTAGGTTTAATTGATGAGCGCTCATTATCTGTGCCAATTTTGATAGTAAAAATATAGAAGTTAAGAAAAGAAAGAGTCTTAGGGAAAAAAAAGATACAGCCGGTAAACATAAAAAAAATGCAGGGTGGGCTTTAAGTCTCTTGTCTGTGGCAGCAGTGCTAGTCTGCCCCAGTGGCGCCGACAGAGCGAGAGATGCAGGAAAGCAGGGGGGGCAAGCTGGTAGCTCACAGATGAACCAGAGAGAGAGCTCCAGCTGGTAGCGCGGGGAGAGCAGCCGCACCAGGTCACTGGAGCGCGCGCGGACGGAGCGAGAGACGCAGAGAAGCAGGGCGGGCAGGCCCCGCCCAAAGCCCGTCTGAGCAGTGCACGTGGAGGCAGTAAGAAATGCAGGGAGGCAGGGCAGGTGGGATCCGCAGCGGCAGGAAGAGTGAGCCCAGCCCCGGCACAAGCCGTCTGGAGCAGCAGAGCTCTGGTGGCATGGCCGCATGAGGAAGGAGATAGAGGAGTAAATGGGAAAGGGATTTTTGTTAGCGAGAGGACAGAACAGAGGGGAAAGAAGGGAGGGGCGAGAGCACGCTTTCCAACAAAGCCTTGGTGGAAGGAATTTTTGTCCATTTCCCCATCTGGTGACAAAAATTAGCCAAATTAGTGAGGATTTGAAAATCAAAAATTCCCCTAGAGGCCATTTTGGTCCGTTATCTAAACCATAATGCAGTGGAGTTTTGAGGGCTAGAGAAGAGTTGGGGTTCCTTGTGACTTCTCAGTGGTCCCGGGGGAGTGGGCGGGAATATAAAATGGCGTCCCAAAAGAATGTTCATGTCCGCGGGAGAACAGGGCCAGGCGGAAAATTGAGGCGTCTCTCGAAACTTCTGGGGCCGTAACAGCAGCGGTGATTGGCTAACATGGGGACTGGGAACGTCTTCCCAGATTCACGTGGCCTCCAGCGGACAGAGAGCACATGCACACCTGCGACTTACAGGATGGGCCTCTGGAGCAGACAGTGGGGGAGGGGCAAGCTGAGGAGCCAGAGGAAGGGGGAGCCTAACTCACTCTTATCGTCCGGATGAGGAAGACAGAGAGCAGCTCAGGAGTTCTCCCGGTTCGAAGGGCTTGCCTCAACCCCAGTACAGGGGAAGTTCAAAACCTTCCCAGGTTTCGGCACCATTATGTAAAGATTAGACGACCAGGGAGGAGATGAATTAAGCCGCTCAGCAAGACTTCATTGTGGCAGAGAAGCCAATCCTTTTGTTTCTTTGGTCACCTGCAGACTTTGTATTTCCTGGTCTCTAAACTCAATCACTCCCACCCTGCCCTTTCAAATTCTAGGCTGGTCTTTTCCCTCTCAGCTGGTCCTGAGAGTGACCAGATTGTAGGAGGAGTGGGAGAGCTTGGTGGGTTTCTACAACCTCTGTTCCCCTGTGTAAACTCCTGTCGACATCTGACACTCTCCTGGTTGCTTAAACATACTCTGTGTCATGCAGCATGTTTTCACCATGCCCACACTTTGGCCCCAGCTCAGGTTTGCCAGAAATCAGCCCCAACAGCTGCCAAAAACTGCTGCATAGCAGCAAAATCACTTCTTTCTCTGTCTGCAGGAAGCTGGGAGAGACTTGGCCCCTCTCCCACACAAGGATAATGTGCAATATGCCTTTCAGCTTAGTCCAGCAATGTCTGAACTCTTATCTCTCTGCACTCAAATGCATGGCAGTCTTTCTAAAAATACACATTTATTTAATTCCTTTATCCCTCCTGTTTGCTTGCAGAGGAACCACTTCAGCTGTCACCAGTGGTGGCAGTGGTGTCACTGGGGATCTCTTTCTTATTTTATTTTATCCAACCTCCTGAGTCCCCAATCTGCTTTGAATATCCAGTATTAATTCCTAGGAAAATACCCTGTTAATTTTTGAGTCTTTTGCACCCACCTTGCTGAGAAGCTGCTTATCTGCTTTCTTGGTTTTATGCCTTGGAGCAGCCAGGAAAGTGACCTCTTCTATTCCTCCATCTTTTCAGAATCTTTGGCTGGCCTTTTAATATGACCTGCTGTTTTTCTTTTGAGTCTTTTAAAATTCTGTGCTTGTTCTGTATATTGGTCATTTTAATTATTATGTGTCATGGAGTTCTTTACTTGACCTAGTCTATCTGGAATTCTGAATGCCTTGTTTCTGGATGTCCATCTCATTGTCAAGGTTTGAAAATTTTCTGTCATTATTTCCCTGAAGAGGTTATTCATGTCATTAGCCTGCCTCCCACAACCCTCTTCAATTCTAATAATTCTTAAATTTGGTCTTCTAATGTTGTCCCAGAGTTCTTGTATATTCTGGTTATGGTTACTTTTTTTCCCTTTCATACTGCCTGAATGTTCAAGGTACCATTTTTTTTCCATCTCCATAAATATGTCTTCAGCATGGTCTACTCTATTAAAGAGACTTTCACCTGAAATTTTTATTTATTGTATTTTAACTTTCAAGATTTCTACTTCATTCTTCTTTAATATCTCTATCTCCTTATTAAAATCTCATAATATCTTGTACTGACTTCCTTATTTCATTCAGTTTTTCTGTGTTCTCTTGGAATTCATTGATTATTTTTTATAATCATTCTTTTGAATTATTTATCTGATATTTCATATACTTCAATGCTTTTGGAGTCATTTTCTGGTTAATTACAAACTTTAGGAGGAGTTGTATTACTGTATTTTCGTATTTCTTATATACCTGTGCTGGGTTTTATGTACCTGTTGGTATAGATTTCTCTTCCAGTAATATGTTGTGGACCTTTTCAGGACACAGCCTTCTCATGCCAAAGTGTTCTGTGATATCAGGTAGTCATGGAATTTTCAACATATTTCCAAGTAGGTTTTATACCATAGTCTCTCTGCTAATTGTTTGGAACTATTGTATCTGATATAGTGTTTATTGTGACAAAGCTTGAGGATTTCACTTTCCCTGGAGGCCTCAAAAGAGTAGGCTCCTTCTTATAGATCTGGCAGTTCTTATAGAACAGGGTAAGTGATTGCTCTTCTTCACTTAACAGATCTGTATATTCTAAAGCAGTATAGATTTTATCTACAATGAGACCCATCATAGGTGTTTTCCCCACAGTCTTTGTGTTAATTCTCTCTCTTTTTGCTATAAGAAGTCAATGTCCATTAGTGAGACTAGAGATCCTCCTTTCTAGGCATTACTACTTGAGGCCTGATGGTTAGAGATTTTTAATTCTTCTATTCTTTGTGTTAATGTATCACTGAAATTTTAGTGTGGTTAATTTGATTATGGAGCAAGGTGCACTGTACCTTGGTTGGGTCTAGATCAGCAGCAGAGTCAATTCTGTGAACTTATAGTATCATAGTAGATTACTGCACCTCTGAGAAAAGTGGGAAACAAAACAATAGCAACAACATAAGCAAAAAAACTATAGCATTAAGATAAATACTCCATGCCTACTATGACACCTATAGCACTAATAAGCACAAAATGGGAATGGTGGGGTCAACCATTCAGCAATAAATAGCAATAAATAGCTGTGAATTGGATCTGGCATTAAAGAAAACATCAGGTTTCAACTATACCCTTCACAGTATGAATACCTGAAACAACATAAGTGGTGGGAACAGAAATCATATAAACCAAATAATTCTAAATGATGGTAAAAATTAAGTTTATTAAGAGAAAAGAAAATTTCAAGGATATTCAAGATGATTGACTAGAGGAGGGCTACATTTCCATTTGTTATGTGGCTTGGGATTCAAGCAGTGGAAGTACTGTTTCTCAATGAGGTGGGTGAAAGAGAAAATTTACTAAAATTCAATGTCAGACATTAAAGTCCCTTATAGACTCAAAAATTTAGGTTCATTTAACAAAGAACAAGTAAATTGGCACCAAGCTGGTTATGGCAGCAGCAGGGATGCTGGTTAACCATAGAGGGAAGACCTAACACAGAGAGACACAATGGACAAATTTGGCATGGAAAAACCAAAGGCTGAATGTTCTCTCTGATATGTAGATACTAACATAAAATGGGGGGAGGTGTAGAAGTTTATTGTATTAGACAAAGTGAAATTAAGGAAAGGAGGGGTTTGGGAACAGGAAAGACTGTAAAATAATACGGATATAACTTTCTTATATTCATATATGAATACATGACCAGTGAAATGCCACATAATGTACAACCACAGGAATGGGATCCTAATTAGAATAAGTTATACTCTATATATGTATAATATGTCCAAATACATTCTACTGTCATATATACCTAAAATCAACAACAACAACAAAATCTCCTGTATATCATAAAAACAGCCTGAACTTAGCTAGACCAGAGGCTTCACAGTGAACTGGATTTGAAAAGTGCTTTGTATTTCTCCACCAGCAAGTGGAGAGCTGAGGCAGGAGACATCTTGAGGAGGTCACACTGCAGTTTGCATGGTCAATGTTACTTTACTGTCTCAGCAAGAACCTACCATATGGCCTAGGCTGTAAGTGAATGTAAGTGAAACAGACACAGAGAAGATTGTACCCACATGGATTCAAATAATGAAAATAGAGGGAAGTGCAGTTCACTTTTCCTTTGAATCTGGTAGCTCATGTGACCAGCTGAAAAGGGTTAGAAAACTCAACAGGCAGGTGTGAATACACTCAGGGATTAAGCATGGAAAGTCCATGTCGTAGTCAGCTTTTTCACTGCTGTGACTAAAGGACCCAACCAGAACAACTGTAGAGTAGGAAAAGTTTATTTAAGGGCTCACAGTTTCAGAGGTGTCAATACATAGACAGCACACTCCATTCCTTGGAGCTCAAGGTGAGGCTGAACATCATGGAGGAAGATTGTGACAGAAGGAAGCAGCTCACATGATGAACAGAGAGCAGAGTGATCTCTGCTTGCCAGATACAAATATATACCCCAAAGCCATGCCCACAAAAGCTCTACCTCCTTCAGCTACATTCCACCTGCCTTCAATCACCACTTACTCTCATCAGGTGATTAATCAATTGATTGGTTTAAGGCTCTTATAACCCAATCATTTCTTCCCTGAACCTTCTTGCATTGTCTCATACTGAAGATTTTGGTGGACATTGCACATCCAAACCATAACATATTTGTGGGGAGCAGAATGTGTGTAGGGAATTCTTGGGAGACTCCTTATATTCAGATTCCCAGTAGAAATCAACATCTGCTGGGTCCTGGAGTGTGTATTGATCTAATCTCTCTAGAGCAGATACCACCTAACAAAGTACCTAAGACTTGATTAGAACTAAGACACAGCCACTGGAACTTTCCTCATAAAACTGCAGCAGTGTCACTTTGGGAGTGCATTGATATGATCTGTCCAGACAGAATTCCAATTGACTACTTCCCATTCCATCCTACTTTATACTGGTGAGAAGTGAAAATAAGAGCTATTTCAACTAGCAAGAGCTTCAGTTTTAGGTCACTGCAACTGGCAGAAATCAGCAAACAACAGAGTCAGTGTTAATATCTTGGAGAGAAGCTGGAACCAGGCTGGAAGGATAGGAGGGTTCCCTGATTTCTAGATAGAGTGGCCCAGAGCTACTTCTCAGGGCTACTTCTGACTAAACGTAGGTGTATTGGCCTAAGCCTCCTCCGGCCACACTTAGGATGACCTATATAGTGGCAGCTGGGGTGTCTGGGGCCTCTAGAAGAATATTTCAGTATCATAACCACAGTGCAGAGCTGGGGAAATCTGAGGAAAAGGATTCACCAAGGAAATAGTAAAACGCAGTATACTAAGGTCCCAGTTGAAACATGAAGACATGCCTTCTAGATACAGGTTGGAAGAAATAACCAGAATGAGGAGAACCACTTTTTGGAGATTGTGAGTGTGGCTTGGCCTCATGTTGCCAAGGGATGTGAAATGCTCATGAGGGAGGTCCTACACCCAGTTTGGGGTCCTAGATGGCCAAGATGGTCCTAGATGGTGCACAAGGCTCTTCCATAATAATAGATAGATCTTAGGTCCTTAGGCATAGTTCTTGGCCTTAGGACCAACTTGTTCAGCACAGCCTGGATGAATTATTATGAATATCTCTAAATGTAGATTTTAATGTGGAATCTATACAGAATACTGAGAATATGTGCCTATCCAAGATATTAAAAATATTTACTCTCTGACAACATGTTTGCTGTTAGGCTGGCTTTCTCAAAGTTATTGACTAAAAGAAAAGTTCTTACTGCAGTGCTTCAGAAGAACAGATATATTTACCCTAAAAATCTATGAGTTTTTAAGGAAATTTATAGAACTTACTGGTAAAAAAAATTTATATTCTCAAGGAACATGTTTATTATCAGGAAGGAAAAAATCTGTGAATAAAAACGATCACAGAGCAAGTGAATGTGGTTAATTTATTCCATGGATGCACATATGTTCTGATATATGTAGCTACATCCCACTCTTCTGAGGATGATAGTGGCCTTCTATGTGTAATGCTATTACCTCATTTTTTGAAAAGAGCTGGGAGTATTTCCACCCAGTCTGTTCCAGGTGGCTTTGTTCTGAGGAATAAAATATGAGTACTTCCCTTACACATGAGACAGCTTAGGAGCTCTGAATCCCTCTGGGATGCATTTATTTATTTATTTATATCTTGGTGGATAGTTTATTTCTGGGAAAAACAGTCAGAGCTGTTAAGTTACATATCCCTGAGGGCCAATTCCATCCATTCCCAGATGCATTGAAATATGCTTCCCCTGGTCTGACTTAGGAGAAACTTGACTTTTCCACATCTGGAGATCCTGAGGACACCATCAAGAGTGTGTCCCACGGCATCTCCAATAGGAAGCTCAGGAAACCTGGAGAAAACTTTATGCTTTAGAAATAGGGGACACCAGTGTAGCAAGGTGATGATGGCAACTTGAAGCCATTCCCAGCAGGTACAGGTCAGAAGACATTATCTAAATGAGCAGAACTAATTTTGGTGGTGATGGCATGACCTGGCCCCAGATGAAAAGAGGGATGTGAAATGCACACATGTGAATTCTTAAACCTAGGCAGGCTTGAGTCTTTGATAGAACCCTGAATACCTCCTGGGCCTGTGGCCTGAAGATAATACTAGATATGTCTTGGATTCTCTAGGAATTGATCTTTTCTTTAGGATTTATATGCCAAACACAGCCTTGAATTTCTATTACTGATATCTTTAAACACACATCCATACATCTGTATATGTTACACATTAGCACTTATATCCTATATATATGGTGAAGCAAAAAGTTAAAAATGTTCCCCACTTTTCTGTTATCTGTTAGAATAGCTTTCCTAAAGGTACTGACTGAAAGAAAAGTACTTGCTACTGTGTTTTGGAAGAACATATACATTCACCTTGATGACTCTCAGTTTTTAGTTAACATACAAATTCCTTGCAAAAGTATTTCAATTCCTTTGGGACACATGAGTATATCCTTGCTGAAAGTTTTTCCTCCAGTTTCTCCAGCTCCAAATTAGAGTTCCCATGGGGGCAGAGTCTTGAGGCTCTGTGACAAATCAAACTCCTCTTAAGTCAGATTAATCCTGTTCCATTTCTCATAGGAACAAACAACATTCGCAGTCAGAAATGTGAAGACTCTCAAGTCTGGGCTATTTTGTCTGGAGCTGAGCTGTCCTTCAAAGTCCAATTCTTTGTCTCACCTAGTCCTAGCTTCCCTTCTAGGTATTCACTGTAACTCCACAGAAACACAAATACTATTAGCAACAGGAAAGTCACGTAGTGGGAATATGTCTTCTTACCTTCTGTCATGAGCACCCATCTCAAGCAACCCATTTGGGCAATCCCAAGTGTTCTTTGACCTTCTGGACAAGTTTGGCATGTGGGACCACAACCCCAGAGGTAGTTAGGTTTCTGAGGCTCTATCATATGCAAGAGATCAACATAGAATTATATCCTTAGGACAGGACCACCTGGAACTCATTGTGTAAAAATAATGTAGGTTTTTTCAAAGAATACAGTATGTGTTTTGGCCTCTTCTGTTCTGAAGAGCCTGAACTGTTATGTGTATATCATAGCATATATGCTTATGCTGCATATATTTATTGCATTTATTTATTATGTGTTCTTTTCCTATTGACTGTGGTCATTTTTTCATTATAATTAATATTTTCCTTGGGAATTGAAATACTTTTCCTGGGAAGTTCTGTTAGTTTAGTAAAAACAAAGAATTACCAGGTGAATGCATCTGTTCCTTTTTAAATTTTTTTTATTTTTTAATTTGTTCTTTTTAGTTATACATGACGTTAGAGTCTATTTTGACATATTTATACAAACATGGAGTATATTGTATTCTAATTAGGTTTCCCTAATTAGAAATGTGAAAATGTTGATGTTGAGATTCACTGTGGTATATTTATGTATGTGCATAGGAAAGTTATGAAACTGTAGCAAAATAAGTAAAAGAAACTAGCAAAATATTAGCCAATACATTCAGGAAAACCAGTCTTATCACAGAAATAAAATTAACATTCTAACATTTTGGATCGGCATACATTCACAAGATTCAGTACATATTCAAATGTGGATTATAAATAGATATGTAGATTTGTGTCTGGAGATAGTAATAATAGTTCACTGTACCTGTATTTAGCAAATTGGCCTTACAGCCAAGATCCATGTCCTGAAGTTCTGAGACACATCCAGTATAATCTCAGGACTTGAAGCCTAGGTTGCAAAAATGGTCCTGGCTTGTACCTCAACCTTGGCTTATCACACCTAGGCATTTCATATCCTTTCTCCAGCATGGTCCAAGCCTTGCCCATTGCTTTAGAAAAGCAGTTGCCCTCATTTGAGCAATTTCCTCTTCCCTATACCTGCCATGAATGACCTCAACTAATGTGTATACTGGTGTAATCCCTTTCTCCATGGTGAATTCCATTCCTCTATTATCTTATGCCCTTTGGGACAGTTTTTCTAGGGCACAATCCTGAGGCACCTGGCTTCCCAGCTCTGTCAAATAAGCTTTAAAAAGAAAAACTGGCCTACTGGAATCCTTTTTTAATGTGCCCAGGAACAGCAAGAAGTGGCTGTCAGGAATATGTAACCTTCCATCTTTGGGCTCTTTGCCTGGATCTCAAATGTCCTCCACAGTTCAGATGCACCTATTTGTCTTTCCTGGCCACCTTCCTTCTTAAATATTCACAATTACTCCATGAAAGCACACATGTTCCCAGCAACATGAAATTCATGCCATGGGAATATGTCTCTTCTCCCACTATCCTGGGCACACACCTCAAAATAACCTATTTGGGAAAGCAAGAAGTATTTTGTTACCTCCTGGACTGTTTCATCATTAGGCTCTTCTATCCCATATGGAATTATGTCTCTCAGGCTCTACCAGGGGAAATATAACTGCCAAATATTTTTCCTCAAAGTATTAAAAATTATTTTAAAAATGTCACTAAGTTGCCTCACTTTCCAACTCCTCTGAAACTGAATATCTTCATAAAAGAAATTATGGTCATGATAGTTTCTACCATACCATTTTTGTGAGCATGATAGAAGTTGAAAAGCATATATAACAGCACATGAAAATAGCTGTTATCATTATTGCAAAATAATTGCTATAAAATGCTTCATATCTTTTTTTAACCTTGATCATGTAATTACTCTTACCACAGTATTAGCTATGTATTTTGTATACTCATGAATTAACATTTTTACATGTTCCAGAAAATATGAAATCTCTCCTGATTTCACTATTAGATGTAAATATATGTTCTATATCAAGATTAGCACAAACTTCAATGAAACTTACATCACCTTGCATTCTTTGAATGTGTAATCTGGTTTACAATTATAAAACATAGTAATTTGCACATTTTTGAAGACTAGTATGCCTTAACACATGAGGTGATGAGCATTAAATAATTATAAATTTTTTATTTTTCTTTTTTTAGTTGTAGGTGGTAGATGGACACAACATCTTTATTTTTTTTAATGTGGTGCTGAGAATCAAACCCAGTGCCTCACACTAGGCAAGCACTCTATCAATGAGCTATAGCTTCAGCCCTGAATTTTTTATTTTATTAAAAAGAATATCATTCATTTTTTAGCTATTTAGCATCTTTTGTGGTTTTAATTATTTTTGTGGGTTTAATTATTTTTTCTTATACTTTAATATTCTCTGATAAAATATTTTTGACAAACTTAAAAAATATTACTACAAAGATGATCCAAAAAGTCCAAATGAGTATCAAGGATATTGATGTAAATTCACACTCAAATTTTATCAAATGATTTATAGTAACAATAAATGAGTGGAATTCATCTCTGTTTCCTCATATGAAAATCAATCAGTACAATTCAGAATATTAACAGACTAAAAAAGACTTAGGTATTTTCATATGTGTAAAATTATATTCAATAAATTTAAACACTAATTACTGATAAAATGATCAGAATTAGTATGTAAAATTAAATAATCCAACTGTATAAAGACATATATTAATATCTAAAGCTAATTTTACACTAATTCTTTTAGGATTGTATGTTTTAATTTAAAGATTAGGAATAAATCAAGAAATTCAGTTTTACAAACCCAATACCCTCCATCATAATAAAACAAATCTTGTGCAATAAGGCTAGAAATAGATAAGAGAAACTCTGGCTTGTAAAGAGAAAACTACATCTCTTTATATTCTCAAAAAACTCAATTTAAAAAATCTGTAGCACTGGCAATTGAACCCAGGGCCCAGAACATGTTAGCCAAGATCTGAGTTGTATTCCCAGGCCCTTTTATTTTTAGACTGGGTTTAACTAAGTTTACCAGGCTGGCCTTGAACTTATGATCCTCCTATCTCAGCCTCCAATCAGCTGAGATTTCAGGCATGCATCACTGTGCCTGGCTAAAACTTGATTTTTCAGGAAAAAAAAATCCACTCTATCAATAGAGTACTAATAGAATTACTGAGATTAAGAAGTTATAAGAATATGTTGTGATTGTATATAACTTACAACTAGAGAATTGATATGTTATCTTCTATCTATGTACAATGAATCAAATTGCACTCTGTTATCATGTAAGCCTAAATAGAACAAATAAATAAATTAAATATGAAAAAAAAGAAGTTATAAGAATACAAAGTCAGTGTGTTAGCTAACTTTGCTGTAACAAAATACCTGACAAGAACAACTTAGAGGAGAAAAGATTTATTTCAGTTCCTGGTTTCAGAGTTCAGTCTATGGTCGACAAAGCATGGTGGAAAGCTATGGTATGCTCAGCTCAGGGCAGCTTGGAAGAAGAGAGGGAAGGAGAGAGGGAGAGAGATGAGAGAGATACTCTCAAGGGACAGACAGAATCCTCAGTGACCTGCTTCCTCCAGCTATGCCATACCTGCCTATAATTACCACCCAGTAGTTGTCAACTAGTCAAATGAATTAAACCATTGATGAGTTAAAATTAAACCATTTTCTCTTTACAAAAATCCCACCTCTGGACATTGCTGCATTGCCTAGCACATGAGCTTCTGGTGGATATTTCAGATCCAAACGATAACATTCTTCCCCTGGCTCCCATACACTGATGCCCATCTCAAAATGTAAAATTTAGTCTATCTTCAAGAGTTCCCATAGTCTTAACTGTTTCAGCATTGATTGAAAGTCCAAGTCTTCTCTGAGACTCAAGGGGAACTCTTAGCTGTGAGACTCTAAAAATCAATAAAAAGCAAGTTACATAGTTCCAACATAAAATGGTATAAACATTTCCATTCCAAAAAGGAGAAATTGGGGCAGAGACAAAAGGAATTGGGACCAAAGCTAGACCAAAACCCAGCTGAGCAAATATTAAATCCTATATCTCCATGTCCAGCAGATGGGGCATGTGGTGGTGAGATGTGGGTCCAAATCTGGGGAACATGGGTGAGATGTGGAATACCACCCCTATGGCCTTGCCTGTTGCAGCTCATATGGTCTATCTTTTGCGCTGGCTGTCCTCACTGCCTCCAGCTTTTTTAAACAGATGTTTCATATTCCTGGCATCTCTTAATTCCTGGGGTCTCCAGTGCAGCTTTGAAACTTCATGTATTGCCCTACCAGGAGTTTCTTTCAGGGATTCTAACTCTGATACACCTTGTTTGTCTTCAAAAGCTTTACTTTAAAATCTTGATGGAAGCCTCCATGACCTCCTACCTCCAGCATTCTGCATTCATACAAAATGAGCACAATATGGATGATGCCAGGGCTTGCCACCATTTTTAGCCATATCTTAGACTTTTTGGACCATGCTACATCAACCTCTGAGAGCGTGGGTGGCTAATTATGGTGAAATAAATCCTGGAAAAATAGGTACCAAGGGAATCTGGTGTGGGCAGGATGCCCAAGTGTGCTCTTCTAAAAAAAATAACTCAAATGAATTTTTACTTTTACACCATTGAGTCTGTAATGGGTTGTGGTCTTGCTGATTTCTGAGATGCTCTAAAGGAATCTTTTCTATTGTCTCTGTGCAATGTACTTGGTTTCTCTAATGTTGTTAATATCAGCATCCACCTTCTTTGGCTTCAAATTTACACACACTTTTCTGGCCAAGCTAAATGTTTTAAAAAATCCTTTAAAAAATCCTATTTTTTTGCTTTTTGCTCCTGATTCTCTCAGTAAACTTCACTCAAAGCTTCTAACATTATCCATGCCATTGTTTGAATGTTGCATGCTTTGAAATTTACTCTCTCAGATTTATCAATCAGTTACCTTTAAATTTATCCTCACAGAAATTCTCAGGACATAGATGAAGTATAGACAAGTTCTTAGCCAGAATGGGACATGAATGGTTTCTAGTTCAATTCCAAATAGGGACCTCATTTTCATCTAAAACATCATGAGCACAATCTTTACTGTTCACAGTGCTATTGGCATTCTAGTCTTTTGAGACCCCATCAGAATCACCCATGAAGCTCTACTACTGGGCTTCTGAACCACATGCTCAAATATAGCAACAGAAATGACCCCACTTTTTGGTACCCATTTCTCTGTTATCAGATTTTCATCATGGTGACTAACATACCTAATAAAAACAACTTAGAGAAAGAGAAAAGATGGCAGGTTAGAGGAAGTATGCACTTCCCAGCAGTTCCTTAGCACCAGACATGCAAAGCAGGAAGACTGCTCCTCAGAAAGATGGATAACTAAGGGAACCCAATGAAACTTAATAATGGATTATAAAAGAAATCATACAGACACATAAAGTAAGAAACTTCAAACAAAATGTAAGAAATAATATGTTAGAGACATGCCAGCTTGGCTGCCAGTGGTGGTGACCATGGCTGAGGAGAAGGGGGAATGTATGCAGAGGGAGAAGACAGTGCAGTTGGTGGACAAAAAAATAAAAGAAAAAAGTTGGCTTGGGGAAATCTGTGGAGTAGAAGGAAAGGCTAATCTTACTGAACACAGCTAGTGGAAGAAGTTGTTCAATTAAAACCAACCAAAAATTACCCCATTAGTAGATAGTTCAGCAAGAATTAAAATAACTGGCACAGAAAACATTCTTGGGCACAGAAATTGGTTGCTGGTGCAGAAACCATCTATAACTGCTGCTCATCAGTGAGCAGTGACAAGAGATAGGAACTCATAAAGGAAGTTGCCAACATATTGTGATTCCCAGAGTGTGCCTAATCGAGTGACTGAAATAGGAACAAAGAAAATTGTACCTAGACCATACAGGATTCAGATTATCAAGGGCAGAAACCTCCTTTTGTTCCTGGTGTCTCATAAGAACTATGGGGAAGACATCTATAGTGGCCACATGGGAGCATCTGCATTCCAGAGCAGGTACCTGGTAATTCATGGTCATAGCAGTGAAGGTGAAATGTTTAGTCACTACACCCTAAAAGTGGATTTTACTGGAGATCCTAGAGATCCAGATGTTCTACAGAAGCTGGCATCTTCCCACCAGTAGAGGATGTGTATCAAAACTGACAGAGTTCCAAAGTTCAGCCAAGACTAAACCCCAGCTACTAAAAATTTCAATTTACAACTACACCATCTGTGCTATAGAAATACTCAATTTGTCAGCATTTCCCAGTCTATACCACACTATACCGGGAGACAGGAAGGTGGTATACCCTATAACTAACTTTGGCTCCTAGTCAAAATGACCTTACAGAGCAAGGGTCAAAATATTGGCTGCTTTTTCATTAACCCTTTACTTCCTTGCTTTTAGTCTCCATGTTTTTAGTTTCAACATTCGGCAGGCCAGTTTCATCAGTTTAAAAATGGGAATAATGGGTTATATTTTAATATCTATATATTTACAGTTACCCCTTCTTTTAGCTGGAGTCAGTAATAATACTGAAAGTCAACATTATATTCTATCTGTCCTATGAGTGATAGCTTATTGTCTCAAATTAATTCAGGTTGTTCTGTTGGAAGTAGTATTCTGCAAAACACTAAAAGGCAGCACTTATAAAGTTTTATAAGAAATATACAAAATGAACACTAATGTATCCTTGATGTCTATTTAGCCTCTACAAGAACCCATATATTTATCAACTTAATTACATACAAGTTTTACTTTTTTTTTTTGGTACTGGGATGGAACTCAGGGGTACTTTACTACTGAGCCACATCCTCAGCCCTATTTTGTGTTTTATGTAGAGACAGGGTCTCACTGAGTTGCTTAGCACCTCACTGTTCTTGAAGCTGGCTTTGAACTTGTGATTGTCCAGTCTCAGCCTCCCAAATTGCTGAGATTACAGGCATGCACCACATGCCCAGCTCAAGTTTTACTTTTTAAAACTTTTACAAACCTAAATACCTTTTACAACTTACTCAAACCTTTACTTAAGTTTTATATTATATCCCCTGTTTACTTTGTGATCACAGTAATCTTACAAGAAAAAACAACAACAACAATCTTTTGAACAGAACTTTAAATAAACTTAATTCTAGCCTACTTTGGAACCATCCTACCATGGAAAAGGATGAGAGGCAGAGCCTTAACTCAGGTGAGGGTAGCCTCTTGACAACTTTTGAAAAACTGAGTTATTTCTAAATCAGATCTTTGCCCCCTTTAATATATGAAGTTCTATGTATTATTATTATGATTTGTTTTTTTGAGATTGGCTTACTTCACTTAGTATGATATTCTCCAACTCCATCCATTTACCTGCAAATGCCATAATTTTATTCTTTTTTATTGCTGAGTAATATTCCGTTGTGTATATATACCATAGTTTCTTTATCCATTCATCTATCGAAGAGCCTCTAGGTTGGCTCTAGGTTGGCACAGTTTAGCTATTGTGAATTGAGCTGCTATAAACATTGAAGTGGCTGCATCACTGTAGTATGCTGTTTTTAAGTCTTCTGGGTATAGACTGAGGAGTGGGATAGCAGGCTCAAATGGTGGTTCCATTCCAAGTTTTCTAAGGAATCTCCATACTGCTTTCCAGATTGGTTGTACCAATTTGAAGTCCCACCAGCAATGTATGGGCATACCTTTCCCCCACAACCTCACCAACACTTATTGTTGTTTGTAGTCTTGATAATTGCCATTCTGACATGAGATAAAATCTTAGGGTAGTTTTGATTTGCATTTTTCTAATTGCTAGAGATGTTGAACATTTTTTCATATGTCTGTTGGTCAATTATATATCTTCTTCTGTGAAGTTTCTGTTCAGCTCCTTGCCCTTTTACTGATTGTTTGTTTTTTTGGTGTTAAGTTTTTTGAGTTTTTTATATATCCTGGAGATGAGAGCTCTATCAGATGTGTGTGTGGCAAAGATTTGTTCCCAGAATGTCAGCTCTCTGTTAACTTTATTGTTTCTTTTGCTGAGAGGAAGCATTTTAGTTTGAATCCATCCCATTTATTGATTCTTGATTTTATTTCTTGTGCTATAAGAGTCTTGTTAAGAAAGTATGGTCCTAATCTGACATGATGAAGATTTGGGCCTACTTTTTCTTCTATTAGGTGTTGGGTCTCTGGTCTTATTCCTAGGTCCGTGATCCACTTTGAGTTGAATTTTGTGCATGATGAGAGATAGGGGTTTAGTTTCATTTTGCTGCATATGGATTTCCAGTTTTCCCAGAACCATTTGTTGACAAGGCTATCTTTTCTCCAGTGTACGTGTTTGGCTCCTTTGTCTAGTATCAGACAACTGTATTTAAGTGGGTTTATCTCTGTAACTTCTATTCTATACCATTGGTCTACATGTCTATTTTGGTGCTGTTATTTCAGTAGTGTCTGTCATGATATTTCCTTTTTCATCATGAATTTTAGTAATTTGGGTTTTATCTCTCCTTCTTTTAGTTAGGGTGGCTAGGGTTTGTCAATTTTGTTTATTTTTCCAAAGAACCAGCTTTTTGTTTTGTCAATTTTTTGAATTGTTTCTTTTGTTTCAGTTTGGTTGATTTCAGCCCTGATTTTAATTATTTCCTATCTTCTACTTCTTTTGGTGTTGGTTTGTTCTTCTTTTTCTAAGTCTTTGAGATGAAAAGTCAATTCATTTATTTGTTGACTTTGACTTATTTTAATAAATGAACTTAATGTAATGAACTTTCCTCTTAGCACTGCCTTCATGATGTCCCAGAGATTTTAATATGTCATATCAGAGTTTTTATTTATCTTTAATTTTTTTTTAATCTCTTCCCTGATGTCTTATGTTATCCCTGAATCATTCAATAGCATATTATTTAGTTTCCAGTTGTTGGAGTAGTTTCTATTTTTAAATCTGTCATTGATTTCTAATTTTATTCCATTGTGGTTAGATAGGATGCAGGGTAGTATCTCCATTTTTTATATTTGCTAAGACTGGTTTGTGACATAACATATAATCTATTTTGGAAAAAGATCCATGTGCTGCTGAGTAAAAAGTATATTTGCTCATTGATTGATGGATTCCATATATGTCCATTAAGTCTAAATTATTGATAGTTTTATTGAGTTCTATGGTTTCTTTATTTAGTTTTTGTTTGAAAGGTCTATCCAGTGGTGAAAGAGCTGTGTTAAAGTCACCAAGTATTATTGTGTTGTGGTCTATTTGATTCTTGTATTTGAGAAGGATTTGTTTGATATATGTAGAAGCCTCATTGTTTGGGACATAGATATTTATAATTGTTATGTCTTGTTGATGAATGATTCCCTTAAGAAGTATGAAATGTCCTTCTTTATCCCTTTTCACCAGCTTTGGTTTGAAGTCCACTTTATCTGATATAAGAATGGAAACTCCTGCTTGTTTACAGGGTCCATGTGAGTGATACGTTTTTTCCTATCCTTTCACTTTCTGTCTATGGATGTCTTTTTCCTGTGAGATATCTTTTCCTGTGGATGTCTTTTCATGTCAGTCTATGTCTTTTAATTGGTGCATTTAGGCCATTCACATTCAGGGTTATTATTGAAATATTATTTGTAGTCACAGCCATTTTGGTTTATTTTTGGTTTTTACCTTGACTTGGTTTCTTCTTTGATTGCCCCCCCCCTTTTTTAGTGTAGTTCCTCTTTTTGTATATTTTCATTGTTGGTTGTCATTTGCTCTTCATGGAATATTTTGCCAAGAATGTTGTGTAGTGTGGGCTTGCTGTAAATTCTTTTAATTTTTGTTTATCATGGAAGGTTTTTATTTCATCATTAAATCTGAAGCTCAATTTTGCTGGATATAATATTCTTGGTTGGCACCCATTTTCTTTCAGAGCTTGGTTTATGTTGTTCCATAATCTCCTGTTTTTTGGCATCTGGGTTGAAAAATCTGCTGAGATATGAATTGCTCTCCCCTTATGTGTAATCTGATTCCTCTCTCTTGTGGCCTTTAAAATTCATCCTTATTCTGTATGCTGGACATTTTTATTATAATGTGCCTTGGTGTAGATCTGTTGTAATTTTGTACATTTGATGTCCTATAAACCTCTTGTATTTGATTTTCCAATTTATTTTTTATGTGTGGGAAATTTTCTAATATTATTTCATTGAAGATATTGTGCATTCCTTTTGTTTGAAATTCTGTGCCTTCTTCTATCCTGATAAATCTTAGATTTGGTCTTTTGATGCTATCCCATAATTCTTTTATTTTCTGTTCATAATTTTTTACCATCTTCACTGTATGGTCAAGTTTATTTTCAAGATTGTATATTTTGTCTTCATTATCTGAGGTTCTCTCTTCCAGGTGATCTAGTCTGCTGGTGATGCTTTCTATTGAGTTTTTAAAATTTGGTTTATTGTTTCCTTCAAGAATTTCTGATTTTTTTTCACAATCTCTAGCTCTTTCTTAAAGTAATCTTTTGCTACTTGTGTTTGCTCTCTTATCTCTTTGTTAGAGTAATCAATAGTTGCCTTTATTTTCTCTCCTATATATTTGTTGGATTCATCAGTTTTTGCCTGTATTTGCATGCTTATGTCATTCTTTAATTTGCAGATCATTTTAATCATGTACATTCTGAATTCTTTCTCTGACATTTCATCAACTGTGGTGTCAATGGATTCTATCACTGTGGCATCTAGGTTTATTTAGGGCACTTTCTTCCCTTGTTTTTTCATGTTGATTATGTATCTTCCTTTCTTGCAATGCCCATCTGAGGTATTGCAGCTTCTATCCTATAATTTTGTATTGATACTACAGATTACCTACATCTCACCTTAGAGTTACTTCTAGTCTCCAGCAGGTGTCCCCAGATGGACACTATTGCCATTAAATTTGGTGGTAAGGGCAGTGGAAGTACCTAAAGAGGGCAGTGAGAGTGGCCTTGGCTGAGCTCTCATGGCTGTCCCTGAGGGCGATTTTGAGCCCTCTGTTGTGCTGCCACTGGGTCTGCAGGAATTCTGGGGCAGAACTGGGGGTGAGCCCAGGTCTCACTTGGGCAGAGTCTCATGCAGGAGTCTTTATGTGTGACCCTTACTGAGGATGTGGACTCCCCCTGTGGCTGGTGGGTAGCAGTCTGTGTTCTGCCCTTGGCTGGGCTTCCATGGAGGACCCTGAGCTCTTATCTTCTTTTTTGTGGGAAAGGTGGTAGAATGTTTTCATGTTTCACAGTGTCAACCATTAATCAGATCAGGCTTTCCTTAATACCTTCTGAAAATACATTTAAATTTCCATCCCAGGGTAAAGAGCAATACAAAATTTTATATATAACTTATTGATAACAGGTTACCTTTACCCAGTTAAAAACATTAGATGACATGAATAAATACCAACCATATTTTTTTTACACAATCTGAAGGAGATGTGAGCATACTGTCTCAATAGAAGTGGCTATCTGGGGGCATCTGTGTGGACAAATGGAAGTGTGGGTGATAGTCTGAGACAATGCCACCAAGCTGGGAACTGGAGAGATGGCTGAGACTCACCCCAAGACTGTGCAGGACTTGCCTCAGTGTTACAGACATTTCAGCATCAGATTCAAGATAAATTTCAGAGCACATTCATCCAGATCACTGGAAATATTGATAATATGAGTAGTTGCATTGATAATCTGAGAAAACCATTGAAGATCTCTTGACACAGGATGGGATGGAAAAACTGGAAGGCAAAAACAAGATACTTGTCACACAAAAGAGTTGAAGTTTACTAATTATCCTGAAATCTGAAACAAGACAAGAGAAGACTGAATGGCTTTCTGCAACTAACTGCTAATTATAGATAGTTTTATATTTTAGTGTATTTTTATCACATACTATATAGTTAGTTTTTGGGGTTTTTTTTGGTACTGGAGATTGAACTCAAGGGTACTCGACAACTGAGCCACATCCCCAGGCCTATTTTGTGTTTTATGTAGAGACAGGATTTCACTGAGTTGCTTAGCACCTTGCTGTTGCTGAAGCTGGCTTTGAACTCACAATTCTCCTGTCTCAGCCTCCCTAAGTACTGGGATTACAGGCTTGTGCCACCACATCCAGCTTATATAGTTAGCTTTTAGAGTAATTTTTCTCTCCAGTTTCTCGAACATGGTATCTTCATGTCTTGGAACTTGGTCAGTTATGCTCTTAATTATTAAACACTAAAATTTTGGTGTTTTCTGCATAAAATTCTCAATTTTTTAAGTATATTTTTGTGAAGTCATTTTTTCCTGCAATTATTTTGTAGTAGTTGTGTTTGATAAAATTTGCTGCATAATCTTTTATTAAATAAGTAGTAAATTCTTTGAAAATTGTTAGACTTGGTTAAGTAAAACATAGAGTTTGGATTCTTTTATTTTAACAAAAAATAACTGCTTTGCTAACACTAAATAATGTGTTGGCAATACTTTTCAAATGGCTAAAACTTGTTTATTTAGAAATGTCTGTCACTACTTTTTTTTTAACCAGAACTCAGAATTTGAACAACTTATGACTAGTCTGTGAGATCAGAGGCTAAATATAATCACTGCCTCTATGTTAGCATTTAAATACAGAAAATACCTGAGTAACCTGATGTAATGAAGCATTTGTTTGTTATAGTTTTGCATAAAATTCCAGTACTTCAGTAGGCTGCTAATTGTTTCTATAATGGTTACCACAAAAGGCAGACTTTTAAAACTCAATTATTCCATTCTTTCTTGAATCTCCTGATTGAAGAGGAGAAAAAGAAGAGAGAGAGGGATAGAGAGAGAAAGAGAGAGAGAGAGAGACAGAGAGAGTTGAGTCTGTGCCAGTCACTTGGCAGGAAAATGATGAGTGACTGGTATTAGGCTCAGGTTTTTGTACTACTTCTTACCTCAATACCTGCAGAGTAATCATTTTTGTTATTTTTTGTAGAAGAAAGATATAATAACATTTGCTATTAAAAATGCATTGACAGGAATGCTGAGCCTAGAGGCCAATATTGATGACCTGGAAGGTAATCCATGTGATTGTCACCACAAAGTAATTTCCTAAAATCAAAACATAAATGCTTGAAAATGCCAAAGAATGGTATGGTCTTCATAAACAGTCAAATTATGTAATAAAGCCACCAGGATTGTTGTCCAGGCTGCAGCATCTTCTGGGAGCAGGTCAGCAGCTGGTTCTTTAGGTTAGCCTGAGAGTGTGCTGCCCAGACAGCACCAGCTACAACCCACAGGCAGGGTGTTTTCAGGGATCCTTAAGGGCCATAGAAATGACAGGCTGTTGGCTGTTTGAGGATTGTGGGTACTTGGTGAGTAGTTGGCTTCCTTGAAGTAACATGTTTCAGAGACCAAAAATAAAGGTGCCTAAAATCCTGCTTAAAAAATAAATTAAATAAATCTGAAGGAGAATATTGCTACAGGTAATTTCAGTTTGGAGAACACTAACTTTGTAAAGCATTCTCCTAAGCTTTAAATTTAATGAAGTTTAAATTTTAAGGTAAAATTTAAAATTTATAATGTATGATAACAATAATTATAGGTCTGATTGTGTTATTAGGACTAGCAAAAATCAAAGCATACCCTTAAATCTCTTATACATTTAGAAAAGATCTTTCTCTAGAGACTACCTGTAGGATTGACACTACCTATTATTGACCATGTCTTAAAAGTGGCAGTAACAGATACAAACAAAAACAGACAGACAAAAAGAGGAAATTCCCAAACCTAGAACAGACCAGAAGTGAGCAAATATCTCTAGGTTCTTCAGTCCTGCTTAACTGCAACTCCTACACCAATGACACCACAGATGTTCCCCAAAAGATGGACCAGATGTTCCCATGGAGAAGAAACAAATTCATGGAATCAAGGGTCTTGGTGTGCACACTGGGGGACTTACCAGATTACCAAAAGTGTCATGACTTTACTGAGTTCAATTTTCTTTTTCACAAAGTGGATTATGATGGAGTAACTACCATTCAGGGAGAGAAAGCAGGAGTTCCCCAAAGCAAAAGAAGCTTCATCAGCTACAGGGGTGGTCTCTCAGTCCCTCCCTTTTCTGACAGAAATAGCTCCTATGATTCAACCTAAGCCAAACTTAACAAACTCATCTGTCTCCTAACTCTCTAACAGTTGACTTTCAACAAGTTTCCCAGCCACCTTGCATCCTCAGCATAGAGTTCCTTGGAGAGTGATGCCTGCCTAAGAAAGCTTTAGCAGAGGCTGCTTTAAGGTTCTAACTGGGGTACCAAATTTTATACTAAAAGTTTAGTCTTTGTCAATAATGCCAAACTAATAATGAGAACACAGTTTGAGAAAAAGAAAAAAGGTTTATTGCTTTGATAGCAAAGGAGAAACATAGGGGACTCCTGTCCAAGAGGTTGTGATTTGACCTTTGAGTTTGGCTAGTTTTACTTAGCATGACATTCTTCATTTTCATTTATTTACCAGAAAATGCTATAATTTCATTCTTTTTAATGGCTGAGTAGAACCCCATTTGTGTGTGTATGTGTGTGTGTGTACCAAAATTTCTTTTTTTATTTTATTATTTTTTTAATATTTAAATTATTTATTTGTTCTACTTAGGCTTACATGATAACAGAGTGCAACTTGATTCATTGTACATAGTTAGGATAACATATCAATTCTCTAGTTGTAAGTTGTATAGAATCACAACATATATGCAGCCATACATAAAGTTAGGGCTATGATGACTATCATATTCCACCATCTTTACTGTCCCCATGCCCCCTCCCCCCTTACATCCCTGTGAACAGAGTTCCACCATTGTTCCCATGATGTTCCCCACATTATGGATCAGCATCCACTTATCAATGAGTACATTCGGCATTACTTCACTCAGCATGATATGCTCCAACTCCATCCATTTACCTGCAAATGCCATAATTTTATTCTCTTTTATTGCTAAGTAATATTCCATTGTGTATATATACAACAGTTTCTTTATCCAGTCATGTATTGAAGGGCATCTAGGTTGGTTCCACAGTTTAGCTATTGTGAATTGAGCTGCTGTAAACATTGAGGTGGCTGCAGCCAAAATTTCTTAATCTATTCATCAATTGATGAGCATCTGGTTTGATTTCATAATGTAGCTATTGTGAAGTGTACTGATACAAACATTTATGTTGTTGTGTTGCTGTAATTTTCTGATTTTAGGTCTTTGGTGTGTGGTAACTTTTAGCTTAAAAAACTCCATTTTGTATGGGCTGTCAGCCACCTTAACTTTAGCCCAGTTAGTCACCTTAACTTTAGCCCAAACATTAACATACTTTATTTTTGCAAAGAGTCGCGGTCATCTTGATCTAATTTCAATTAAAAAAAAAAAAACAACTCCAAGATGCTTGGCAAACCCAAGATGCTTACTAAACAGTCTTACAGTCTATTTCCCAAATGTAGTGTGGATGAAGGGTGGGTTTAGCTAAATGCAATTTCTGCTTCTGTATTGTTGGCTTGCTTGCATTGGCTAAATAGAGAAAATGTCATAGTGTCTGATTCACAGTTTTCTTTTGCTATATAATCTGTAATGTAAACCAAGTCAGGGATGCAACTTTGAATTGGCTCTAATTGGCTTTACAGTCCCACTGGCTGAAAAATAAACCTTTAACAAATGAATCTATGAGTTTGTTGTTTCTCACTGATTGGATATAACATTTTGGTGCATTGGCTGGGAACCCCAGCGAGATTCTTTCATCACAGCGATTCACTCATCTGGCTAAATTTTGGTCTTGGCTGAAACCAAAAGTAGGAGAGAGCTCCCAAGAGAAGTGCCTGGGCCCCACTCTTGAGTTTGCCCAGATCTCATCAGGAATCAGGAATCAGATGGTTTGATCCTACTGAAGGACAATGTCAGACTGGATGCAGTCGCTTACACTGAGTCCCAAATCAGGTCTTTTTTTTTTTTTGTCTTTTTTTTTTTTTTTTTTTTTTACATGTGTCATAATTTTGTCTTTGCATGCTGCCTTCTTTCCACAGGTCAATATGGGACAGCAACCTTCCTCTTGTTCATCATCTGTACTTGACTGCTGTCTAACTAATTTTCAGGAATTCCAGAAATTGGCTGCTGATTATGGAGCCCTAATAACTACTTCTGATCTCAGAAAATTCTGTGCCCTATATACAAGTCTGGATTGACATAATAACAAATCCCCACTAAGACTCTTGCTTTTCTTAGGTTCTATATGTTTTTTTGAACTCATGATTTTAATCCTTCACATCTAGGTTAATGTTTTTCTGATCAGTCCAATTTTTATTCAACAATGGAGTTTTTAAACATCTAACATTGTTATGGAAATTACATGGCTTTTACTATTGTATTATGTGTGCACACTTGTGTTATGTGTTGTATGTCTACTTGTGTGTGTATGTACCATGTACATGATATCAAAATTGACACACATAATGAGTGCTCATAAATTAAAACCTAAAAAATGGATCCAAATACCTTTAATTCAAGTAATTTAAAAGATTCAATTTAAATTATGTAAACAGATAAAAGTAAGGATGTATTTAAAATTACTTAACTCACAAGTCTTTCTAGGTGTTCAAAGGACTTTTCTTCAACAAGGGAAAATTGCCTAATACTGTTAAATACACTTGTCTAATATCTTGGTTTTTATAATAAAAATAAGTAAATCAGATTTAAAATGCTAACTGTTAAATCTAACATAAAGTACTTTTAAATCCTTTAAATTTAACATAGGGTTAACATTTTGGTGTTTTCATAAATGGTAAATTTTAAAAATGTTTAAAATTGCTTTGTCATCACTAAAAACAAAATTACTAAGTTTAAAGCCCAACAGGTATAATTCTATATACTTAAACATTATGTTTTCATGAAAAGGTAAACAAATATGATCCTATATACAAAGATTTATAGATTTCTATATGCAAATAACATAAAGTATTTCTTATCATTAAAATGGAATAGTTTGTCTAAATTTAGAAATTTACAAGGATTGCTTTGGGATGCGAACAGAAGGAATTAATAGTTGGGGAAATAGAAATTAAAGATTTTAGATATGGTATTTAGTGGAAGGAAAAAGAAAGTGTTTCTCAGTAAGAAAATTTTCATATAATAAAACAAACAAGAAGATTTAAAGCAAGTGACAGAGAAAGTTTAGAGTAAGTGATAAAAAGATCAGAGTGACAAGAGGGTCTAAATAAAGAGTAAATTTCAAAAAAGTTTATGTTTGTGATTAAATTGACTCTAATTAGTACAAATTTAATGTACTGGTATAAAACAAAGTCTAAAACATTGTTCTACTCTTACCAAGATAATTTTCTTGTATTGTTCAGGTTTTATCACTTGGGAAACTAAGTCTCAAAGAAATTAAAGTTTATACAACTGTGGTTAAACAACAACTGTTATTTTAAAGTACTGTACTATGTTACAGAGTCTAGATTTTTCTTTGAGAGCTAAACTTGATTAATATAATAATATCAATCTAATTATGGTACTAGTAGTCCTATTTTTATATCAAATATGTTAAATATGTTCCCCTGCTCCTTTGCTCCCCATAAGACAAATGCCCTCCCAGCAGGGTTCCTTTATGATTTATGTCCCCTTCACCACTAGTGATCTTTATAATTGGCAAAATCAAAATCCTTCTTTCTCAGAAGAACCCTAAGGTCTCATTTCTCTTTTAGAGTCAGTCTTTTATACCCACCAGACAACCTGGGGTGATTGCCAACAACTACTCTAGAACCTTTCTACTTCAGAAGAATGCAAATGCATCCATCATGAGACCCTAAGAACCATCCTGGGACCTAATGGCCTCCCTACTGATGATCCTGTTTGGATCTCCTGCATTTTCCCTCCAACCCACCCAGATTGAAATCCAAATTCCGAGGAAGGAAAGGGGGCCCTAAACCAGTTTCTCCAGACTCTTCCAAGAGGAATCCATGCAGCTTCTTGCAAACCAACTAAACTTTCCAAGGTAAACAAGATGATCCAGAAGCCAGATGAATCCCCAAGTGCTTTCCTTGAATGTCTCTTACAGGCCTATAGACTATATACTCCAATTGATCCAGAAGCACCTGAAAATAGGCAGGCTATTAATTAGGTCTTTGTGTCTCAGTTGGCCCCAGATATAAAACATAAACTCCAGAAATTAGAAGGTTATAAAGGGAAGGTCCTCTTCAAATTCATAGAGATAGTTCAAAGAGTCTATAATAACTGAGATCCTCCAGAAGACAGACAAACCAAAAGATTAGCCATGGTGCTTCTGGCTGCATCTGGATCACAAAATTTTAAACCAAATACAGGACTCACCAAACCTAGGAACCATCCTTTGGATAAAGATCAATATGCCTATTGTAAGGAAAACAAAAGAAAACATTGGATATAAGTTGGGGGTCACTATAACCTTTGCCCAGGGAAATACTACACTCTGCCTGGGATAAAAACCCACTACCCTTCTTGTCAGTTGTCCTCTGGGGGAAGAAGATCAACTACTACCAGAAAAATAAAACTTTAGGGGAAAGAGCCCTCAAGAATTGTGATTATCTGGGCAATTATTTCCAGATTATGATATTCTGTGAGACTTTCTGACTTTCCAGAAGTCTGGGCTGAAGTTAATCCTCCAGATTTGGCAAAACATCAACCCCCAATAACTGTACAGCTGACCCCATAGGTAAAACAGTATCCTATTAACAGAAAGTATCTATTGGAAATTACTCCCCATATAAATAAACTCTTAAAAGAAGGTATTTTAAAATCCTGCCAGTCTAATTGGAATACTTCTCTACTGCTAGTTCAGAAGCCGAGAACAAAAGATTATCACTCAGTACAGGACCTCCAAGAGGTCAACAAATGAGAAGAAACAATATACCCTACAGTTCCTAATCTATATACTCTGTTGAGTCTCTTGCCTCCAGATTACTTTGTATATACTATACTAGACTGAAAAGATTTATTTTTCAGTCTTTCTCTGGCTGAGGTCAGTCAACCTATTTTTGCCTTTGAATGGACTGACCCAAATGGGGAATACACAGGACAACTCACTTGGACAAGGCTGCCCCAAGGATTCAGAAATTCTCCCACCTTCTTCGATGAAGCACTCAGCAAGGATTTACAGATTTACAAGGTAAGCCACCCTGAGGTGACCTTTCTCCAATATGTGGGTAATTTACTCCTGGCTACAGATTATTTTCAAGATTGTGTTCAGGCTACCTAAGACATATTGGATACTCTACATACTTTGGGTTATTGAGTGTCTGCCAAAAAGGCCCAACAATGTACAAAACAAGTCACTTACTTGGGATATACACTATCTGAGGGCCAAAGATGATTATCAGGGAAAAGAATTCAGGCTGTGACTCTGATTCCTCATCCCAAAACTAAGAGACAGATTTGTGAGTTTTGGGGGGCTGCAGGATACTGTAGACTTTGGATCATGAATTTTGCCAAGACAGACAAACCCCTATATGAGGCCACTAAAGGCAAAGGAGAAAAAAATCCATGGGTCTGACCAGTGTAAAGACAATGACCAAAAGGCAGTGAATTAAAACTGCTGGGCAAGGCTTTATTGGAAATACATGCTCTCAGGCTGAACTCTCCCATCCATCAGAGTGTGTCCGGGAGAGTGGCGCATGTGTTCCATGGTAAAGAAAATTTAAAGGGCCCAGTCAGGAAGGGGAGGGCTTAAGGCAGGAATGAAGGGGTTATGAGATAGGAAGAGGAGGTATCTAGTGTCCTGAGTCCCCTGGGATTGGTCAGGGGATCCTGCCGCGGTCAGAGTCCTTCCGGGATGAGTCAGGAAAAGTCCACTGATTGGTAGGAGGTGCCATTACTGCTTAGATATCAGCATCTGGTAGGCTGTTTCTTTGCACATGTGGGCTGCTTGATGCTTCATTCCCCGCAGCTGCGCGCAAACCACCAGGCTTCATGTCCTGAGTCTGCTGCTGCCATGTGGAACTCACCTCATTGTACACTCTGCATCTGCCTTGTGTGAGATCTTGAGCCAACCTAACAACCAGGAAGAGACAGCTTTTCAAAAACTAAAGGATGACTTAACTCAGTCTCATTCATTAGCCCTGCCAGATCTTCAGAAACCTTTCTATTTGTATGTGTCAGAATGTAATGGAATTGCAAAGGAAATATTAACACAAACTCTTGGGCCTTGGAAAAGACCCATAGCTTACTTATCCAAGAAACTGGACCCTGTGACAGTCAGCTGGCCAAATAGTGGTGCCACAGTGGCCACTACTCTCTTAACTAAAGAAGCAAATAAATTAACTTTGGGCAAAGAAATTTTTTTTAAATTTTTTTTATTAGTTTATTTAATTGCATTTCAAGTCATAGCACATATATAGAGCTCAGTTTTTCCATTTCTCTGGTTGCAAACCAGACAAAGTTACACCAATTGTGTTTTCATGCATGCACCAAGGGTAGTGATGACGATCTCAATCAACCATCTTTACTATGCCCATTCCCCTTTCCTGCCCCCACCTCCCCCATTGGGCCAAGAACTTTTTATAACTTCTCCTCATGGTGTCAAAACATTACTCAAATCCCCTCCTGGAAAAATTAATTTCAGGACCCCCCAAAATCAAATTCACTCCGGCTACCACTTTAAATCCGGATACTCTGCTTCTGGATCCAAATCCAGAGATGCCTATCCATGACTGTTGAGAGATGTTGTCCCACATTCATGGAACTCATCCTGACCTTTGAGACAAGCCCTGGGGTGATACATACTGGATGGCATTTGACATGCTGGAGCTACAGTGGTCATTTCTGATAAGGTAATATCGGCCCAATCCCTAGATAAAGGGACCTTAGCACAAAGAGCTAAACTCATGGCTTTAACACAAACACTCTGACTAGGAAAAGATCTAATAATAGTACTGATAGCAAGTATGCTTTTGTCACAGCTCACGTCCATAAGATGATATATAAAAAAAGAGGACTCCTCACATTTGAGGGAAAAACATAAAAAATGTTCCTAAAATAGTTGCCCTCCTGGAGGCTATCTGGCTCCCCAAAAGGGTGGCAATTATCCATTGTAAATCTCATCAAAAGGGGAACTCCCCAGAAGCAAAAGACAACAATTTTGCTGACCAAATTGCCGAACAAGTTGCCCTAAGTCCAGTGGGGAACACTTTCCTTCTTTTCATTATACCTGAACCTCAGCTACCAGAGAAACCTCACTAATCCCCTTCAGATTTGGACTATATAACAAAACTGGGAATTGCTACTAATTCCCCTGATTGGCTTAAGACTTAAGACTCCAGATGAAAGGCTATTATTACAAAATTATGGGAGCTGCTACAAAGACATTATCTGTTTCCAAAATGAGGGGCCCATATTAATTCCATTACATCCTGGTGTCCTACTTGTATCCAAGTAAATACTAAATGAGTATCCAAATAAATACTAATACAATTTTTTCCTAGATACCATGGAGAAACTCCTAGAGAACATTGGAAAATAGACTTCACTGAAATTAAGCCCAGCAAATACGGATACAAATACCTCTTGGTTTTTGCAGACACTTACTCAGGTTGGGTTGAGGCTTATCCTACCAAAACGGAGACAGCTCAAATCACAGTTAAAAAGTTATTATATGAGATGATCCCTGGATTTGGATTGCCACATTCAATTGGGTCCAACAATGGCCTGGCTTTCACAGCTAAAATATCTCAACTAATATCCACACTTTTAGGATTTACTTGAAAATTCCATTGTGCCTATAGGTCTCAGAGTTCTGGACAAGTAGAAAGGATGAACAGAAAGGATGTCAATGTTAAAGAAACATTGACAAAACTAACCACAGAGACTGGTGAAAGCTGGGTGGACCTCCTCCCCTTCACCCTGCTCAGAATTTGGAATTCCCCCTACTGACAAGGCCTACACCATATGAAATACTATATGGCTGGCCTACTCCTCTCTTACCTAAACCCCCTAATCATATAGATGCCTCTGATAATCAAGTCCTTCGTTCCTTACAGGTCCTACAATGGATTCAAGCAGACATAAAGTCCAGATTACAGGTTCCTAACCCTTATGTTTCTAGACAGGAGAAACAAGACATGACTAGCTCGCCTGCCTATCAACCTGGTGACTTGGTGTACCTTAAAAAACTTCCTTCCGTGACTCTTGAACCTCACTGGATGGAATCATACCAGGTGATTCTCAGCATGCCTACAGCCATCAAAGTAGCTAAAAAAGCAATCCAATGGATACATTGGATTCATGTCAAACCATGTCTGCCTGAAGAAGCCTTTGAAGACTCCAGATGGACCATCCAGACCACCAACACACCCTTAAAGATAAGACTCAAACAGGATATCCAGCCGGGATCCCTCAAACTGGCCCCCTCCCTTTCTTCCTCATCTTGACTCTCTTTCATTGGACTGTTTGTTCTCCCCATCAACCCGCTGTACCAATATGGAAACTTAAAAAAAAATTAATCCTTAGGTCTCATTATGACCAATTAACAGAGGGAAATTTAAAAGATACAGACTTGTGAGTAAAGATTTACTCAAATGTTAAAGACCAGTGGGGAATGTGGTGACTCTTAGCTTAAGAAACTCCATTTTGTGTGGGCTGCCAGCTACCTTATCTTTAGCCCAGTCAGCCACCTTTACTTTAGCCCAAACATTAACATACTTTATTTTTGCAAAGAGTCACGGTCATCTTGACCTAATTTCAATTAAAAAAAAAACAACTCCAGGATGCTTGCCAAACCCAAGATGCTTACTAAATAGTGTTACAATCTATTTCCCAAATGTAGGGTGGACATAGGGTGGGCTTAGCTAACTGCAATTTCTGCTTCTGTATTTTTGGCTTGCTTGCATTGGCTAAAAAGAGAAAACATCATAGTGCCTGACTCACAGTTTTCTTTTGCTATATAATCTGTAATCTAAACCAAGTCAAGGGCTGCAACTTTGAATTGGCTTTAATTGGCTTTGCAGTCCCACTGGCTGAAAAATAAACCTTTAATGACAGAATCTATGAATTTGTTGTTTCTTGCTGATTGGGTATAACAGGGGAAAATAATAAAAAATGGGATAGCTGGGTCATAAGATGATTCTATCCCTGGTGTTTTGAGAAATTTCCAAACTGCTTTGCAGAATGTTATAGTAGTCTGCAGTCATTGCCATTCTGACTGAAGTGAGATAAAATCTTAGCATAGTTTTAATATGTATTTCCCTGATTGCTAGAGATGTTGAATTTTTTTTAATATATGTATTGGCTTTTGTGTTATTTTGCCCATTTGTTGATTGTTGTGTGTTGTTTTGTTTTTGTTTTTGTGTGTGTGTGCTAAGTTTTTTGAGTTCTTTGTATATTCTGGGTAGTAATTCTGTACTGAACAAGTAGCTGGCTGAGATTTTTCTATTTAAGCTCTTTCCTCCTTCTTCGAATCATTTCCCTAGTGGTACAGAAGCTGTTTGGTTTAATGGCATCCCACTTATTGTTTGTTGGTTTTATTGCTTGTGCTTTGGTGGTCTTGTTAAGAAAGTCTGTGCCAGCACCTATATGATGGAGTATTGACCCTATGTTTTCTCTAGTAGTTGTAAGGTTTATGGTCTAATTCCTAAGTGTTTGATCTATGATGATTTGAGTTTTGTGCAGGGTGAAAGATAGGGGGCCTAGTTTCATCTTTCTACCTATAGCTATCCAGTTTTTCTAGCATCATTTGTTAAAAGGCTGTCTTTTCTCCAAGATATATTTTTGGCACCCTTGTCAAATATCAGACAGCTATAGGTTTGTGGGTTTGTCTCTATGTCTTCATGTCTATTTTGATGACAATATCATGCTGTTTTTGTTACTACAGCTCTGTAGTATAATTTCAGACCAGGTATTGTGACGTCTCCTGCTTCATTTTTCTTGCTCAATATTTCTTTGGCTATTTTGGATCTCTTATTCTTTCAAATAAATTTAAGAATTGTTTTTTTCTAACTATGAAGGATGTCGTTGGTATTTTGATGGAGATTGCATTGAATCTGTATATTTCTTTTGATAGTATGGTCATTTTGTCAAAATTAATTCTGCCTTCCAAGAACATGAAATGTCTTTCCATCTTCTAAGGTCTTCTTAAATTTCTTTAGTGTTCTACAATTTTTATTGTAGAGCTCTTTTACCTCCTAATTTTTTGAGAACTATATTGAATATCAGTGGTAAGAGTGGACAGCCTCATCTTGTTCCTGAAGTTAGTGGAAATGCTTTTAGTTTTTCTCCATTTAGTATAATGTTGGCTTTGGGTTTGTCATAAAGGATCTTTATTATGTGGGTATATACTTCTTTAATTCTAGCTTCTCTAGCATTTTTAACATGTATTGATATTGGATTTTATCTTTTCTGCATCTATTGAGTTGATCATGTGATTTTTGTACTCAGTTCTGTTTAAGTGATGAATCACATTTATGACTTGCATATGTTGAGTCAATCTTGCATCTATGGAATAAAATCCACTTGATCCTGGTATATTGTCTTCTTAATGTCCTTTTGAGTGTGTTTTGCTAATATTTTATTTAGGATTTTTTTTCTGTGTTCATCAGGGATATTGGTCTATAGTTTTCTTTTCCTGATATATCTTTGTCTTGTTTTGGTATCAGGGTTATTCAAGCTTCATAAAATGTATTTGGAATGTTCTCTGTCAATTTTGTGGAATAATTTGAGAAAAAATGGTGTTAGTTTTCCCATAAAGTTCTGATAGAACTCAGCTGAGAATCTCCAATAGACTGAAAAATCTGAAAGACATGTACAAATTTTTATACATTTATTACTTGCCCATATTGTACTAGGAAGATAAAGAAATTCTAAACAGATAAATATCAAGTAATAAAATTGAAATAGCAATTAAAAGCTTTCAAAAAAAAAAAGGATGAAAGAAAGAAAGAAAAAAAGAAAAGCCCTGGACATAATGGATTAATTTTCAAAATAGAATCTGATAATCTTCTGGATTTCAGAGGGGTCTGTGGTGATATCTTCATTTTTATTTCTGATCTTATTGATTTTATTCTTCTTACTCTTTATTTTTGTTAATTTGGCTAAGGATTGGTTAATTTTATTTAACTACTCAAAGAACCAACTCTTTGTTATATTGATCGTGTGTGTTGTTTAATTATTCTCAATTTTATTGATTTCAGCTTTGATCTTAATTATTTCATGTATTCCACTTGTTTTGGGGTTATTTTGTTCTTCTGATTCTCAGACCTTGAGGTGAAGCACAAAATTATTTATTTGGGATCTCTCTAATTTTTTTTAATGTAGGCACTCAGTGCTATAACTTTGTCTCTTAAAACTTCTTCTTTTTTTGATACCAAAAATTAAACTCAGGGGCACTCAACCACTAAATCATATCCCCAGCCCTATTTTGTGTTTTATTTAGTGACAGGGTCTCACTGAGTTGCTTATCACCTTCTTTTGCTGAGACTGGATTTAAACTCATGATCCTCCTGCCTCAGTATCCAGAGACACTGGGATTATAAGCATGCACCACCATGCCTGGCTGTCTCTTAAAACTTCTTTCATGCTGTTCCAGAGATTTTGATATGTTGTATTTTTTCTCATTTATTTGTAAGAATTTTTGATTTCTATTTTCATTTCCATTTTGATCCATTCTTCATTTAAAGAGTATTGTTTAATCTCCATGTGTTTGTGATTTCTATTTTTCTTTCTGTTGATTTCTAATTTCAGTTTACTATGATCTAATAGAATACATGTGATATAATAATTTTTAATATTTGATAAGATTTGCTTTGTGGAATAGATTATGGTCTATTTTGGAAAACATTCCATGTGCAGCTGAAAAGATGGTAAATTCAGATGTGGAATATTCTGTAGATGCCCATTAGGTCCATTTGTCTTATAGAGTTGCTTATGTTGGAGGTATCATTGTTGGTTGTTTTGATGACCTGTCTATTGGTGATAAGGCTGTATTAAAATCCACCAGCTTTATTGTGTTAGGGTCTATGTGTAATTTAATGTCATGGAGTAATTTTTTTTCCATGTAATTGAGTGAGTTGACATTTGGGGCATAAATGTTTAATGTGGTTTATCTTCTTGTTGGGTTGCTATTTTTATGAGGATGTAATGTCTTTTATGGTCCCTTCTGATGATTTTTTACTTGAAATCTACTTAGGTATAAAAATAGCTACTCCTTCTTGTTTTCTTGGACCACATGCCTGGAATATTTTTTGCCATCATTTTATCTTCAGCCTGTGAGTGTCTTTTCATATAAGATTGGTTTCTCATACAGTGTATAGTTGGATTTTGTCTTTTGATACATTCTGCTAATCTGTGTCTTTTAATTGGGGAGTTGAGATCATTAATATTCAGTGTCAGTATGGATGTGGGTTTGTGGTTTCACGCCATTTTGTTTTTTGTTTTTTTTTGCTATATTTTATCCTTACTTAGTAAGGATTATTCTTCTGTTGATCTTTCTTATTTTGTGGGCCTTGGGAATTATTTTTTATTCCTCTGTGTGAGGTTTATCTTTACAAATTTTATGTAGTGCTGGTTTGGTCTCATTAACTCTTTTAGTTTGTTCTTGTCATAGAATATTTTTTATTTCCTCCTTGAATTTGAAACTGAGCTTTACTATGTAAGGTAAACTTGGCTGACAGTTGTTTTCTTTTATGGTTTAGAATATCTCATTTCAAGTTATCCTCGATTTTAGGATATGAGTGGAGAAATTTGAAGTGGGCCTTATTGGCTTGCCTCTAAAGGTGAACTGTTGTTTCTCTCTTGTGTCTTTTAATAGTCTTCTTGTTTTCTATGTTGGCATTTTGATTATGATATATTTCAGAAAGCTTCTCATTTGTCTGAGTCTATTTGGAATCCTGTAAGCCTCATCTATGTGGATTTTGTGTCTGATAGGGAATAAGTTTTCTGTAACTATCTCATGGAAAATATTCTTTATGCCTTTAGTTTTTATCTCCATGTTCTCTTCTATCCAAGTAATTCTCAGTTTGGTCTTTTAAAGTTGTCTGTGTTCATTTATATTATGTCCATATTCTATAATTTTCCTCCTTTACTGCCATATGTCTATTCAAGATCATATAGACTATCTTCAATGCCTGAAGTTCTGTCTTCAAGGGATGAGATTGTTTTCTACACCAGCTAGTCTATTATTAATACCTTCAAGTGAGTGTAATTTGATAGATCTTGTTTTTTATTTCCAGGAGTCTTCTTGGTTTCTTTTCACTATTTTTATTTCTTTGTTAAAATAGTCTTCCACCTCCTGCAATTTCTCTCTTAATTGCTTCCTTAGAACTTACTTTAGTTCATTGAACATTTTTATAACCAGTTTTTTTAAACAATATTTGTCTGGATTTCATTTATTTCACTATCAGTGGATTCCTTTGTTGAGGGATTCTGAATTTTGAGGGGAGATTTTTTTGCCTATTGTCTCATGTTTACAGAGGTCTTGGTCTTGTGCATCAATTGAAGTGAATTCCTCTACCTCTTTTTTTTTTTTTAAAGCAAGAGTCTTAATTGCTTAAGCATCTTAGATTAATCTGGATTGAGATCCCTTTGTAGGTGTGGTGTTCACAATCTTTGTGCTATTTCATTCTTTTTCTACTATAGAATTGGATTTCCATAAGTGGGAACTGGGGGCTCAGCCTAGCTGTTTCTACTTGGGGCCTAGTTGTTTGGGTTTTTGTCTATTATTTGTAACAAAGTATAACTGAAGTTTAATGTCATTAATTTGTGTTTGGAGCAATGTGTGCTGTCTGTTGTTTGAGCTTAGTTCAGCATCAGAATACCCTATGAACTTGTAGTGTTTTCATAGTTTTTCAGTACTTCAGAGGTCATAGGGAAACAAATAGCAGCAACCAGTGCAAACAATATACAGAATTAAACTAAATACCTAGTTTCTAATATGAAACCTACAATGTTATTTGCCACAAAAAAACAAATGGTAGGTCCATTAATTGTCATCAGCAAAAACAATAACTAACCATGTATTATGTCTGGCATTAAATCATACAAGAGGTGTCAACTATGGCACCTATAGTGGTACTAATTTTAACAGCATTAATGATGGGGGCAGTCATTATGTAAACTAATTAGTGCTAAAAGATGGTAAGAATACAGTGAATCAAGAGAAGATAAATAGATAGAAAGGTAGAAATAAATGTACAATTTCAAAAAGTGAACAGAGAATGCAGAAGATATGTAGGATGTGATGGTTATAAGGAAGGAAGAAAAAAATAAAAGTAAAACATTAAAGGAAAAGTGAAAGAAAGAACAACAGAGTTTGGCTTTTAGCAGAAGAAAAGAGGGAAAGAGAAACAAGAGAAACAGACAAATGAAAAGTAGTACAAAACAAAACCAAATCATACTAATCAAAATCCCTAACTTTCAAAAAATAAGTCAAGGAAAAATAATTATATTAAAAAATGCTACAAAAGAAAAAAAAAAGAAAATGTATATGTATATATGTCCATGAATCAATCAGCACACATACAAACACAAAAACAAACAAAAAACAAGAAAAAAAAAGAAACAAAGGAAAAAGAGAATCTTAATAAAAAATTAAGAAATTCTTTCCACTGAGGTGGTAAAAAAGTCAGTGAGAATATATGTTCACAGTCTATGCCAAATTGTTTTTTCCTCTATTTTTTTCTTGAGCTATGTATTGAGCAAAATAGTAAGGACTGAGAGTTGTTAAACACTTTCTCTTTTGTGTTGCTCACCAAGTTGTCAGTTGGAATTCAAAAACTCTCAGCTTCCCTTCTCACCAGTATGAGGTAGGCTGGGAATGGAAAATACTGTTGGAGTTTTGTCTGCATGGATCAGGTTGAGGCACATTAAGGGTTGGGCTGCTGCAGAGTTTCATAAATGGAGTTCCTACAGGCAGGGTTTAAGTCTAATCAGGCCTCAAGGGCTTTGTTGGGTGATGTCTACTTTGAAGAGATAGGATCAATACATACCTGGGAGCATGAATCTAAGAAATATCCCTAAGATTCTACTCATGAGGTGGGAGAGCCAATCCTACACCCCCTCTTGCTGCCCATGAACACAGCCTTTCCAGAAATCCTGGGCTTACATCCTGAGTGTATACACACCTACCTGTTCAAATTCCTGACCTGCTTCTGCTGCTTTTGTTATCTTCCAGACTCAAGCAGGAAAACAAGTTGGTCTCCTCTTGACTTTTTCAACTTAAATACCCCTGGGCAAAAGCACCCTCTGTGCCTGTTTCACTTTTGTTCAGCTAGGTACCACCTACATCATGTGGTAGGCACATTCCAGGACCATGTAGCCAGATCTTCTGGCTTCCACAGCAGCATTTGCAGTGTGGCTTCCTCAAATGGCTCCTGCCTCCATTCACTGTGGCCAGTTGGGAAATGTGAGCCACTTGCACAACTGTACAGTACAGCCTCTGCAACAGCTAAGGTTAGGCTGATTTTCCAAGCTCAAGATTTTCCATACTAAATCTGTCCATTGTTTTTCTCTGCACTCTCCCTCCCTCTGTGCTAAACCAGTACCACTACCACTGGTTTAGAGTAGTAGTGGAGACACAATTAGTTTGGCTCCAATGTAGTTTCTTTTCTTTGTTTAATGTACCCAAAATCTTAGTCTCTAAGATTCTGAAAATTCAACATTGAGTTTCAGTAAAATCCCACTTTCATCCATCTCACAGAGAAGCAGTATTTTCATTGCTTGAATCCTAGGTCATGGAGTGACAAGGAATGCAGACTCCCTCTAGTCTACTATTGTGAATATACCTTTAACACTCTTCTAAGAAACCACATGTACAGCGATTTTGAGCTTTGATGCAAAGTGTTTCACTGGAAAAATTTGAATGTGTTGTGACAGTATGAGAGCATTCTGCAGAAAAAAAATCTGTGTATTAACTTTGAAACTGCTACTGGAACCTGTTTAACACCTGACTTTCTATACTGATTTTTCAGCCCATTTCACTATTGATGTATTTTGTGGTACTTAGCATGGGCCTAAAGAAGCTCACAGGTACTGTAATGAAAGGCAATTCCCTAAATTGCATTGAAAACTAAATATGAACCTCCTTGTTGAAAGTCCCTAGGACAATGGTTTCACATTTTCTATGAACAGCAGATTATATATGGTGCATACATTGCAAAACTGAGAACTGGCCCTTATGGTCACAAATGAATTATCAGTTCATGTTAGTGTACCTTAGGATAAAACCTAATATATAAATTGAGAATTAAGTTATATATTTTTAGCTCTGTTTCAAGCTGTTCTCAGAAAAACTATATGCACCAGTATTGGGCATAAATGCAAAATGTGTTGTAGGAAAAATTTCAATGTGGTTTTGCAGTATGAGTAAATTCTGGAAAACTAGTTTGTGTACTAACTTTGGAAATGCTACTGGAGCATGCTTAATGTGTGTACTTTTATCCTGCTGTTACCAGTCATTTTTACTATAGATATATTTGGTGATATTTAGCACAGTCCCAAAGAAACCCATAGGAAGAATGTGAAAATGGTACTGTAGTGAAAATCAATTCCCTAATCACCATTGAAAATTAAGAATAAGGTGGGTAGGAATGTGGCAGATTAAAAGGAAACAGTTTTTCTTGTAGTTCAGTGATCTTGTATTCAAGCAGTGGGAATACTGCTTCTCTTTGAGGCAGGTTAATGAAGGATTTTACTAAAACTCAATACTATACAGCCAGAACACCTTACAGACTTAGAAATTTTGAGTCAACTAAAGAAGAAAAGGGACAAAAATAGAGCTGGGTTGCTGGCAGGAGCAGCAGAACAGGCACACAAGAATAGAAAAAGTCAAGAAATATAACAGACAGTCTTAGTGTGGAAAATCCTGAGATTAGAGGGGCATCCTAACCTAGGCTGATCCAGAGCCTGTTGGACACAATGAATTGGTACATAAATGATACCTTGTGACTAACAATTATTCATAGAGAGCTGAGGCATGAGCCATTTTGAGTGTACTGTACTGCCACCCCAGCGGATACCAGAAAACTTGGACCTGGGAAAATGGGGCTGACTCTAATGCAGAGTACAGGCAGACACCAGCTACATGAATTAGTCTGAGTATAGAAAAATTGGAGAAAATTAGGCATGAATAGTACTTTGTGTGGAGGAAAACAAGTCTGGAAGGCTGGGGAATCTGGCTCCATCAGCCTTTTGAATCTGATGGCTTTTAGAACCAGCTGCAGCAGATTGGGAATTGGAATAATTGAATGTATCTGTGCTGGGATACAGACTCACCAAAGGGCTGGGAAGGATTGAGGCTGGAAAACTAAATGAGTGGGTGTATCCTTACTGAGAGATTGACCCAGAGGCGGGAACTCACCTGCAGCAGGTCAGGAACATGAATTGGAAGGTGTGGTTGTTCTCAGGGATGGACCCAAAAGGCCATGAAGATTACAACTCATGAAGTAATGTGGGACTAGCTCCCCTATCTTACAACTCCTGGGGTAGTCTCCCAGCATAGTTATCTGATGGGCTCTAAAGGTGCATTGATTTAATATATTCAGATAAGTAGCTTCACAATAAAGCACCTGTGGCTTCATTAGACCTAAGCTATGCCCCCAAGAACTCCTTCTACAGAAACTCATCTCACAGAACCCAGGTGTAACTTTACCCTAGAGAGGGGCTGACAGAATTTTCTATTTCAAACTTTATTTTACCACTGAGAAGGGAAGCAGAGGTTTTTGAACTTCAAAAGGCATCTTGATGAGCAGCACAATAAAAAGAAAGGAATTAACAACTTGAGGCCCCTAATCTCACAACCAAGAATAAATGGAAACCAGCATATATTCTCATTTACTTTTTTGTCCATTGAAATGAAAATGACTCCTTAGTTTTTCATCAAGATTTCTTTTTTTCTAACATGTTGAATGATTTGTAGACATTTATACATATACATATTTGTTTTTGTTTTCCCAGTTCTTGCATTTTTTGAAACTAAATATATTTTAATAGAAAAAATACAAAATAACTCTTTTCAGAAAATATAAATATTTAACCTGTTTTTTCACACATCAGAACTTGCTTTACTCTCAGCATAGCTGAACATGGATGTATGTGAAGAACTTGCTTTATGGTGTGCCCACTGAGTGGGTGCTGCAGGGCAGAGCAGAGTGGACTAATACAGGAGGAAGATGTTTAAAGCTACCTTAACAAACAGTCCTTTGGAGACTCCAAATCTTGTGACTTATTCCAAATTATTTTTTACTTAGTGCCAGAGACTGAACCCAGGCCTCACACCTGTCAGGCAAGTGGTCTTCTGCCAAGTCACAACCCAGCCCACCATAATCTTTTTTAGAGGAGAGAATTTCTGACAAAAGAGCAGCTGAGAACAGAATTTTCCTGGATCTTTCAAGATGATGGAATAGAGCAGGTCAGTTTCCCTGGCTGCTCCATGGCATGAAACTAAGAAAGTAGACAGACAACTTCTCAACAAAGTGGGTGAATAAAAAAAAGGTACTTTATTGGAATTTAATATTGGACACTCAAAGCAGATTGAGAACTCAGGAAATTGGATATAATAAAATAAGAAAGAATTACCCAGCACACAGCCAATGCTGGGCCAAAGCTGTCCCTCAATGAGCACAGTGGAGGGATAAGGAAATTAAAGAAACTTGCATTTTTAGGAGGACTGACATGTGTCTGGGTACAGAGAGTTAAGAGATCAAAGAGACTGCCCAACTAAACTGAAAGGCATATTGCACAATAGCCTTGCATGTAAAAGAAACCACATCCCTCCCAGCAGCATGTGGAGGACAGAGGGAGGAACTATTTTTGCAGCTTAAGCATGGGGGTTGGCAGCTGAGGGAGCCAATTCCTGACTAACCCAAGTCTGATCTGAAATATAGGCCTGGCAAATCCATACTGCATGACATATAGTGTGCCTAAGTGAACAAGAGTAAATCAAACATGGAGAGAAGTTTACACAGGGGACAACCGGTCGTGGAAACTCACCCCGCTCTCCCTTTTCCTTCCAGTCTGGCTAATTGTAGGACCAGCTGGGAGAGATGTGCCTGGATGGAAATTCAAAAAGGCAGGTTTGGGAGAGACTGAGTTTGGAGACTAAACTCAAGACCAGGAAACTTGTAGTTTGCATGTGACATAGTGGACTAAGAATTGGTTCTTAGGCCATGAGTGGAACTCAGGGGAGATTCCTGGGGTGCAGTTTTCCAGCATGGACCAGCAATTGCTGGATCTAGAGTTGCACTGATTTAAAATTTCCAAACCAATTTGCATCCAGTGAAAATCATGGAGTCTACCTAAGGCAAAACCCACTCTCCAGATGTTCTACCTATGAGATTACCTCTCTCACCATAGCAATCCCAGCCTGAGGACAGAGCAAGCATCATGCTCCAAATAACCACACCTAATTTCTGAGAAGGGAAGCTGAGAATCTTTTAAACTCCAAAGGAAATAATTCTTTAAATTTTTATTGGGATCTTTTTTCCTTCATTTTTCTTTTTCTGCTTAATTATGAACTGTGATAATGATAGTGATGGTGATGGTAATTGTGATGGACTCTTATTGAGGTATCTTGGATATTTATACATATTCATATTTTTTTTACTTTTCTCATTTCTAGTATTTTGAAACCAGTTATTTTTCATGAATCAGTTTTTTGATTAACATACTTAAGTTTTATTTTGTATTCTTTAATTTTTATTCTTTAAATTTTTATATCCTTTGTCCCACTTATATGTTTCCCTTGAATTTCTTTCTCTCTTCTATTCTTCTATTAGAAAATCTCTGTTGTTTTCTCTTCTAGTCTTTCTTCGATTTTTACTTCTATCATCGCTTCTCTTCCCTCATAATCATCACATCCTACATCACTTCTGTTCTCTCCCTGTATACAATTTGAGATTGTAAACCCTTTTGCAAACTTAGTATTTTTATTGTAGGCAATAACTGATCTTATCTTTTTTTATTGTGACAACATTGTAAAGGTCATAGCAGAAAATATTTGGTTTAATGCTGTATATTGTTTGTACTGGTTGTTATTGTTTGTTTCTACCTAAACAGTGAAGTACTAAAAACTTTCAGAGACACTGTAAGCCTACAGAGTAGAAACTCTACTGCCTCAGATCCATACTGTTAAATGGGAAAACAACAAAAATTAAACAAAACAAAATAACATAAAAAATCAACAAAAACAACATAAAAAATCTAGGGAACAAATTACCTCAAACAAACCAAGATGCTTCAACAACAGAATCCATCATCATCACAGTGGAAGAAATGTTAGAAAAGGAGTTTAAATGTACATAGTTGAAGTGATCTGCAGGTAAAATATGATGTAGGGAGTGAAATTAGATAGAAAATACAGGAAGTGAAAGGTCCCTTCAATAAAGAGATGAAGATTCTGAAAAAAATAAAGCAGAAACACTTGAAATGAAGGAACCAATCAACCAAATTAAAAATTCAATGGAAAGCATCACCAAAGACTAAATCACCAGGAAGACATCATTACAGGTAATAAAGACAAATTATGTGATCTTGAAAATAAAGTTGACCATGAAGAAAAGATGTTAAGAGAACAGGAATAGAACTTTCAAAAAATATGTGGTGACCTGAAAAAAACATTAAGATTTATTGGGATAGATAAATGCTCTAAAATACAAATTAAATGAATGCACAATCTTTTCAATGAAATAATATCAGAAAATTTCCCAAACCTAAAGAATGAAATGGAAAATCAAATAAAGGAGATATACAGTTTTCTAAATATATAAAATTACAACAGACCCATTCTAAGGCACATCATTATGAAAATGCCTAACATACAGAACAAAGATAGAATTTTAGAGGCTATCCCCCAAAATGAGAGGTCCCATTGAGAAGGAAACCAATCCAAATCTCAGCTGATTTCTTAACACACATCCTCAAATGTAGGAAATATTGGAATATATATGCCAGTTTCTGAAAAAAACAAAGGTTGTCAACCAAGAATAATACACACAGCAAAATTAAGCTCCATAACTGATGATAAAATAAAAACCTTCCATGAAAAATAAAAGTTAAAAGAATTTACAACCAGAAAGTCTGCCCTACAAAACATTCTCAATAAAATATTTCATGAAGAAGAAATAAAGAATAAAAGCAAAAACCAGCTAAAGGAGGAACTACACTACAAGAATAATCAAAGGAGAGACTAAATTAAATTAAAAGCTAGAAATAAAAAAAAAACAAGGAATAGGAATCATATCTCGATAATATCATTGAATGTAAATGGCCTAAACTAATCAATAATGAAAACATAGTCTAGGTAAACATAGATTGGATTAAAATACAAGACCCAACAATAGGCTGTCTCCAAGAGACTAACCTCAGAGGCAAAGAAATCCACAGACTGAATGTAAAAGGATGGGAAAAAACATATCATTCACATGGATTTTGTAAACAAGCAGGAGTTTCTATTCTTATATCAGATAAAGTGGGCTTCAAGCCAAAGTAATCAGATGGGAAAAAGAAGGAGGTTTCACACTGCTTAAGGGAATTATACATCATAAGACATAACAATCATAAATATTTATGCCCCAAACAATGGAGCATCTACATAATCAAACAAATCATTTTCAATATTAAGAATCAAAAAGACCACAACACAATAACACTTGGTTACTTCATCACACCTCTCTCACCACTGGATAGATCTTTCCAAACCAAAACTAAATAAAGAAGCTATAGAATTAAAAAATACAATTAATAATTTAGACTTAACTGACATATATAAATGATTGAATATGCTTTCTTCCCAGCAGCACACAAATACTTGTCTAAAATATACTGTATCTTAGGCCACAAACCAACTGTTAGCAAATACAAAAAAATAGAGCTAATATTTTATCTCTAATTACACAATGGAAGAAAATTAGAAATCAATAATAAAATAAAAAAAATAGAAGCTACTATAACATACGTAGGCTAAATAATATGCTATGGAATGACCAATAGATAGCAGAAGAAACCAAGGATAAAATTAAAAAATACTTAGAGGTAAATGAGAATAGCAATATGATGTATCAAAATCTCTGGGACACTATGAAAGCAGTGCTAAGAGGAAAGTTATTGCATTGAGCTAATTAATTAAAAGAACAGAAACACAAAAACTAAATGACCTAAAATTACATCTCAAAGCCTAGAAAAAGAAGAAAAAATCAATACCAAAAGCAGTAGAAGACAGGAAATAATTAAAATCAGAGATGATATTAATTGAATTGAAAGAAACAAAAAAATTTCAAAAATCAACAAAAGTTGCTTCTTTAAAAAAAATAAAGAAATTGATAAACCTTTATCAAGTTAATGAAGAGAGAAAGAGATAAAACTCAAATTACTAAAATGTGTGATAAAAAATATCAAAATGGGCACTACTGAAATAAGATGATAATCAAAAAATAATTTAAAAATTAATACTCTAATAAATTAGAAAATCTGGAAAACATTGACAAATTTCTCGACATGTGTGACCTACCCAAATTAAATCAGGAGAACATAGAAAACTTAAACTGATTGATTTCAAGCAAAGTAATTGAAATGGCATCAAAATCTATCAACAACAACACCACTACCACCACCAACAACAACTAAGCCCAGGAACAGATTTTCAAATTCTACCAGACCTTCAAAAAAGAACATTAGTCCTCCTCAAATTATTCCATGAAGTAGAAAAGGTCGAACCTGAAAGACCTGAGCTAAAATGAACCCCATGTCAGCCTTTAGACCATCCAGAAAAACTAGTAGGCCTGAGTTTTGGTTCTGGGAAAAGGCACACATTGCTCAAGGCTGAAGCCACTCTGGGACCACCCTCAGAGCAGATAATCAAAGAGGTAAAAAAATCACATACTTGGCATTCCTGAGGTCTGAGTCTGCCTGAAACCCACATGGGTCACTTAACCTCACTTTGTGGTTGGTCATTTTCAAAAAATTCCCAAAAGCCATGATTGGGTCCCACCAAATGTTACAGACACCCCTCAAACTCTGAATGGTCACTATTGTCACCATAGGTGCTGTATGATTGTAATTGGTGCTTGTGTAATAATGTGATGCATTTGTCATGCCCACTGCCACCACCTGTCCCCTCCCTCTATAGAAACCTGCTCAGCCATTGTTTGGGGCTCTCTGCACTGACCCGCTGCATCAGTGAAGTCTGAGAGACCCAGCTTAAGCCCGAATAAAGGCCCTTTGCTTTTTTTTTTTTAGGCTTACATGTTAACAGTGTAAATGTTTCATTGTACATAGATAGAGGATAACATATTAATTCTCTAGTTGTAAGTTGTATAGAATCACAACATATATGCAGTCATACATAAAGTTAGGGCTATGATGTCCATCATATTCCACCACCCTTGCTGTCCCCATGCCCCCTCCTCCCTTACACTCCTGTGAACAGAGATCCACCATTGTTCCCATGTCCTTCCCCACATTATGGATCAGCATCCACTTATCAATGAGTACATTCGGCATTTGGTTTTCTGAGATTGGCTTACTTCACTTAGCATGATATTCTCCAACTCCATCCATTTACCTGCAAATGCCATAATTTTATTCTCTCTTATTGCTGAGTAATATTCCATTGTGTAT
>CM053411.1:15428662-15478075 GCA_028644305.1 Xerus rutilus | reverse complement strand
GGAAGTATGGTCCTAATCCGACATGATGAAGATTTGGGCCTATTTTTTCTTCTATAAGGTGTTGGGTTTCTGGTCTGATTCCTAGGTCCATGATCCACTTTGAGTTGAATTTTGTGCATGGTGAGAGATAGGGGTTTTGTTTCATTTTGCTGCATATGGATTTCCAGTTTTCCTAGCACCATTTGTTGAAGAGGCTGTCTTTTCTCCAGTGTACGTGTTTGGCTCCTTTATCTAGTATAAGGTAACTGTATGTAAGTGGGTTCGTCTCTGTGTCTTCTATTCTATACCATTGGTCTACACGTCTATTTTGGTGTCAGTACCATGCCATTTTTTTTGCAATAGCTTTGTAGTATAATTTAAGGTCTTGTATTGTGATGCCTCCTGCTTCACTCTTCTTGATAAGGATTGCTTTGTCTATTCTGGGTCTCTTATTCTTCCAAAGGAATTTCATGATTGCATTTTCTATGTCTATAAGGAATGACATTGGGATTCTAATTGGTATTGCATTGAATCTATATATCGCTTTGGGAAGTATGGCCATTTTGACAATATTGATTCTGCCTATCCAGGAGCATGGGAGATTTTTCTATCTTCTAAGGTCTTCTTCAATTTCTTTCTTCAGTGTCTTGTAGTTTGCATTGTAGAGATCTTTCACCTCTTTTGTTAAATTGATTCCCAAGTATTTTATTTTTTTTGAGGCTATTGTGAATGGAATAGTTTTCCTAATTTCTCTTTCAGAGGGTTTATCACTGATGTATAGAAATGCAATTGATTTGTGGGTGTTGATTTTATATCCTGCTACTTTGCTGAATTCATTTATTAGTTCTAAAAGTTTTCTGGTAGAATTTTTTGGATCCTCTAAGTATAGAATCATATCGCCCGCAAATAATGATAGTTTGAGTTTCTCTTTTCCGATTCATATCCCTTTAATTTCTTTCGTCTGTCTAATTGCTCTGACTAGTGTTTCCAGGACTATGTTGAATAGCAGTGGTGAGAGAGGGCATCCCTGTCTAGTTCCTGTTTTCAGAGGGAATGATTCCAATTTTTCTCCATTTAGGATGATGTTGGCCTTGGGTTTAGCATAGATAGCTTTTACAAAGTTGAGATATGTTCCTTCTATCTCAAGTTTTTCTAGTGTTTTGAGCATAAAAGGGTGTTGTATTTTGTCAAATGCTTTCTCTGCATCAAATGATAAAATCAAATAATTCTTATCTTTAAGTCTACTGATGTAATGTATTACATTGATTGATTTCCGTATGTTGAACCAACCTTGCATCCCTGGGATGAACCCCACTTGATCATGGTGCACTATTTTTTTGATGTTTTTGTATGCAATTTGCCAGAATTTTATTGAGAATTTTTGCGTCTATGTTCATCAAGGATATTGGTCTGAAATTTTCTTTCTTTGATGTGTCTCTGTCTGGTTTTGGAATCAGGGTGATATTTGCCTCATAGAATGAGTTTGGAAGGGTTCCCTCCTTTTCTATTTCATGAAATAGTTTGAGGAGAAATGGTATTAATTCTCCTTTGAAAGTCTTGTAGAACTCAGCTGAGAATCCATCTGGACCTGGGCTTTTCTTGGTTGGAAGGCTCTTGATGGCCTCGTCTATTTCCTTGCTTGAAATTGATCTGTTTAAGTTGTGTATGTCCTCTTGGTTCAGTTTGTGTAGGTCATATGCCTCTAGAAATTTGTTGGTATCTTCAGGGTTTTCTATTTTACTGGAGTGTAAATTTTAAAAATAGTTTCTAATTATCCTCTGTATTTCAGTACTGTCTGTTGTGATATTTCCTTTTTGATCTCGAATTTTAGTAATTTGGGTTTTCTCCCTCCTCCTTTTCGTTAGAGTGGCTAAGGGTTTGTCAATTTTATTTTTTCAAAGAATCAGCTTTTTGTTTTGTCAATTTTTTGAATTGTTTCTTTTGTTTCAATTTCATTGATTTCAGCCCTGATTTTGATTATTTCCTGTCTTCTAGTTCTTTGGGTGCTAATTTGTTCTTCCTTTTCTAGGGCTTTGAGTTGAAGAGTCAATTCATTTACTTGTTGGCTTTTACTTCTTCTAATGTATTAGTTTAGTGCTATGAACTTTCCTCTTAGCACTGCCTTCATGGCATCCCAAAGATTTTGATATGTTGTATCGGAGTTTTCATTTGCCTCTAAGAATTTTTTTATCTCTTCCATGATGTCTTCTGTTATCCATGCATCATTCAATAGCATATTATTTAGTTTCCAGTTGTTGGAGTAGTTTCTTCTTTTTAATCTGTCATTAATTTTTAATTTTATTCCATTGTGTTCAGAAAGGATGCAGGGTAGAATCTCTATTTTTTTGTATTTGCTAAGACTGGCTTTGTGACATAACATATGATCTATTTTGGAAAAGGATCCATGTGCAGCTGAGAAGAAAATGTATTCAATTGTTGATGGATGGAACACTCTATATGTGTCTTTAAGTCTAAATTATTGATAGTTTTATTAAGATCTATGGTTTCTTTATTAAGTTTTTGTTTGGAAGACCTATCCAATGGTGCAAGAGCTGTGTTAAAGTCTCCAAGTATTATTGTGTTGTGGTCTATCTGATTCTTGTATTTGAGAAGGATTTGTTTGATATATGTAGAAGCTCCATTATTTGGGACATAGATATTTATGATTGTTATGTCTTGTTGATGTATGGTTCCCTTAAGAAGTATGAAAAGACCTTCTTTATCTCTTTTCACCATCTTTGGTTTGAAGTTCATTTTATTTGATATGAGGATGGAAACTCCTGCTTGTTTGCGGGGTCCAGGTGAGTGAAATGTTTTTTCCCACCCTTTCACTTTCAGTCTGTAGATGTCTTTTCCTGTGAGATGAGTCTCTTGAAGACAGCATATTGTTGGGTCTTGTTTTTTAATCCAGTCTGTCAGTCTATGTCTTTTAATTGGTTCATTTAGGCCATTTACATTCAGGGTTATTATTGAAATATGATATGTAATTCTGGTCATTTTGGTTTGTTTTGGGTTTTTACCTTGAGTTGTTTTCTCTTTTGAAAGGTCTTTCCTCTAGTGTAGTTCTTCTCTTTGTAAATTTCCATTGTTAGTTATCATTTCCTCCTCATGGAATATTTTGCTAAGAATGCTGTGTAGTGTAGGCTTTCTTGCTGTAAATTCTTTTAACTTCTGTTTATCATGGATGGTTTTTATTTCATCATCAAATCGGAAGGTCAATTTTGCTGGATATAGGATTCTTGGTTGGCATCCATTGTCTTTTAGGGCTTGGAATATGTTATTCCATGATCTCCTGGCTTTTAGGGTCTGGGTTGAAAAATCTACTGAGATATGATTTGGTCTCCCCTTATAAGGAATCTGGTTCCTCTCTCTTGCAGCCTTTAAAATTCTATCCTTATTCTGTATGTTGGGCATTTTCATTATAATGTGCCTTGGAGTAGATCTGTTGAAATTTTGTATGTTTGGTGTCCTGTAAGCCTCTTGTATTTGATTTTCCATTTCTGATATTATTTCATTGAAGAGATAGTGCATTCCTTTGGTTTGAAATTTTGTGCCTTCTTCTATCCCAATAAATCTTAGATTTGGTCTTTTGATGCTGTCCCATATTTCTTGTATGTTCTGATCACGATTTTTTACCATCTTCATTGTATGGTCAAATTTATTTTCAAGATTGTGTATCTTATCTTCATTATCTGAGGTTCTGTCTTCCAGGTGATGTAGTCTGCTGATGATGCTTTCTATTGAGTTTTTTATTTTGTTTATTGTTTCTTTCATTTCAAAAATTTCTGATTGGTTTTTTTTCACAATCTCTAGCTCTTTCTTAAAGTAATCTTTTGCTACTTGTAATTGCTCTTATCTCTTTGTTAGAATGATTGATGGTTGCCTTTATTTGCTCTCCTATGTCTTTGTTGGATTGATCAATTTTTGCCTGTAATTGTTCACTTATTTTATTCATTAGTTCGCTGATCATTTTAATTATGTACACTCTGAATTCTTTCTCTGACATTTCATCAACTGTGCTGTCAATGGATTCCATTACAGTGGTATCCAGGTTTATTTGGGGCACTTTCTTCCCTTGTTTTTTCATATTGCTTGTGTATCTTCCTTTCTTGAAAAACCAATCTGAGGTATTGCAGCTTCTATCCTATAATATTTTATTGACACTCCAGATTACCTGTGTCTCACCTTGGAGCTACTTCTGTTCTCCCAGTGTCTGCAGATAGGCACTACTGTCACTAAAGTTGGTAGCGGAAGTAGTGGATGTACCTCTAGAGGGCAGTGGTAGTGGCTTTGACTGGGCTCCTGAGGCGGCCTCTGAGGGCTGTTTTGGCCCTCTCTTGCACTCCTGCTGGTAAATAGGAACTCTGGAGCAGAAGTAGAGGCAGGCTCAGGACTCACTTAGGCAGTCACAAGCTGGAGAGTTTGTGTGCGACCCTTACTGTGAGTATGAGCTCCCCTGGGGTTAGAGCTAGCAGGCTGTGGTCTGCCTTCAACTGGGCACCCTGGCATTCCCACTGGAACTCTGAAGCAGAACTGTGGCAGGCCCAGAGTGCACTAGGGTGGTGCCTCTTCACACTGGGGGCTCTGGAGGCCACTCTTTCTCTGGGTGTGCTTTCCTCTGTGGCTGGTAGCAATCAGACTCTGGTCAACCCTTAGTTGGACACTTGTGGAGTTTCCTGAGGGTGGATCTGGGCCCTCTGCAGCTCCTGCCAGACACCGGGAACTCTGGAGCAGAACTGGGACAGACCCAGGCTGCCCTTGGACGGGGCTGCCTCTTGCTGGTGTCTCTGGAGTGACTCTTGCCCTGAATTTGGGCTCCCCAGTGGCTAGAGGTAGCTGACCCTGGTCTCCCTTTGGCTGGACAACCGTGGAGGTTCCTGAGGCCAGGTTTGTGCCCTTTTGGGCTCCTGCCAGTCCATAGGAATTCTGGAGCGGAACTGGGGCGGGCCCAGGCTGCCCTTGGCCTGGGCTGTCTTTTTTTTTTTTTTTTTTTGGTACTGGAGATTGAACTCAGGGGCACTCGACCACTGAGCCACATCCCCAGCCCTATTTTGTGTTTTTTTAATGTAGAGACAGGGTCTCACTGAGTTGCTTAGCACCTCGCCGTTGCTGAGGCTGGCTTTGAACTCACGATTCTCCTGTCTCAGCCTCCCTAAGTGCTGGGATTACAAGCATGAGCCACCGCGCCTGGCTGGCCTGGGCTGTCTTGTGCTAGGGTCTCTGCGGGGACTCTTACCCTGAGTTTGGGCTCCCCTGTGGCTAGAGGTAGCAGTCCCTGGTCTCCCTTTAGCCGGACACCCGTGGAGGTTCCTGAGGGTGGATCAGGGCCCTCTGCAGTTCTTGGTGGTCCCCAGGAACTCTGGAGCAGAGCTGAGGCAGGCCCAGGATGCCCTTGGGTGGGCTGCCTCCGCTGGTGTCTCTGGAGCGACTCTTGCCCTGAATTTGGGCTCCCCAGTGGCTAGAAGTAGCATTGTCTGGTCTCCCTTTGACTGGACAACCGTGGAGTTTCCCAAGGGCAGATCATGGCCCTCTGTAGCTCTTGCTGGTCCCCAGGAACTTTGGAGCAGAACTGGGGTGGGCCAAGGCTGCCCTTGAGCAGGGTTGCCTCATGCAAGGGTGTCTGGGGGGACTCTTACCCTGCGTTTGGGCTCCTCAGTGGCTCGAGGTGGCAGTTCCTGGTCTCCCTTTTGCTGGACACCTGTGGAGGTTCCTGCGGGTGGATCTGGGCCCTCTGCAGCTCCTGCTGGTGCACAGGAACTCTGGAGCAGAAGTGCGGTGGGCCCAAGCCACCCTTGGGTGGGGCTGTCTACACTGGGGTCTCTGGAGTGACTTTTACCCTGAATTTGGGCTCCCCAGTGGCTAGTGGCTGGGGCTGTGTGTCCATGGGAGCAACTGCTAGGGGCCCTGCATGGTTGGGTGGGCCAGGTACCCCGTGTAGAAGCAGGCCCCACCTGGGGCGACCCCTGGGCTGAGACTCTGAGCCACCGCAGCTGAGCTCTGCCTCCGCTTGCTGCTGAAGTCATGCTGCTTGTGGCAATGGCTGCTGCTTGGTGGCCCTGCGTACACGCATAAGTGAAATTCCTGCGAGGGTAGCTGTAGGATGATATCCTGAAGCTGGCTGGGAGATGGTATTTCCACAACTTCAGTCTCTAGCTCTGGAGAGACTGACCACAGCATCTGTCTAGGCCGCCATCTTGGAACCAGTATGGCCATTTTGACAATATTAATTCTGCTTATCCAAGAACATGGGAGATCTTTCCATCTTGTAAGGTCTTCTTCAATTTCTTTCTTAAGTTTTTATTGTAGAGTTTTTCTACCTCTTCTGATAGATTTATTCCCAAGTATTTTATTATTTTTGAGTCTACTGTGTAGTCTAGCTTATGTTAGTGTGGCCATGGAGTTGTTTGCTCTAGCATTCTTCATCCTGTAAAGTTTAAACATTGCTTTAGTGGAATTGTCAGTGTTTTATCAATAATGAGGTATGCAAATAGATTTTTTGTTGGTGTCTTCTTTTTGTTTTTCAGTTTTGCTTTTCTCCTAGTATTGGAAAGTAGTGTTCTAGCAGGTTCTGGGCTGAATTCACAACAAGGATTTGGGGGAGGATGGAGAACATTCTGCCCTTTCCCTGGTTATGAAAACATTTTTTTATCAGCATAGTGCTGCAATGCCTGGATATGAGCTACAATTTGGTTTAATTTTGCTTTTGATATGTTTATTTGACAAGATTCATAATGAAGTTTAAAGTTGGAAATAAAGTTAAAAATAAAAATATTGCTTTGATAAAAAAACTAAATATGAACAAAAATCAGAAAACATCAAAATGTAACTAGTGATAACTTTTGCTCTAGACTTATATAGTCTCTCTTTATCTTTGTCTCCCCTCACATACAGATTTAAAGATTTGAGTCTGCGTATTTCTATATTCCTAAAACATTTTAAATATTATTGAAAATATATATTCTAGGCCAAAATTTCAAACAAGCTTATCAAATAAGAAAATGCAGGGAATAATATTATTTCTATATGACAAAATTAAAAATAAACAGAAAATATGCTATTATGAGAACAGCAAGACTTCTCAGGAGATGAGTGGAGGCAAAGAAATCTGGGTCTTTCTTCTCAAGGCAAAGGTCGAGGAGGGCTCAGAAGATGACAGGGCAAGCTGAGGTGAAGAATTGGAGTCATACTTTTTAGCACTGCGGGCCTGGCTCATGGGGTGATCATCAGGCCACACAGGTCATGATCACAGGCCAGGCTGGGGCTTGAAGCTCAGGGACTTCTCAAATACAGATACTCCTCAATATAAGATGGGATCAAATTACCAAACCACCGTCCTAAATTGAAATATAATAAAAATTCATTTATTCCACCTAACTTTCCACTAGCACACTCTAGAATATCCATCATTAACACACATGATCACAGGGCTGACTGAGAGTTACTGCTCCTTACCACTGCCCAGAATCATAAGAAGATAACATTTCTTTATATTTTTATACTTTTTAAAAATTAACACAGTATAATTGTATATAATATTGGGTTTATGTAGACATAACTATGAAAACATTGAATATAATACAAATTGCTCCAATTTCATCCCTAGTACTTCCACTTTCCCTTGCTTCTTTTCTTCTGCTCTCTTGTACTATCTTTTATTTATTGTTAGATTTTTTTTCAATTAGTGAATCAGATTTACATGAAGGTGAAATTCACTGTGGTACATTCATAGATGTTCATAGGCTATTTTGGTCAGTTACGTTCCACTAGGCCCCTTTTCCCATGCCTTCTTAATTCTCCTCAATTCCTTTCCTCTACTCCACTCATGAGGACCATATTTCAGGAAAGGAGTAGATACACAGCTGAGTTCTAGAGGACATTGAATTTGGGGTGGAATGGGGGACCGGAGCAGGGAGAGACAAAGGACAGAAGGCTCAGGCAGGAGCAGACTATTGCAGTCCCACTGAGCTTGGGGGTAGAGGAGACCTCATCTGCTTTCTCCTCCTGGACACTCTCCCCCAGGACCTTCAGGATCCTACCTTGTATTGCCTTGGAATCTGCTCTCCTTTACCCCCCTGAGCCCAGTGATGTGGCCTTGGCTGAAAATAAATGCTTGTTGGCCCTCAATGTGCAAAATAAAGCATTCTGAGCCTTCATCAGAATCAGATCAACTTTTCCTTTTTGCGAGGTAGCTACATTTGCTAATAAAATAAAGTGTCTGGTGAGTGAAATTCTTAACCTCAGCACATTGCAAGGGAAATAAAACATGTCTCTGGATGGGCATGAGGCTGAGGAGGCCAGAAGATCTCTTTACTCCTGATAGTGTTCAAGCCCTGATAGAAAGCCAGGTAAATTTTGCTAAAGATGCCCTGAAAAACTGCTCAAATAAATGGTGAACACTTTTGCTTTGGGCTCAGGGAAGAATCAGACCAGCCATACTGGCAACTGACTTATCTGCTTTTCTGTTATTTTCTATGAGTGAATTTTATGCCCCATTAAGATTTATAAGCAAAAAGATCCAAATTCAAAATTGAAGTGTGTTTTCCTCCAAATGGTTATGTATCACTTTCACCCTATTCTTAAGTCAAAATGATAAGCTGATCCATTGTAAGTCACGACCTACCTGTATTCACTAGGGGAAATTATATTGAAGCAAAGATTTCTGAAACTCAACCATAAGAAATTTTAACATAGGAGATGTCCAGTAGAACCAGAAAACCTACATGTGAGAGCATCCTTTTGTATGCAGAGGTCTCCAGCACATGTTGAGAAAAACTCACCCTGTACCCAAGCTGCTAGACCAGCAAGGACTTCCCCACATTGTCATTGTCAGCTCCTTAATGACTTAATTATCAACATGAAAAATATCCCAACAATATCCATCTTGCACCATCACTACTACCAAGGAAAATTTAGTCTTTCTTATAAAAGCATTCAAAACATAGCCTAGCTGTCTAAGATGAAAATCTGAACATCAATCTAGCATCTCACTCAACTTCAGTTCTTCTTCCTTTTAATTTTCCTAACTGCACTGTCTCCTTTCATATCCATCTCTAAGGGACTATAGGCTTCTTGAAGCAGGGACTCTGATTTATTTTAAGTGGCCCTCTAGTGCTGGCACAGGATCTGACACAGGCAGCACATTTTATAGGTTCATGGAATAAAATCATGCATGCTGTATTCAAGACTGTGAGTATAAAAGAGGTACCATCAGATAAATATCAAATGCCCTGTCCAAGCCTGTAAGATGTCAATGCAGTGTTTGATTTAATTCAGCCAGTATATAGTATTATTGCCTATATTACATGCCAGTGAGGCTTAGAAATAGGATAGGATAATAAGGTGGTGGCTGTCACAACGTGAAGTGGATGATGCCCAGAGGATCAGGCTGAGTTGATACTGTATTTGGCAGATGATATTTTTGTTTACCAAAAAAGGAGGAAAAGGTTTCAATCTGAGTATATTTAAAATGACTGTGGCAAAAGGCTTTGCAGCTCTAAACATTGACTCATGGGAGGGAAAATGGGTCTCTTTGTAGTCTTTTTAAAATTATTTTATTTTTTATTTCTTTTTTGTTCTTTTTAAAGTTATACCTGACAGTAGAATTCATTTTGATATAATTATACAAGCATGGAATATATCTTATGCTAATAAGATCCCACATTCTTGTGGATGTACATGATGGTGAGATTCACTGTGGTGTATTCATTATGTACTTAGGAACATTATGTCAGATTCATTCCACTGTTTTTTGTTCTCCTATCCCTATCCCTGCCCTTCATAACCCTTTGCCTAATCCAGTGAACTTCTATTTTTTCCTTCCTACCTTATTTTTTGGTATTCATAAGCAAGTCATGCTGACCTCTGAGTAGAAGAACATAATAATAACAATGAGATATTTATAGTGAGAGTTGTTAATCTGAAATTCAATTGATTTAAGTGCCCTGCTCATTTAAAAACTAAAAAATTAAAACTTTGTTAAATTAATTCAATAAATATTAAAGAATCAACTTTAAATCATATTTTAAAAGAACCTGAGTGAATGGAAGAAAGAGAAAGAAGGAGAGGAGAGGACAAAAAGTGGGAAAGAGATGGGGAGGAGAGTGAGGGACTTTAGCTCTTGCTTATCACAGGAAGCATGGTCCAACCCATGCCATTTTTGCAGAGCTCCAGAGGGCCTGCAGGGCAGGAGATGAAGCACATGGCAGGAGCAACTGGGAAGTATTCTTATGTCTTAGGCAGTCTGCAACAATAACATAAAAGACTTTTTCTCTCTTCCTCTGAAAATCTGTGTGCCAATTATGGATATTGTTTCTAAAACACATTGTCATTCAAAACCCTTAGGTAAAATACAACCCTGAACTTAGCAGGAAGCCCTGGATTCAGGAGAAAAGTCCTTGTAGGAAATCACACATAAACACCCTTCTCTTTCTTCCATGGGAATCCTTAGGACTTGTAAAGAAAACAAAAAAAAGATGATGAAATACAATTTGTTATTTTTAACCATTTGAGGTGTACAGCTCTGTGGCATCAAGTCCATTCTTGTTTTGGGATAACCATCACCACCATCCATTTCCAGGGCTTTCCCACCCCCCAAATTGAAATTCTGAATCCATGAAGCACTAACTCCTCACAGGCACCTTTCCTTGGCTCCTGGTGATCACCATCTGCTTTTTCTCTCTAAAAACTTGACTAATCCAGGTTCATGATATAAATAAAACTGTGCCATATTTGTCTTTTTTCTGTCTGGCTTATTTCACATGGTATGCCTCTGAGGTTCATCATGCTGTAGTGTGTCTCAGAATTTCCTTCTTTTGGAAGGCAGAATTATACCCCATTGTCTGTGCCACATTGTGTTAATTCACTCTTCTGTTGCTGGACACTTGAGGCACCTCCACCTTTTCTATCATTAATCATGCTGCTGTGAGCATAGGTACATCACTATGTCTTTGTGACTTTCCTTTCAATTCTCTTTGGGATTGCAGGATCCTATGGTAATTCGGTTTGATTTTTTCAAGATCTGACAAATGGTTTTCTACTGATGCTCCACCATTTTGCATTTTCACCTTCACAACTTCTATTATGTTTCCTTTTGTTGACTGAGCTGGGCCAAACCCCAGAGTAATGCTCAAGAGAAGAATGGAAGGGTGATGAAAAACATCTTTGTTTCATTTTTAGTCTTTAAGAGATTTCTTTCCATGCTTCTCCTTTAGCTAAGCTGGTTGCTTTTTGTAGATGTCTATATTATTCAGAATTCTCCAGAGAATAGGAAATATAAAAATGCATGTGCATGTGTGAGTGTGCATGTGCATACACACACATACACTAGATTGGCTCACATGATCAGAGAGGATGAAACATTCTACAATGGTTGTCTACAACTTAGAGAGCAAAGGAGGCTATTAAAATGGCTCAGTCCAAGAATACAGAAGACTCAGGATCAGGAAGGCTGATGATGTAGCCTTTTCTGTGAGTCAGAAGCCGCAAGAGCCTATAGGGAGCTGCTGGTATAAATGCCAGAGTCCAAGCCCAAAGAACCTGATGTGTGATGTCCAAGGGCAGTAGTAGCTGGAAAATGCCCCTTCCAGGAGGAAAATCCTGGGGCTTGGAGGTATAGCAAGTTGTTTTCCTCTTTTCTTCTGCCTTCTTGTTCCATTTCATGTCCCTAGCCTTTTTGTTGTTGCCGCCCATATTCAGGAGGGTTTTCTCTACTCATTTCACTGACACACATGCCTATCTTAGGGAACAGTGTCACAGACACTCTCACAGACACACCCACATGTATGCTCTATGATGTCCTAGACAACCATAGGTCTGCTGAGGTCAACAACTAAAATTAATCTTTGCCATGCCTCTTTTCAAGTAAGAAAATTTACTTCTAAAATTGTGCTAAGAAAAAATATGTATGTTATATAGGGTCATTCAAGGGTTTTTTTTGTTGTTGATATTGTTGTTGATTGAGAAAATGTCACTTTTCCTTTGACATCTAGATTCTGCTCTTCTAGAAAGTGTTGTTCCAGGGTGCTGAGTATGATAGCAAAAGCCCCACTGTGGCAGGTCATCTGAATCATGGTGGGAGACAGATCCTCAGGGAATGGGCCTTGGATGGACTACCAGAGCACAGTGACCAGTGACTTTCAGGAGACATTTTATCTCTGAACACCTGGGTACCATCTTGTTATTCTGCTACCTGAGGGTGGCCTCCATGTAACCATGTGGAGATCTTTTGACATGCTACTAGTCCAATCTTTATACAAGAGTCCACTGTACCTGCCATTTCCCTGTGTGCCTCCACATTACACCCAAGTTAAAAGGACCAAACAGCCTGTGCACAGACATTGTGCCCACCAAAGTCAGAGAAATGGGTCAGTGGCATCCTATATGGCAGGTCTGCTCTGAGATACAGACTGCATTTGTGGGTGGCTCAGGCAGAAACCCTAGGGGCTTTGGTCATGACAGCCAGGGCACAAAACAGACTCAAGAACAAGACTATGCATGGGAGGGCTTAATGGCATCTTTAAGAGCTCCTGGTCTCCAGAGGCTCAGTGCAGGCTGGAGTGTAATGGGAGACCTGGTCCAGCAGGGGGAGTAATTGAAAAATGACATCTCTGCAGCTGGACACCAAGATTCTTAGGGTGTATAATCCACATTCATATAAATTCTGCAAACAGAACTTCTCAATTCCCTATTGAAGGGATATATAGATACTGACACCACTGTCCTCCTTCACGTGCATCAGCATTCTCCATTCAATTCCTTGGAACCTGCATCCTACACACTACTCTGTCCTCATCTCCCACCAATACCTGCCTTCACACACTTCTGGCATGCACGCAGCCACACAACATACAGACTACCTCAGACATGGGAGTGGACATGCTGGTGCTTTCCCTCCTTTCAGGTCAAGTCCTTAACACTGACCTCTCTCTTATTTATTTCCATCTATTGCTGACATCCTAGAAGCTCCAATTCTAAAGGGCAATGATAGCCCATAGTATTTGATATGTGTTTGCTCCCTGTCCTGGGGTAAGCACCAAGGAACACCACTGCTGCCAGGCTTACCAGAACACTCTTGTTCTTGTGTCTACTTTGCTTCTTTAAGCTGATATGCCACTATTTACTCAGGGTGAAAGGACTGAAGAGCCTGGGTACAGACACATTCTATTCCAACTGAGATCAGAGTAGTAAACCAGTGGCCCACAATGTGCCAGTTCTACTCTGGGATGCAGGCTGAATCTGTGCTTGGCACAGGCATAAATGCTGCAGGCTTTGGTGCTGACAGCCAGGGCAAAAAACAAACTGAGGAACAAGACCATGCAGGTGAGAGGCCAATAGTAGCCAGGAGAGCTCCTGGCTTCCAGAGGCTCAGTGCTGGCTGTGGTGTAATGGAATACATGAGCCCACAGAGGGCGGACTGAACATGTCTCCTCTGCAGCTAGACCCCTGGAATAATAGGGTGTATACTCCACATCCATATAAATTCTACAAAGAGACCTTCTATCTCCTGATTCACAGGATATTCAGGCTCTAACACTTCTGGACTACTGCATGGTTTCTAGAGATGTGCAGATCCCAAATACCAGACCTAGTCATATCAATGATGTTCTCAACCCCTCCCAACCAGAAAGAGATCCTTCCTAAATGCAGAAGAAATTATTGCCACTTCCTCTGCTCCAACCTCCAAGGGTCCATTTCAAGAATACAAAGGTCCATACAGTGTAGCATACTCCCTAGATATGTCTCTGACCTTATCTACCCCCAGCACTTGCTCTTGAACTTCTGGCCTGCAAACCCCACAGCATCCAGGCCCACTCACACCTGGAGCTAGGTATGTTGGGGCTTTCCCACATTGCAGGTCAAATCTCCATATTCATCTTAATTCTCTAACCATAACCTTAAGTCAGTACAAAATTTGATGTAACATTTCACCTATATCTGAATCTAAACTTTTATTGTATCCCATGTAGTCCCATATAAATTTCAAGTGTACTTAGCCTTTGATTTTTAATTTTCAATGTGACATTTGCATAAACATCACAGTTAATCATATATGAGATTCATACTCATGTTCTCATAATTACATAATATATTTGTTATGATGTTTTGTGAGTCATCCCTGTGTAGGATTGTATATATTCATGTATGTTTTCCCACATGTTTCAGAAGTACATTCTTAGAAATATTTATATTATTCCATATTCATGTTAATTCACTAATCCTAATGCTATGTCAGTACAATATTTGGTTTCACACTTTACCTTTATCTGTACATATTTCTATCTTTTCTTAAATCAAGGTACTTCAATATAAATTTTACAGTATATTTTGGCTGATCTGTTCAATTTTCAAAGTTCCATTTCTAAACACATCACTGTAATACTGCTGGTTAACTGTGATGAGTTGTGCTTCCTCACATATAATATGTATAACAATAAGAAGCACACAAAGGCAAGCAATTAAGCAGAGTTTATTTGAAGGGGTAATATAGACTTCTCTCAGGAAGGAGAAGGGGGTGATAGGTGGTATCTGGATCCCAAAAAGTACGCGTATATTCCTTTTCTATATGTCCAATGCCCTTTTTTCTCCTGTTCTCTTCCCTTATCATTTCTGCTTATGTGACTAGGCCCAGATTGTGCTTCGAGAGAGAGTCAAAAGGCAAAATGCTAAGAGATATAGAAAAGGGTGCAGGTGCAGCTGTTTGGGTGGGGATGGGCATAATTAACATCTTCCCAGGAAGAGGGATATTAGCAAAAGGTGGCAGCAGGGGCAGTTTAAAATAAAAAGGTTGGAGGAAGGCCTCTAAAGGCATAAACATTGGAAGTAATTCCTAAGTTTTCTTAAACCTAGGTACCATATTATAAATTTTCAAGTGTATTTCACATTCTATTTTCAATTGTCATTGTTACATTTGCATACACTGTACTTCACCCTACATTTTTTACTGCTGCTATAACATAATATATTTTTATATGACTCTCAATTTATTCATCCCTGTTTAGAATTCTATCAACTCATGTATATTTTCCCTCATATTTTCAGAAGCTCTTTCTTAAGAATATACATATACCTCCATATTCATATAAATTCTTGAACAATATTCCTAAGTTAGTACAAAATATGATGGAACATTTCAACTATTTCTGTAACTCAATCAACTTTTCTTCATTTCATGTACCCCCATGTAAATTTCCAAGTGCATTTAGACTTCAATCTTCAATTTTCAATGTGACATTTGCATAAACATCAGTTAATCACATATGAGATTCATAATCACATTCTCATATTTACATAATATATTTGTTATGACTCTTTGTGACTCATCCCTGTGTAGGATTTTATATATCCATGTATATTTTTCCACATGTTTTCAGAAGTACTTTTCAGGAATATTTATATGATTCCATGTTTATGTTAATTCTCTAACTCTAACTCTATATTTGATTTTGTATTTTACCTTCATCTGTACATAATTCTATTTTTTTAATCCAGAAACACCATTATGAATTTTACAGTGTATTTTGCCTGTTCTTTTTAATGTTCAATGTTTCATTTCTATACATATCACTGTAATACCACCAGTTACCTGTGACGAGTCATTTTTCCTCACATGCTGAAGTATAACATTAACAAGAACACCGAGGACCTGGGATTGTGGCTCAGTGGTAGAGTGCTTGCTTCGCATGCATGAGGCACTGGGTTTGATCCTCAGAACCACGTAAAAATAAATAAATTAATATATTATGTTAAAAAGAAAAAAAAGCACACTAACGCAAGCTTTTAAGTAGAATTTAATTAAACAGGGTAACAGACTTCTCTTGAAAAGGAGAAGGGGGCCCTATGTGGTATCTGGACCCCAAGAAATACATGTGTATTTCCTTTTATATATCCTATGCTCTCTTTGTTCTCTGTAGGAGCACTCTCCATAGCTTCAACCCCTCCCTTCCATCTATCCCCATTCTATGCTAATAGACTGTGCTCTTGCCAGAATGCACCGCTTTGTTTGTGACCTTTGGACCTGATTGGTCCAAGAGTGTATTTAAGCTTCTTTAATTTCTGGAATAAATGGTGTTTTCTGCATCTCGCTCCAATGTTTCTGCATCTCACTGGGGCAGAGCAGATTCTTTACCTACACCCCAGGGCCTGGGGAATTTGGCTCTGTGGACTGCCACAGTCCAGAGAGACTCCATATCGTCTTCCTCCCTGAAGACCCCTTCCTCGTCTTTTCTGGACCCCAACTCGTTGAGTAGGACCCATGTGGCACCCCTCCCCCCGAATCACCCCTTTTAAGTGATAGTTCTCCTGTTCTCTTCCCCTTATTTTTTATTTGTGCTTATGTGACTAAGTCCAGATTAGGTTTTGAGAGATGATCAAAAGGGGAAAAGTAAAGAGATGTAGAAAAGGGTCCAAGTGCAGGTATTTGGGAAGGGAGAAGCATAATTAACATCTTTTGGGAAGAGAGTCTTTAGCAACAGGTGGCAGCAGTGGCAGTTTTTAATGGTAAGGTAGGAGGAAGGCCTCTGACAGCATTAACGTTGCAATAGCTTTCCAACATTAGACTCAATTGGGCCTTTTCTTTCCATTCTGATTCCATTTGTCTATCTACACTGTCTGTCTAATTCTGGCTACAACTTTATATCAAATATAAGATTCATTCTGACATTCACATATTGACATATTTTCAAATAACTCTCATTTTACTCATGCCTGTGTAGAATTCTATATATTCATGTATGTTTTCTTACATATTTTAAGAAGTAGGTTCTTATGAATATTCATATTTCTCCAAATTCAGGTTAATTCTCTAACCCTAATCCTCATTCAGTAGGAATTTTGATAAAAATGTTTACCTATCTCTGTACAAGTCCTCCATTTTCTTAATTACAGGTACCCCAATATAAATTTCCAGTAAGATTTGAACTTTAATTTTTAATTTTCAATGTTAGATTTACATCCAGAGCATGATATTATATAGAAGATGCATCCAAGCTTCCACATATTTACATAATGTAATTTCCTCTGGCTTTCTGTTGACACATGTTTGTGTAAGATTCTATGAATTCATCTATGTTTCCCACCTATATTCAGAAGTACATTCTCAGGAATATTCATATTTCTTCATATTCCTGATAATTTTCTAACCTAACCCTAAGGCAGTAGAAAATATGATTTTAATTTTTACATTTTTCTGTCTTGAATCCTAATTTTTCATAAATCCAGGTACATCAATAGAATTTTAAATATATTTTACATTTTTAATGTTAAAAATCCATAGATATCACTGTACATTTTATATGAGATTCATCCTGTTTTTCTCATATTTACATGATATATTCCCATATGAATCTCACATGACTAATCTCTTTGTAGGATTTTACAAATTCATGTAATTTTTCCACTTAATTTCAGAAGTGTATATATATATATGTATATATATAATTATATATATATATATATATACATATATATATATATATAAAATTTTTTTTGTACTGGAGATTGAACTCAGGGGCACTCAACCACTGAGCCACATCCCTAGTCCTATTTCTTGTTTTATGCATAGACAGGGGCTCACTGAGTTGCTTAGCATTGCTGAGGGTGGCTTTGAAGTTGCGATTCTCCTGTCTCAGCCTCCCTAAATGCTGGGATTACAGGCTTGCGCCACCGTGCCCGGCTTAATTTCAGAAGTATATTTTAGGAACATTTTTATATCTCTACATACATGTTAATTTCCTAACCCTACCCTAAGTCCGTGCAAATTAGATAAACTATTGGATGTACTCTGGAATCAATCCCTACATTTTCTTAAATCCAGGTACCATATTATAAATTTTCAAGTGTATTTGGTATTCTGTTTTCAATTTTCAATGTTAAATTTGCATATGCATCGCTTCTTATCCTATATGAGATTCAATCTTTCTCCTATTTACATAAAATATTTTTATATTACTCTCAATTTACTCATCTCTGTTGAGTATTCTATCTACTCATATATGTTTTTCCTCATATTTTCAGAAGCCCTTTCTTAGGAATACACATATATCTCCATAATCTTGTTAATTCTCTAACTAACCCTAAGTCAGTACAAAATATGATTTATTATTAAACTTGTTTCTGTTTCTAAACCAACTTTTCTTTATTCCATGTACCCCCATATATATTTCTAAGTGTATTTAGCCTTCAGTTTTTAATTTACAATGTGAAATTTGTATATCTATCACAGTTAAGCATGTGAGATTCATGGTTATGTTCTCATATTTACATAATATACTTGTTGTGACTCTGTGACTCATTCTTGCATAGGATTTTATGTATTCATGTATGTTTTCCCTCATGTTTTCAGATATACATTCTCAAGAATATTTATATTATTCCATATTCATGTTAATTATTTAAACCTAAACCTAAGTCAGTACAATAGTTGATTTTATACTTTGCCTTCATTTTTCTTAAATCCAGGTACACCAATATGAATTTTACAGTGTATTTTGCCTGTTATTTTTAATTTTCTATGTTTTATTTCTATACACATCATTGTAATATTGCCGGTAACATGTGACAGGTTGTGTTTCCTCACATGCTGAAGTATAACCTTAAGGATCACACCGAGGCAAACATTTAAGCAGGGTTTAATTTAAAAAGGGTAACATAGACTTCTCTCAGGAAGAAGAAAGGGTCCACAGGTGGTATCAGTATCCCTCGAAGTACATATGTATTCCCTATTTATATGTTCAATTCTCTTTTGTTCTCCTGTTCTCTTCCCTTTATCTCTCATTTCTGCTTATGTGACTAGGGCCAGATTATTCTTGGAGAGATAGTTAAAATACAAAAAGCTCATAGATATAGAAAGGAATCCAGGTGCTGGCATTTGATCTGGTAAGGGAATAATTAATGTCTTTTTCAGAAGAGAGTCATTAGCAACAGCTGGCACCAGGGGCAGTTTATAGTGATAAGGTTGGAGGAAGCCCTCTGAAGGCAATAAGATTTCAATAGCTCTACAAAATTCCAGAATCAATTTGGTCTTTTCTTCCCATTCTGACCCAATTTTTCTATCTACAATGTCTGTCTTTTTAATTTGGCTACAACTGTATATAAAATATTCGATTCATTCTGACTTCCATATGTTGACATAATACATTTTCAAATGAGTCATTTGCCTTTGTAGAGTTCTATATATTTATGTATGTTCTCCCACATGTTTTCTGAAGTACATTCTTAGGAATATTTATATTTCTCCACATTCAGGTTAATTCTCTAACCCCAACCCTAAGTTAGTGGAAATTTTGATAGAAATGTTTACCTATCTCTGTATCAGTTTTCAGTTGTCTTAATTCTAGGTAACCCAGTATATATTTCCAAGGCTAGTTCACCTTCAAATTTTAATTTTCCAATGTTCAATTTATATCCAGAGTATGATATTATATAGGAGATTCATCCAAGCTTTCTCATATTTACATAATGTGTTTTCCTCTGCCTCTCTGTTGACACATGTTTGTGTAAGATTCTATGAATTCATCTATGTTTTCTCACCTATTTTCAGAATTACATTGTCAGGAATACTTGTATGTCTCCATATTCCTGTTATTTTCCTAACCCTAAACCTATATCAGTACAAAATATAATATAAATTTTTACATATTTCTGTCTTGAATGCTAATTTTTCTTAGGTCCAGGTACACCAATATAATTTTTACATGTATTTCCTATTTATTTTTCATTTTCAATGTTAAATTTGCACACATATTACTTTATATCCTACATGAAATTCAACCCGTTTTTCTCATATTTACATATGACTCTCACCTGACTAATCCTTCTGTAGAATTTTATAAATTCATGTATGTTTTAACACTTAATTTCAGAAGTACATTCTTAGGAATATTCCTATATCTTTATATACATGTTAATTTTTAACCTTAGCCTAAGTCGATGCAAACTAGATACACCATTGGAAGTACTGTGGAATAAATTGTAGGTTTTCTTTTTTTTCTTTCTTCTTTTTGGCACCAGAGATTGAATTCAGGGGCACTTGACCACTAAACCACATCTCCAGCCCTATTTTGTGTTTTATGTAGAGACAGGGTCTCACTGAGTTGCTTAGCACCTCGCCGTTGCTGAGGCTGGCTTTGAACTCGCAATTCTCCTGTCTCAGCCTCCCAAAGTGCTGGGATTACAAGCATGAGCCACTGCACCCAGCTTCTTTTTTTTTTTTCATATTTAATTTATTTATTTGCTCTATTTAGGTTTACATGATATCAGAGTTTAATATGATTCACTGTACACAGATGGAGGATAACATTTCATTTCTCTGGTTATAAGTGATATACAATCACAACATACATGCAGTCATACATAAAGCTAGGGCTATGATGACCATCATATTCTACTACCTTTACTATTCCCATATCCCCTTCTCCCTTGCACCCCTGTGAACAGGGTTCCTCCATTGTTCCCGAGTCCTTCCCCACATTATGAATCAGCATCCACTTATCAATGAATACATTCAGCATTTGGTTTTCTGAGATTGGCTTACTTCACTTAGCATGATATTCTCCAACTCCATCCATTTACCTGCAAATGCCATAATTTTATTCTGTTTTATTGCTGAGTAATATTCCATTGTGTATATATACCACAGTTTCTTTATCCATTCATCTATCGAAGAACATCAGGGTTGGTTCCACAGTTTAGCTATTGTGAATTGAGCTGCTATAAACATTGAAGTGGCTGCATCACTGTAGTATGCTGTTTTTAAGTCTTCTGGGTATAGACCTAGGAGTGGGATAGCAGGCTCAAATGGTGGTTCCATTCCAAGTTTTCTAAGGAATCTCCACTGCTTTCCAGATTGGTTGTACCAATTTGCTGTTCCACCAGCAATGTATCAGCATGCCTTTTTCTCCACAAACTCGTCAACACTTATTGTTGTTTGTATTCTTGATAATTGCCATTCTGACTAGTGTGAGATGAAATCTTAGGGTAGTTTTGATTTGCATTTCTCTGATTGCTAGAGATGTTGAACATTTTTTCACATGTCTGTTGATAGATTGTATATCTTCTTCTGTGAGGTTTCTGTTCAGCTCCTTGGCTCATTTATTGATTGGGTTGTTTGTTTTTTTAATGTTAAGTTTTTTGTATTCTTTATATATCCTGGAGATTAGTGTTCTATCAGATATGTGTGCCAAAGATTTGTTCCCAGAATGTCAGCTCTCTGTTCACTTTATTATTTCTTTTGCTGAGAAGAAGCTTTTTAGTTTGAGTCTATCCCATTTATTGATTCTTGATTTTACTTCTTGTGCTACAGGAGTCTTGTTAAGGAAGTATGGTCCTAATCCGACATAGTGAAGATTTGGGCCTATTTTTTCTTCTATTAGGCATTGGGTCTCTGGTCTGATTCCCAGGTCATTGATCCACTTTGAGTTGAATTTTGTGCATGATGAGAAATAGAAGTTTAGTTTCATTTGGCTGCATATGGATTTCCAGTTTTCCCAGCACCATTTGTTGAAGAGCCTATCTTTTCTCCAGTGTACATGTTTGGCTCCTTTGTCTAGTATAAGGTAACTGTATGTAAGTGGGTTTGTCTCTGTGTCTTCTATTCTATACCCTTGGTCTACATGTCTGTTTTGGTGCCAGTACCATGCTGTTTTTGTTACTATAGCTTTGTAGTATAATTTAAGGTCTTGTATTATGATACCTCCTGCTTCACTCTTCTTGCTAGGGATTGCATTGGCTATTCTGGGTCTCTTATTCTTCCAAAGGAATTTCATGATTGCCTTTTCTATTTCTATAAGGAATGATGTAGGGATTTTAATTGGAATTGCATTTAATCTATATAGCACTTTGGGTAGTATGGCCATTTTGACAATATTGATTCTGCCTATCCAGGAGCATGGGAGATTTTTCCATCTTCTAAGGTCTTCTTCAATTTCTTTCTTCAGTGTCTTGTAGTTTGCATTGTAGAGGTCTTTCACTTCTTTTGTTAAATTGATTCCCAAGTTGTTGTTGTTGTTTTTTTTTCAGGCTATTGTGAATGGGATAGTTTTCCTAATTTATCTTTCAGAGTGTTTATCACTGATGTATAGAAATGAAATTGATTTATTGGTTTTAATTTTATATCCCGCTACTTTGCTGAAATTATTAATTCTAGAAGTTTTCTGGTAGAAATTTTTGGATCCTCTAAGTATAGAATCATATTGTTCATAAATAATGATAGTTTGAGTTCTTCTTTTTCTATTCATATCCATTTAATTTCTTTTGTCTCTCTAATTGCTCTGGCTAGTGTTTCAAGGACTATGCTGAATAGCAGTGGTGAAAGAGGGCATCCCTGTCTTGTTCCCCTTTTTTAGAGGGAATGATTCTAATTTTTCTCCATGATGTTGGCCTTGGGTTTAGCATAGATAGCTTTTACAAAGTTGAGATATGTTCCTACTATCCCAAGTTTTTCTAGTGTTTTGAACATAAAAGTGTGCTGTATTTTGTCAAATGCTTTCTCTGCATCAATTGATAAGATGATACAACTCTTATCTTTAAGTCTATTGATGTGATGTATTATGTTTATTGATTTCTGTATGTTGAACCAACCTAGCATCCCTGGAATGAATCCCACTTGATCATGATGCACTATTTTTTTGATATGTTTTTGTACGCAATTTGCCAGAATTTTATTGAGAATTTTTGCATCTATGTTCATCAGGGATATTGGTCTGAAGTTTTCTTTTTTTGATGTGTCTCTGTCAGGCTTTGGAATCAAGGTGATAGTTGCCTCATAGAATGAGTTTGGAAGGGTTCCCTCCTTTTCGATTTCATGAAATAGTTTGAGAAGTATTGATATTAATTCTTCTTTGAAGGTCTTGTAGAACTCAGCTGAGAATCTTTCTGAACCTGGGCTTTCCTTGGTTGGCAGGATCTTGATGGCATCTTCTATTTCCTTGCTTGAAATTGATCTGTTTAGGTTGTTTATGTCCTCTTGGTTCAGTTTGGGTAGGTCATATGCCTCTAGAAATTTGTCAGTGTCTTCAGGGTTTTCTCTTTTACTGGAGTATAAATTTTCAAAATGGTTTCTAATTATCCTCTGTATTTCAGTAGTGTCTGTCGTGATATTTCTTTTTTCATCTCGAATTTTAGTAATTTGGGTTTTCTCCCTCCTTCTTTTCGTTAGGGTGGCTAAGATTTTGTCAATTTTGTTTATTTTTCCAAAGAACCAGCTTTTTGTTTTGTCAATGTTTTGAATTGTTTCTTTTGTTTCAATTTGGTTGATTTCAGCCCTGATTTTAATTATTTCCTATCTTCTACTTCTTTTGGTGTTGGTTTGTTCTTTTTCTAAGTCTTTGAGATAAAGAGTCCATTTATTTATTTGTTGACTTTTACTTCTTCTAATGAATGAGTTTAGTGCAATGAATTTTCCTCTTAGCACTGCCTTCATGGCATCCCAGAGATTTTGATATGTTGTATTAGAGTTTTCTTTACCTCTAAGAATTTTTTATCTCTTCCCTGATGTCTTCTGTTATCCATGCATCATTCGATAGCATATTATTTAGTTTCCAGGTGTTGGAGTCATTTCTATTTTTTAATCTTTTATTGATTTCTAATTATATTTTGTTGTGGTCTGCTTTGATGCAGGGTAGTATCTCTATTTTTTGCACTTGCTAAGACTGGCTTTGTTGCATAACATATGATCTATTTTGGAAAAGAATCCATGTGCTGCTGAAAAAAAATTATATTAGCTCATTGATGGATGAACCGATATATGTCTGTTAAGTCTAAATTATTGATAGTTTTATTGAGTTCTATAGTTTCTTTATTTAGTTTTTGTTTGAAAGTTCTATCCAGTGGTGAGACAGCTGTGTTAAAGTTCCAAGTATTATTGTGTTGTGGTCTATTTGATTCTTGTATTTGAGAAGGATTTGTTTGATATACATAGAAGCCCCATTATTTGGGGCATAGATATTTATGATTGTTATATCTTGTTAATGTATGATTCCCTTAAGAAGTATGAAATGACCTTCTTTATCTCTTTTCACCATCTTTGGTTTGAAGTCCACTTTATTTGATATGAAGATGGAAACTCCTGCTTGTTCGCGGGGTCCATGTGAGTAATATGATTTTTCCCACTCTTTTACTTTCAGTCTGTGGATGTCTTTTCCTGTGAGATAAGTCTCTTGAAGACAGCATATTTTTGGATCTTTTTAAAAAGTCCAGTCTGTCAGTCTATGTCTTTTAATTGGTGCATTTAGGCCATTTACATTCAGCATTATTATTATTGAAATATGATTTGTAATCCCAGTCATTTTGGTTTATTTTTGGTTTTTAACTTGACTTGTTTTCTCTTTTGAATGGTCTTTCCTTTAGTGTAGGTCCTCTATTTGTGTATTTTCATTGTTGGTTTTCATTTCCTCTTCATGGAATATTTTGCCAAGAATGCTGTGCAGTGCAGGGTTTCTTGCTGTAAATTCTTTTAACTTTTGTTTATCCTTTTAAACTTTATGGAAGGTTTTTATTTCATCATCAAATCTGAAGCTCAATTTTTCTGGATATAGGATTCTTGGTTGGCATCCATTTTTTTTCAGAGCTTGGAATATTTGCGGCGACTCTTAACCTGAGTGTGGGCTCCCCTGTGGGTAGTGGCTAGTAATCTATGGTCTCTCTTTGGCTGGACACACATGGAGTTTCCTGAGGGTGGTTTTGGGCCCTCTGTGGCTCCTGCTGGTCCACAGGAACTCTGGAGTGGACTCAATTGTAGGTTTTCTTAAATCCGGGTATCATATTATAAATTTTCAAGTGCATTGGCATTCTATTTTCAATTTTCAATGTTAAATTTGCATACATTTCACTTTTTATCCTACATGAGTTTTATCCTGACTTTCTCATATTTACATTATATATTTTTGTATGACTATCAATTTACTCATCCCTTTTTCATTTTCTATCTACTCATGCTTGTCTTCCCTCATATTTTCAGAAGCCCTATCTTAGGAATATTCATATATCTTCATAATCATGTTAATTCTCTCACCATAACCCTAAGTTAGTACACAATAGGATGAAACATTTCACCTATTTCTGTATCTAAACCAACTTTTCTTCATTCCATGTACTACCATATATATTCCCAAGTGTATTTAGCCTTCAATTTTTAATTTCTAATGTGAAATGTGTATATCCATCACAGTTAAACATATATGAGTTTCATGGTCATGTTATCATATTTACATAATATATTTGTTATGACTCTTTGTGACTCATTCTTGTGTAGAATTTTATATATTCATGTATGTTTTCCCACGTTTTCAGAAGTACATTCTCAAAAATATTTATATTATTCCATATTCATGTTAATTCTCTAAACTTGACAGTTTAGTAAGTACAATATTTGATTTTATACTTTAGCTTCATTGGTACATAATTCTATCTTTTTTTTAATCCAGGTACATTAATATAAATTTTATAGTGTATTTTGCCTGTTCTTTCCTATTTTCAATGTTCCATTTCTAAACACATTGTTGTAATACTGCCCCTTAACTGTGATGGGTTGTGTTTCCTCACATGCTGAAGTATGACCTTAAGAAGCATACAGAGGCAAGCATTTAAGTAGAGTTTAATTAAAAAAGGGTAACATAGACTTCTCTCAGGAAGAAGAAGGGTTCCACAGGTGGTATCTGTATCCAATGAAGTACATGTGCACTCCCTTTTTATGCCCTATGCTCTCTTTTTCCTCCTGTTCTCTTTCTTTTATGTCCAATTTCTACTTAAGTGACTAGGCCCTGATTATGCTTGGAGAGATCGTCAAAATAGAAAAGCTAATAAATATATATAGAAAAAAATTCAGGTGCAGGTATTTGGGCAGGTAGGAGCATAATTAACATCTTTCTGGGAAGAGAGTCATTAGCAACAGTTGGCAGCAGAGCAGTTTATAATGACAAATTTGGAGGAAGGCCTCTGAGGGCATTAACATTTCAATAGCTTTCCAACACTCCAGACTCAATTTGGCCTTTTCTTTCCATTCTGACTCAATTTATCTATCTACACTGACTATCTATTTCTGGTTTCAACTGTATATAAATTCATTCTTATTTCTATATATTGACATAATACTTTTTCAAATGTCTCTCACTTTACTCAATTTTGTGAAGATTGCTATATATTCATGTATGTTCTCCCACATATTTTCAGAAGTACATTCTTAGGAATATTCGTGTTTCTTCAAATTCAGGTTTGTTCTCTAACCCTAACCCTTAGTCAGTAGAAATTTTGTTAAAATATTTACCTATCTCTGTACCCATCCTCAATTTTCTTAATTGTAGATACCCCAATATAAATTTCCAAGTTGATTTCATGTTTAATTTTCAATTTTCAATGTTCAATTTATGTACAGAGCATGGCATTTTACAGGAGATTCACCCGAACTTTCTCATATTTACATAATGTATTTTCCTGTGGCTGTTAACACATGATTGTGTAAGATTCTATGAATTCATCTTGTTTTCCCACCTATTTTAAAAGTAAATTCTCAGGAATATTCATATCTCTCCATATTCCTGTTAATTTCCTAACCCTAACCCAAAGTGACTACAAAATGTGTTATTAATATATTCATATTTCTGTCTTGAATTCTAATTTTTTAAAAAATGCAGGTACACCAATACAATTTTTAAGTGTATTTCACCTTTTATTTTTAATTTTCAATGTTAAATTGAACATACATATTACTGTATATCCTACATGAGATTCATTCTGATTTTCTCATGTTTACATAATATATTTTCAAAAGACCTTCACTTGATAATTCCTCTGTAGGATTTTATAAATTTATGCATATTTTCCCACATGTTTTCAGAAGTACATTCTTAGGAATATTCATATATCACCATATACATGTTAAATCTCTAATCCTAATCCTAAATCACTACAAATTTAATACAATTTTGGATCTACTTCAGAATCAATTCCTACATTTTCTTTAATCCAGGTACTATATTGTAAAATTTCAAGTGTATATGGCCTTTTATTTTCAATTTTAAATGTTAAATTTGCATACACAACACTTTTGATTGTATATGAGTTTCATCCTTCTTACTGCTAATATTCATAATATATCTTGATATGACTCTCAATTTACTCATCCTTGTTTAGTATTCTATCTACTCATGTATGTTTTCCCTCTATTTTCAGGAGCCTTTTCATAGGAATATACAGATATCTCCATATTCATGTTAGCTATCTAACCATATTCCTATGTCAATACAAATTATGATATATTTCACCACTTTCTGTACCTGAATCAACTTTTCTTCATTTCATGTACTCTGATATAAATTTCCAAGTGTATTTAGCCTTTAATTTTCAATGTGAAATTTGCATAGCCATCACAGTTAATCACATATGCAATTCATATTCACGTTCTCATATTTATATAATATATTTGTTATGACTTTTGTGACTCATCCTTGTGTAGGATTTTTTAAATTCATCTATGTTTTCACAAGTACCTACTCAGGAATATTTATATTATACCATATTCATGTTAATTCTCTAACCCTAACCTTAAGTCAGTACAATATTTGATTTTATACTTTACTTTCATCTGTACATAATTCTATCTTTTCTTAAATTCAGGTGAAAGGACAAGACCAACACCATCTTAAGATTCTGGGTCTTTGTCCTATCAACGCGGCAGGCCTCACCTAGTTGCTGAAAATTGCGACATACTTAATGGCACCTTGATCTGGCGCCAGGGAGTCATTTCACAATTTGGGCCAACCAATCAGGAAACTAAACATCGGGCCCACTACAGCCAAGCCTATCAGCCTAAAGGTCAATTGACCTCACAGTGACCTCACCTACCTTTACCCAGTCCTATAGTGACAAGACTACTGTTCCCCTGCACATGCTTTCCTATACCCAATCATGTAACACCAAAGCATGTACTACCCTGCTTGTGGTTGAAACCCATAAAAATCTCCACTCCCCTAGACTTGGAGCTGCACTTCCTTACCTGCTGTGTTTGTGAAGGTGTGCGGTCCCTGCTAGAGCTTGTAATAAAGAACTCTTTTTGTGATTGCATCAGAATCAGACTCCTGGTGGTCGCTGGTGGTCTTTTATGAGCTTGGGCATTACACTTGGGGGCTTATCCAGGATCCCCCAGACTCCCAGGACACCCCGAACCAAAGGGTCAAACACCGGCTGGTAAGAACTCCGTGTTGTATGTGTGTCTTCTTGTATGGTGAGCCCTGGGAGACAATACTGCTGACCTAAGATGTGCCCAGGCGGACATGCTGAGGGGTACTGGTTGGGGTGGTCTGGAAGATGTTCCAGACCCCACAGGTGAGGACAGAGTGACTCACATTCTGCTTCTGCGGGAGAGAATGGCCATCACAGCAGTTGTGTGTCTGGCCCTGTCTCCGACAGACCATTTTCAGGTTTGCTTCCAAACAGCATTCAGTAAGCATCTGTGTCTGGCCAGCCTTGTGGTTTCTGTCTTTCTGTTTGTCTTTTTGTATGTCTACCTGGCTGAGACTGATGAAATGGGACAAACACAAACTGAGTCTTATTTTAGGTCATTGTAAGGACATTAGAAAAAGAGCTAAAGGGCTAGTACTTGAAGTCAGGAAAGGAAAGTTTTCTGTCTTTTGAAGCATTGAGGCAGCAAAATGTAACAAGTGGTTTTTTTTACCCAGCTGGCTACTTGCCCTGCAGCGACCCCTCCCCCACCAGCTCTCAGGCGGCTCCAAAGCCGCCAAGCTGCAACTTAGTAAAGACTTCAGTAAACCAAGCTACTGAAGAAGAGACCAGGGAAGAAAAAAAAAGAGACCAAGGGGAAAAAAAAAGTGCTCATGACCTTAATCCTTCATATCTAGGATAATGTTTTCTGATCAGTCCTATTTTTATTCAACAATGGAGTTTTTTTTTTAAACATCTAACATTGCAGTGGAAATCCATCTGCAGGCCTTTACTATTGTTGTGTTGTACATCTGTGTGCGTGTGTGTGTGTGTTTGTGTACCATGTACATGATATCAAAATTGCCACTGATATTGATCAATCATGAATTAACACCTAAAAAATGGATCCAAATACCTTTGATTCACATGATTCAAAAGTTTAATTTAAACTGTGTAAACAAATTAAATTAATGAGGTCTTTAAAATCACTACCTCACATTTTTCTTTCCAGATGGTTGGACAATGAAGGATTTAAAATGGCTTTGTCATCATTAAAACAAAATTACTTAATTTAAAGCCCAACAGGTATAATTCTATATACTTAAACATTGTGTTTTCATAAATGGTAAATGAATGTAATTCTCTAACCCAGCCTAATTCTATCTTAAGATTGAAAGCCAGTTCGAGAAGAGGTCATAAAGGTTTTTTTTGTTTTGTTTTGTTTTACTCGCTTGGACCATGTTTGGCTTTATTAGGTAATTGCCCTCCTTAAACTCTAAGTGGCGCCCTCATGCTGGAACCTGAGTTCACTCCCTATCTAGGATGTTGAGCCATGTAAATCATTGACTTGCTACCTGCCTCTGTATTGCTACTGCCAGAACCTTGTTAGTTATAAACCTACCTTTATGATTCTCTGTGTTGCAGACTTCCCTGCTCCTGGATGGAGCTGCTGCCCTTGCTGCTTAAAGGGGACAGCCACTGTACAGCTGATTTGTGTACATGGTGTAGGCTTGCTTAATTTGATTTAAAAATTGGAGTCAATTATCCTTTCTTTGTGTTCTGGGTTCTATACATGAAGGCCTGAAGGTTTCTACTATTTCATTCAAAGTACTATAAATAACAAAGTATTTTTTATCATTGAAATTTAGTAATTTCCTAAATTCAGAAATTTACAAGGATTGTTTTGGTATGTGAATAGAAGGAATTAAAGATTCTAGATATGGTACTTAGTGGAAGGAAAAAGGAAGTGTTTCTGGGTGAGAAAGTCTTCATATGGTAAAAGAAACAAGAGGATTTAAAGTAAGTGTTAAAGAAAATTTAAAGTATGTGATAAAAGGATCAAAATAATGAGAGTCTAAAATGAAGGGTAAATTTCAAAGGTTTATGTTTATGGCTAACTTGACTATAATTAATACAAGCTTATTTAATTTAAACTCTAATGTACTGATATAAAGCAAAACCCTGCAGAGATAGACACAGGATTCCCTTTATGCACCCAAGTTGGAATTTCAACACGGCAGAAGGTAAGGAGCGACTCCTGGTCTATTGCTGGGCTTTATTGGCAGGTCTCAAGGTGGCTGCATGCTGACCTAATAATTTGACTAAAGTTTATGACATTAGGCAGAAAAGAGACAGAATAAAAATTTGGCTAGAGTCCTCCTAGCAGCCATTTCAGAGCTGAATGAAAGAAAAAAGAAACTGAGACAAATTTCTGGAGGCAGAGAAGAAAGACCAGAAGGGAACCGCCGTCTGGCGTTAGGTAAGAACCAATGTGCCTATTGTAAGGAAAAGGGTCACTGGGCTAAGGACTGCCCCCAAAAGAGACCCAAGACCAAGGTAATGTTCACCAAGGAGAATGACTAGAGGGACGGGGTTCGGAACCCCTCCTTGAGCCCAGGGTAACCCTAAAAGTGGAGGGGAGGCTCATAGACTTCCTGATTGACACTGGAGCCCAACATTTATTCTTACTCCAGGCTAACGGGCCAGTGTCAGACCATAAATCTTGGGTCCAAGGGGCAACTGGGACTAAACAATACTCATGGACTACCCAAAGAACTGTTGATTTGGGGATGGGACAGATAACCCACTCATTTATGGTGATTTCTGATTGCCCCTATCTGCTACTTGGAAGAGACTTACTCACAAAAATTTCTTTTGGGGCTGACGGGGCCCATCTGACTGATACTCAAGGAAGACCTATACATGTCTTAGTTATGGACTTACAGGAAGAATATAAATTATATGAAGGACCTAAGTCTCCAGACAAAGATATAAAAGACTGATTAAAAGAGTTCCCACCAGCCTGGGCTGAAATGGGTGGTATGGGAGAAGCCAAACATAGACCCCCCTATTTTAGTTGAACTCAAACCAAGTGCCCAACCCATATGAGTCAAACAGTACCCTATGTCCTGGGAAGCTAAGAGGGGCATTACTCCTCATATACATTGCCTATTGGAATTGGGGATACTCCAAAAGTGTCAGTCAGCCTGGAGCACTCCTTTACTGCCAGTAAAAAAAATCCAATTCTAATGATTACTGGCCAGTCCAAGATCTCCGTGAAGTCAACAAGCAGGTAATAGATATCCACACAACAGTGTCTAATATTTACACTTTATTAAGTTTCCTTTCCCCAGAACATCATTGGTACAGTCTTAGATTTAAAAGATGCTTTCTTCAGCCTCCTGTTGGCACCCAAGAGCCAAGAGATATTTGCCTTTGAGTGGCATGACCTGGATGCAGGCACCAATGGACAGCTTACATGGACTAGATTGCCTCAGGGGTTCAAAAATTCTTCAACTCTTTTCGATGAGGCCTTACATGAAGATTTGGGCGAATACTGGACAGATCACCCTAACTGACTCTCTTTCAGTATGTGGATGACCTCCTGATATCAGCTCCCACATGGGAGGCCTGTTGGAGGGAACAAGGGACTTACTACAGGTCCTTGGAGATAAGAGATACTGGGCTTCTGCCAAGAAGGCCCAAATTTGCAGAGCTGGGGTAACCTATTTGGGTTACATACTCCGACAAGGACAAAAATGACTATTACAAGCCTGAAAAGAAGCTGTCCTGGCCATACCAGAGCCACACCATGCCAGGTAAGAGAGTTCTTGGGGTCCTCAGGCTTTTGCCGGCTATGGATTCCAGGATTCGCTGAGATAGCAGAGCCATTATATGAGGTCACTACAGAGACTGGACAGTTTCACTGGGCCAACACACGAAGACAAGACTTTGAGCAGATAAAAACTACTCTATTGACAGCACCAGCTCTGGGAATACCTGACATTACTAAACCATTCCACTTGTACTGGCTGAGCGGAAGGGAGTAGCCAAGGGAGTATTGATTCAGAAACTGGGGCCATGGTGAAGGATGATAGCCTATTTATCAAAAAGATTGGACCCCGTGGCCTCAGCATGGCCCCCATGCCTGCGTATTATCGCAGCCACAGCCAAAATCATCAAAGATGCTGATAAGCTCACCTTGGGGCAGAAATTGGCTATAATCACCCCTCACGTCATAGAGGCTGTTCTTAAACAGCCCCCAGACCAATGGCTCAGCAATACCAGAATGACTCATTATCAGACTCTGTTATTAAATCCTGCAAGAATCGAGTTTCTAGCCCCTGCTGCTCTAAACCTGGCCACGTTGCTTCCAGACCCAGACCTGGACAGGCTAATTCATGACTGCCCTGAAATATTGGCCAGAGTACATAATCTCAGGGCTGACTTAATGGATGTGCCCTTACAGAATGTAGATTGCACCTGGTACACTGATGAGAGCAGTTATATTAAAGACAATACCAGGAGGGTGAGGGCAGCAGTGACCACAGAAATTGAGGTTGTTTGGGCTCAATCGTTGCCCCCTGGTACCTCAGCACAAAAGGCAAAGCTCATAGCCCTCACTAAAGTTCTGGAACTGAGAAAGGGACTAACTGATAATATATGTACTGACAGCCATTATGCCTTTGCCACTGCACATGTGCAAGGAGCTATTTACCAAGAAAGAGGCTTATTAATGGCAGAAGGAAAGCCAATTAAGAACAAACTAGAAATCCTAAACTTACTGAAAGTCTTATGGCTCCCAAAGAGTCTGGCCATCATACATTGCCCAGGACATCAAAAAGGAGATTCAGCAATAAGTAGAGGTAACAACCTAGTGGACCAAACAGCAAGGGAAGTGGCCTTGGGAGAGCAAACCATGGCCATTGCCCTCCCAGACCCAGGAAATTCAACATTGCCAGAGCAGCCTGAATACACACCTGAGGAGAAACATTGGGCCAGGAATCTTCCCATGTCACAACAAATTAAAGGATGGTGGTACTTGCCAGATGGTAAGATAATACTTCCAGGTAAATTGGCAGAGGACATACTCCAGAAAATCCATCAGACCACGCACATGGGGACTAGATGAATGATAGACATGGTGTGGCAGGCTGATGTAAAAATCAAGGATGTCCATGCTAAGATAGACTAATTGCAAGCCTTTCCAGATCACTAATGCAATCCCCAATGCCAGATGCCCGGGGACTCGGCTAAGAGGTAAGCAGCCTGGGGCATTTTGGGAGGTGGATTTTACAGAGGTCAAGCCTGGAAAATTTGGATACTGCTACTTGCTGGTTTTTGTTGACACTTTCTCAGGATGGACTGAGGTGTTCCTGACCAAAACAGAAACCGCAAAGATAGTTGCAAAGAAGCTAGCAGAAGATATTCTTCCCAGGTATGGATTTCCTCAAATGATTGGGTCTGACAATGGACCAGCCTTTATTTCTAAAGTAAATCAGGATGTGGTGATCTTTCTGGGGGCAAATTGGAAATTACATTGTGCTTATAGGTCCCAGAGTTCAGGACAGGTAGAAAGCATGAATTGAACCCTAAAAGAGACCTTAACTAAATTGATATCAGAGACCGACGGAGACTGGGTGTCCCTCTGCTCTTCATCCTATATAGGGTAAGGAACTCACCTTACCAGATGGGTCTAACCCCCTTTGAAATTATGTTTGGCACTACTGCCCCTATTGTCCCTAAACTACAGAAACAGGTCCTAGGTGAATTCTCAGATGCTGACTTACTATTTAAACTGCAGGGAACCCAGTGGGCCCACCGGCACATATGGCCCAAGTTGTGTGCCTTGTATGAGGCTGGACCTCCTCCTGAACCCCACCGCTTCCACCTGGGAGACTGGGTTTATGTCAAGCATCACTGCCAAGGGACTCTCGAACCTCTCTGGAAAGGACCATTCGTCATCCTTTTGACAACTCCAACCGCACTCAAGGTCGATGGAATAACAGCTTGGATTCATTACACCCACGCCAAACCTGCAGATCCTTTTGCCACCAAAAGTGATGGGGCCTTTACTAATCCTACTATTAATCCTCACATTTGGACCATGTGTCCTCAATCAGCCTATGTCCTACATAAAGGAGAGACTAGTAGTAATTCAGTTAATGGTTACAAGAACACAATATCAGATACTGTCATCTGAGTCTGAAAACCAAGATTGGTTTTAGTTACTACTAGAGAATAAAATGAAAGGACAAGACCAATGCCATCTTAAGACTCTGGGTCTTTGTCCTATCAACCTGGCAGGCCACACCCAGTTGCTGAAAATTGCAACACACTTAATGGCACCCTGATCTGGCGCCAGTGAGTCATTTCACAATTTGGGCCAACCAATCAGGAAACTAAACATCGAGCCCACTACAGCCAAGCCTATCAGCCTAAAAGTCAATTGACCTCACACTGACCTTACCTACCTTTATCCAATCCTATAGTGACAAGACTACTGTTCCCCTGCACATGCTTTCCTATACTCAATCATGTAACACCAAGGCATGTACTCCCCTGCTGTGGTTGAAACCCATAAAAATCCTTGCTCCCCTAGACTTGGAGCTGCACCTCCCTACCTGCTGTGTTTGTGAAGGTGTGCGGTCCCTGCTAGAGCTTGTAATAAAGGACCTTTTTTGTGATTGCATTGGAATCGGACTCCTGGTTGTCTCTGGTGGTCTTGTGAGCTTGGGCATTATACAGGAACACCACTATAAATTTTCCAGTGTATTTTGCCTATTCTTTTCCATTTTCAATGTTCCATTTGTATACACATCACTGTAATACCGCTGGGTACCTGTGACAATATGTTTTTCTTCACATGCTGAAGAATAATATTAGAGAAGCACACTGAATCAAGCATTGAAAAGGGGTTTATTTGAAATTGGACATATATATATCCTGTGTTCTCTTCGTTCTCCTGTTTTTTTTCTAGTCTCTCATTTCTGCTTATGTGACTAGGCACAGATTATGCTTTGTGAGATGGTGAAAAGGCTAAGGGCAAACAGTTTAAGGAAAATGTCCAGGTGCAGATATTTGGGTAGGGAGGGGCATAATTAACATTTTTCCAGAGAGAGAGACAATTAGCAACAGGTGGCAGCATGGGAACTAACAATGAAAATGTTGGAGGAAGGTGTAAGAAGGCGTGAACATTTCAGTAGCTCTCCAACATTCCAGACTCAATTTGGCCTTTTCTTTCCATTTGGACTCAACTTATCTATCTATTCTGAATGTCTGTTGGGCTTCAACTCTATGTCAAATATGAGATTTCTTCTGTCTTCCACATATTTACATAATACATTCTCTAATGATTCCCAATTTACTCATGTCTGTGTAGGATTCTGTATATTTAGGTGTTTTCCCACATATTTTCAGAAGTACATTCTTAGGAATGTTCATGTTTCTCCAAATTAGGTTTAATTTTCTAACCTAAACCCTCAGTCATTATCAGATTTTATAATTATATTTACCTATCTCCATACCAGTCCTCAATTTTCTTAATTTCTGGCACCTCAATATAAATTTCCAAGTCTATTTCACTTTCTATTTTCAATGTAATATTTTCATGCAGAGTATTATATTATATAGGAGATTCATCAAGCTTTCTCATGTTTACATAATGTATTTTCTTATGTCTCTCTGTTCACACAAGTTTGTGTAAGATTCTGTGAATTCATCTAGGTTAACCCACCTATTTTCAGAAGTACCTTCTCAGGAATATTTATATTTCTCCATATTTGAGCTAATTCCCTAACTATAATCCTAAATTATTATACAATATGATATTAATTTTTAACTATATTTGCCTCGAATTCTATTTTTTAAAAAATAGAGGTACATCAGTATAATTTTTAAATGTATTTCACTTTGTATTTTCAAAATTTTAATGTTAAGTTTGCATACATAATACTGTATATCCTACTGAGTTTCATCCTGACTTTCTCATATTTACATAACATATTTACATAGGACTTTCACTTGACTAATTCTTCTCTAGGATTTTATAAGTTTATGCATATTTTCCTGCATATTTTCAGAAGTACATTCCTAGGAATATTCCTGTATCACCATATACATGATAAGTCTCTAACCCTAATTCTAAGTAATTACAAAGTTTGATAAAAATATTTACCTTTGTACTAGTCCTCAATTTTCTTAATTTCAGGTACCCCAATATAAATTTCCATGTCTATATCTTTTTCTGTTTTTAATTTTCAAGGTAATATTTTCATACAGAGTACTATATGTTATGCCCAGATCATGGAGTCCCCAAAGACCACCAGGGAGACCGAGGCACTTATGTAAAAGCAAAGAGCCTTTATTCAGGCTTAGGCTAGGTCTCTCAGATTTCATCAATGGGGCAGGTCTGTGCAGAGAGCCTCGAACAATGGCTGAGTAGGTTTTTATAGGGGGAGAAAACAGGTGGTGGCAGTGGACATGACCTATGCATCTCATCATTACACAAGCACCAATAACAATCGTACAGCACCTATGGTGACAATAGTGACCATTCAGAGTTTGAGGGGTGTCCATAACATTTGGCAGGATCTAATCATGGCTTTTGGGAATTTTTTGAAAATGACCAACCACAAGGTGAGTTTAAGTGACCCACGTGGGGTTCAGGCAGACTCAGACCTCAGGAATGCCAGGTATGTGATTTTTAGCCTCTTTGATTGTCTGCTCTGAGGGTGGTCCCAGAGTGGCTTCAGCCTTGAGTAATGTGTGTCTTTTTCTGGAACCAGAACTCAGGCCTACTTGTTTTTCTGGAGGGTCCAAAGCCTGTCATGGGGTTCATTTTAGCTCCGGTCTTTCACTATATTACATAGGAGATTCATCTCAGCTTTTTCATATTTACATAAAGTATTTTCCTATGTCTCTCAGTTGACACAAATTTGTGTAGCATTCTATAAATTCGTCTAGATTTACCCACCTATATTCATAAGTACATTCTCAGGAATATTTATATTTCTCAGCATTTGTGCTAATTCCCTAACTGTAATCCTAAATCAGTACAAAATATGATATTAATTTTGACTTCTTTCTGTCTTGAATTCTAAATCTTTTAAAATCCAGGTACACCAATATAAAATTTAAAGGTATTTCACCTTTTATTTTTAATTTTCAATCTTAAATTTGCATACATATCAATGTATATTCTACATAAGATTCATCTTGACTTTCTCATATTTACATAATATATTTTCATAGGACTGTCACTTGACTAATTCCTTAGTAGGATTTTATAAATTCATATGTTTTTCCACATATTTTGAGAAGTACATTCTTAGGAATATTCCTATATCTCTATATCCATGTAAAGCCTCTAACCCTAACCCTAAATGACTAAAAATTGACAATATTGGACCTATTTCAGAATCAATTCCTACCTTTTCTTTAATGCAGATACCATATTGTAACATTTCAAGTGTATTTGGCCTTCTATTTTCAATTTTAAATGATAAATTTGCATACACAGCACTTTTGATCATACATGAGTTTTATCCTTCCTATTGCTAATATCCATAGCATATCTTCATATGACTCTCATTTACTCATCTCTGTTTAGAATTCTGTCTACTCATGTATGTTTTCCCTCATATTTTCAGAAACTCTTCCATAGGAATATACATATATCTTTATATTCATGTTAATTCTCTACCCTAACCCTACGTCAGTATAAATTATGATGTAACATTTCACATGCTTCTGTATCTGAACCAATATTGCTTTATTCCATGTACCCCATATAATTTTCCAAGTGTATTTAGCCTTTAGTTCTTAATTTTTAAAGTGAAATTTGCATAGCCCTCATAGTTTATCCCATATGAGATTCATAGTCACATTCTCATATTTACATGATATATTTGTTATGAGTTTTTTGACTCATCCCTGTGTAGGATTTTTTTAATTCATTTATGTTTGGCACATGTTTTCATAAGTACATACTCAGGTATATTTATATTGTATATATTCACATAAATTCTCTAACCAGTACAGTATTTGATTTTATACTTTACCATCATCTGTACATAATTCAATCTTTTCTTTAATCCAGAAGCACCATTATGAATTTTTCAGTGTATTTTGCTTGTTCTTTTCCATTTTCAATGTTCCCTTTCTATACACATCACTGTAGGACCTCTGGTTACCTGTGATGATATGTGTTTCCTCACATGCTGAAGAATAATATTAGAGAAGCACACTGAATCAAGCATTGAAACAGGGTTCATTTAAAAGTGGTAACATAGACTTCTCTCAGGAAGGAGAATTGGCCATAGGTGGTATCTGGATCCCAAGAAGTACAAGTGTATTCTTTTTTTACATATCCTATGCTCTCTTTGTTCTCCTGTTCTCTTCTAATCTTTCATTTCTGCTTATGTGAGTAGGCCCAGAGTATGCTTTGCAAGATGATCAAAAGGCAAAGGGCAAGCAGTTTCAGAAAAATGTCCAGGTGCAGAAATTTGGGCAGGGAAGGGCATAATTAACATCTTTCCAGGAAGAGAGACAATTAGCAACAGGTGAGTTTACAATGAAACTAGCAACTAATTAGTAAACTAGTTACTAATGAAATTAGCAACTCAAGGGAGTTTACAATGAAAAGGTGGGAAGAAGGCCTCAGAAGACATGAATACTTCAATAGCTCTCCAAATTCCAGACTCAATTTGGACTTTTCTTTCCATTCTGACTCAACTTATCTACTCTATCTGTTGGGCTTCAGCTGTATATCAAATATGAGATTTCTTCTGGCTTCCACATGTTTACATAATACATTTTCAAATGACTCTCATTTTACTCATGCCTGTATAGGATTCTATATATTCATGTATGTTTTCCCACATATTTTCAGAAGTACATTCTTAGGAATATTTGTTTTTCTCCTAATTCAGTTTAATTCAGTAACCCTAGGTCAGTACAAAATTTGATGAAAATAATTACCTATCTTCGTATCAGTCCTCAATTTTTTTATTTTCAGGCACCCCAATATAAATTTCCAAGTCTATTTCACATTCTATTTTCAATTCTAAATGTAATATTTTAGCCGGTTGCAGTGACGCATGCCTGTAATCCCAGCACTTTGGGAGGCCAAGACAGGAAAATCGCGAGTTCAAAGCCAGTCTCAGCAATGGCTAGGAGCTAAGGAACTCAGTGAGACCCTGTCTCTACATAAAACACAAAATAGGGCTGGGGATGTGGCTCAGTGGTCGAGTGCCCCTGAGTTCAATCTCCAGTACCAATAAATAAATAAATGTAATATTTTCACACAGAGTACCATATTATATAGAAGATTCATCCCAGCATTCTCATATTTACTTCAAATATTTTCCTATGTGTCTCTGTGGACAGAAGTTTATGTAAGAATCTATGAATTTATCTAGGTATACCTATCTATTTGCAGAAGAACATTCTCAAGTATATTCATATTTCTCCATATTTGTGCTAATGGCCTAACTATAATCCTAAGTCTATACAAAATAGGACATTAATTTTTACCTCTTTCTGTCTCGAATTCTAATTTTTTTTAATATCCAGGTACACCAATATAATTTGTTGATGTATTTCACCTTTTATTTTTAATTTTCAATGTTAAATTTGCATACATATGACTGTATATCCTACATGAGGTGCATTCTGATTTTCTCATATTTACTTAATATCTTTTCATACAATTTCACTTGACTAATTCCTTTGTAGTATTTTATGAATTCTTGTATTTTTTTCTCACATTTATTTTTAGAAGTACACTCTTAGGAATATTCCTATATCTCCATATACCTGTTCAGTCTCTAACACTAACCCTAAGTCACTACAAATTTGATACAATATTGGACCTACTTCAGAATTACCTTCTACCTTTTCTTTAATGCAAGTACCATCTTGTAAAATTTCAAGTGTATTTGGCCTTCTATTTTCAATTTTCAAAGTTAAATTTGCATACACAGCACTTTTGATTGTACATGAGATTCATCCTTTCCACTGCTAATATCCAGAGGTTATCTCCATATGACTTTCTATTTACTTACCCCTGTTTAGGATTCTCTCTACTCATGTATGTTTTCCCTCATATTTTCAGAAGTGCTTCCATAGGAATATACATATATCTCCATATTCATGTTAATTCTCTAACCCTAACCCTGTCAGTAAAAATTATGATATAAAATTTCACATGCTTCTGTATCTGAACCAACATTTCTTCATTCCATGTACCCCCATATAATTTTCCAAGTGTTTTTAGCCTTTAATTTTTAATTTTCAATGTGAAATTTGAATAGCCATCACAGTTTATTCCATACGAGATTCATTCTTTCATTATTTATGTAATATATTTTTTATGACTCTTTGTGACTCATACATGTGTAGGATTTCTTAAATTCATCTATGTTTTGGCACATGTTTTCACAAGAACATCATAATCAATATTTACAATATTCCATATTCATGTAAATTCTCTAACTCTAAGCCAGTACAATATTTAGCTTTATACTTTGCCTTTATCTGTACATAATTCTATCTTTTCTTAAGTCCAGGAATACCATTATGAATTTTACAATGTATTTTGCCTACTTTTTTCCATTTTCAATGTTCCCTTTCTATACACATCACTGTAATACCATTTGTTACATGTGACGATATGTTTTCCCGCACATGCTGAAGAATAATATTAGAGAGACACACCGAATCAGTCATTGAAAGAGAGTTTATTTAAAAGTGGTAGCATAGACTTCTCTCAGGAAGGAGAAGGGGCTGTAGGTGGTATCTGGATCCCAAGAAGTACATGTGCATTCTTTTTGTATATATCCTATGATCTCTTGTTCTCCTGTTTTCTTCTTCTAATCTCTCATTTCTGCTTATGTGACTAGGCCTAGATTATGCTTTGTGAGATAGTCAAAAGGAAAAGGGCAAGGAGTTTTAAGAACATGTCCAGGTGCAAACATTTGGGCAGAGAGGGGCATAATTAACATCTATCCAGGAAGAGAGACAATTAAGCAAAAGGTGGCAGAGGGGATTTTAAAATGAAAATGTTGGAGGGAGGCCTCAGAAGCCATAATATTTCAATAGATCTCCAAAATTCCAGACTCAATTTGGACCTTTCTTTTCATTCTGACTCAACTTATCTGTCTACTCTATCTGTTAGACTTCAACTCAACTGTATATAAAATATGGGAAGAATATATCTGTCAGACTTCAACTCAACTGTATATAAAACATCTGGCTTCCACATGTTTACATAATACATTTTCAAATTATTCTCACTCATGGCTGTGTAGGATTCTATATATTCAGGTATGTTTTCCCCACATATTCTTAGAGGTACATTTTTGGGAATATTCATGTTTCTCCAAGTTCAGTTTAATTCTCTAACCCTGTCAGTACAAAATTTGATAGAAATATTTACCTATCTCTGTACCAGGCCTCAATTTTCTTAATTTCAGGTACCCAATATAAATTTCTAAGTCTATTTCACTTTCTATTTTCAATTTTCAATGTAATATCTTCATACAGAGAACTATATTATATAGGAGTTTCATCCCAGCTTTCTCATATTTACATAAAGTATTTCTCTATGTCTCTCTGTGGACAAAAGTTTGTGTAAGATTCTATGAATTGATCTAGGATTATCCACCTATTTTCAAAAGTCATTCTCAGGAATATTCATATTCCTCCATATTTGTACTAATTCTATAATTCTAATTAAATCTTATTATAAAATATGATATTAATTTTTACCACTTTCTGTCTCAACATCTAATTTTTTTGTAATTCCAGGTACACCAATACAATTTTTAAATGTATTTCACCTTTTACTTTTAATTTCAATGTTAAATTTGCACGCATATCACTGTATATCCTACATGAGGTTCATCCTGACATTCTCATATATAAAAAATATATTTCATAGGACTCTCAATTGACTAATTCTTCTGTAGATGTTATAAATTCATGTATTTTTCCCCATATATTTTGAGAAGTACATTCTTAGAAATATTCCTATATCTCTATATACAAGTTAAGTCTCTAACTCTAACCCTAAGTCACTAGAAATTTGATACAATATTGGACCTCCTTCAGCATCTACTCCTTTTTCTTTAATGCAGGTACCATATTGTAAGATTTCAAGTGTGTTTGGACTTCTGTTTTTAATTTTCAATGTTAAATTTGCTTCCACTGCACTTTTGATGCTAAATAGATTCATCCTTTCTACTGGTATTATCCATATCATATCTTCATATGACTCTCTTATTAACTCATCCCTGTTTAGTATTCTCTCTACTCATGTATGTTTTCCCTCATATTTTCTGAAGCCCTTCCATAGGAATATTCATATATCTTCGTATTCATTTTAATTATCTACCTTAACCCTAAGTTAGTACAAATTATGATGTAACATTTTATATCCTTTTGTATCTGAACCAACATTCTTCATTTCATATACCCCATATAAATTTTCCAGTGTATTTGGCATTCAATTATTAATTTTCAATGTGAAATTTGCATATTCATCATAGTTTATCCCATATGAGATTCATATTCACATTCCCACTGTTAGGTGAGAGGCAGCTGCAGAAAACAGCCACCTCACTCCCGTAGCGCCCGTAGCTGCACCCCACTCGGTCAGGCCACGCGCTAGCCCTGCCCAACGCCTGGCTCCTGGGGTACTTTCTGAAAGTTTCTTCTTGCTCTCTCCCCTGCTCCCTGCAGCCGCAGCCTCCCCCCCTTGTGTCTGCCGCCACCGCCGGGAGCACCACCATCAGTCGCGTGTGCCGAACGCAGTACGCATGTGCTGAACATGCCAACATGGCAGCCCCCAGTAGCTAATATGGAGAAAACAGCAAACCTCTGACATGAAAGCCACCATGACTCCCGGCTCATCCTGGAAGGACTCTGACCTCACCAGCCTCACTAAACCAATCTCAGAGGACACTGGACTCTAGACCAACACCTCTTCCTGCCCCAGGCCCTTCTCTTCCTGCCTTAAACCTTCCTATTCCAGATGGGAGGACCCTTTAAATTCTGCATGCCACGAGACACCAGCATCATTTTCTGCCCGCTCAAGCCTGGTGACCGGGGGGAGGGTGGCCCGGGAGCATTCCTCTCAGAATAAAGCCTGTTCCAATCCTGTTTTACTTCCATCTGGTCATTTGGCTTTACACCCATATTTACATAATGTATTTGTTATGAGTCTTTGTGACTCATCCCTGTGTAAGATTTCTTAATTTCATCTATATTTTGGCACATTTTCACAAGTATGCAGTCAGGAATATTTATATTATTCCATTATCATGTAAATTCTCTAACCCTATCCTTCAGTCAGTACAATATTTTATTTTATCCTTTACCTTCATCTATAAATAATTTCATCTTTTCTTAAATCCAGGAACACCATTATGAATTTTACAGTGTATTTTGCCTGTCTTTTTCATTTTCAATGTTCCCTTTCTATACACATCACTGTAATGCTGCTTTTTACATGTGACAATATGTGTTTACTCACATAGTGAAGGATAATAATAGAGAAGCACACTGAATCAGCACTGACGTAGGATTTATGTAAAAGTGGTTACATAGACTTCTCTCAGGAAGAAGAAGAGCCATAGGTGGTATCTGGATTCCAAGAAGTATATGTGTATTTTTTTGTGTATATCCTATACTCTCTTTGTTCTCTTGTTCTCTTCTTCTAATCTCTCATTTCTGCTAATGTGACTAGGCCCAGTTGATGCTTCATGAGATGATCAAAAGGCAAAGGGCAAGCAGTTTTAAGAAAAGGATCACTTGTAGATATTTGGGCAGGGAGGGGCATAATTAACATCTTTCTGGGAAGAGAGACAATTAGCAACCAGTGGCAGCAAGAGAGTTTAAAATGAAAATGTTGGAGGAAGGCCTTCGAAGCCATGAACATTTCAGTAGCTCTCCAACATTCCAGACTCAATTTGACCTTTTCTTTCCATTCTGAGTCCACTTATCTCTCTACTCTGACTGTCTATCAGGCTTCAACTGTACATCTAATAAGAGATTTCTTCTGGATTCCACTTGTATTCAAAAGACATTTTCAAATGACTCATCTTTGTGTAAGATTCTATGAATTCATCTAAATGTCCCCACTGATTTTCAGAAGTACATTCTTAGGTATATTAATATATCTCCATATTCATGTTAATTCCCTAACCCTAAACCTAAGTCAGTACAAAACATATTAAATTTTCAATATTTCTTTCTCAAATTCTAAATTTTCTTAAATCCAGGAACACTAATATAAATTTTTGAGTGTATTTTGCCTGTACTGTTCAATTTTCAATGGTCCATTTATACACACATCACTGTAATACTGCTTGTTTCCTGTGGCCAGTGGTGTTTCCTCACATGCTGAATTATAACATTAGATAAGCAGACCAAGGGAAGCATTGAAGCTAGCCTTATTGAAAAGGGGTCATCTAGACTCCTTTGGGAAACTGAACAAGGCCATCTCTGGTATCTGGAACAAAAGAAGTACATGTTTATTTCCTTTTTATAGGTCCTATGCTCTCTTTGTTCTCCTCTTCTCTAGACCTTATCTATCATTTCTGCTTTTGTAACTAGGCACAGATTATGCTTGGTGAGACGGTCTCTTGGCAAAGAGCAAATAGGGACAAGCATCCAGGTGCAGGCAATTTGGCAAGGAGGGGCCTAATTAACATCTTTCTGGGAAGAATAGCATTAGCAACAGGTGGCAGCAGGGGAAGTTTTTAATGGAGGAAGGCCTCTGAAGGCATCAACATTTCCATAGCTTTTCAAATTTTCAGGCTCATTTTGGCCTTTTCTTTCCATTCTGACTCAATTTATCTATCTAAACTGACTATCTAATTCTGGCTTCAAATGCACATCCAATGGAAGATTCTGATTTTACTTATTAACAAAATTCATTTCCCAATGACTCACACTTTACTCATGCATGTGTAGCATTCTATATATTTATGTATGTTTTCTTACATATTTTTGGAAGTACATTCTTGCCAATATTCATATTTCTCTGAATTTGGATTAATTCTCTCACCCTAACACTAAATTGGTGCAAAATTTGGCAAAAAGTTTTACCTCTCTACTTTTTCAGTTTTCTTAATTCTGGATAACTCAATATAAATTTCAAAGTTTATTTCACCTTTTAATTTCATTTTTATGTGTTGTATTATATATATATATATATATTTATACATATTGCAGAGGAGATTCAACAAAACTTTCTCTTATTTCCATAAGGTAATTTCTTATGGCTCTCTGTTGATATATGTTTGTGTAAGATTCTATGAATTTATCTCAGTTTTCCCACCTATTTTCAGAAGTACATTCTCAGACATATTCATATTTCTCCATCTTCTTGTTAACTCACTAAACCTAACCCTATGTCAGTACAAAACATTGTATTATATTTTACATGTTTCTTTCTCAAATCTTAAGTTTTCTTAAATTCAGGAACACCAAAATAATTTTTAAATGTTTACCACCTTTCATTTTTCATTTTCATTGAAATTGGCATATGTATTACTCTATATCCTGAATCAATTTCAGCTCGTTATTCTCATATTCACAAAATACATTTTTATTTGACACTTCCTTGAATAATTCCCCTGTAGCACTTTAAAATTTCATATACATTTTCCCACATATTTTCAGAAGAACAATGCTAGCAATTTCTTTATATCTTCATATACATGTTAATTCTCTAACCTTAACCCTAAGTCAGTACCAATTGAATACAATCTTGGACCTACTTCAGAATCCATTCCTACATTTTCTTTCTTCCAGGTTCCATATGGCCAACGCCTGTGTCGGCATGAAGTGAAATCAGGATCCGCGAGGGGGCTGCGGCTGAGAATTACACACACACACACACACACAAACACACACACAAAGGACAAGACAAGACTCCAGACTGGATGGTCCAATGAACTTTCTTATTTTTCTCCAGCTACTCTTATATACTATGCTGACACAGGGCAGCAAGCCCCAGCCAGTCCAGGATGTTCTTGAAGTTATCTTACAGGGTAGAAAAATTCTGAGAACACAAAGGTTGAATCAGCAGCAAGAAACTGGGGACACGGAACTTAGATCATGAGCCATGGTTGCTCACCCTGGGCCTGAGACCATAACAACAGCTTGGTCCAAGGACACATCCAGGCTATCAGTTTTGTACTGGGAACACGAAGGCAAGCTCTTTCCCACACCATATTATAGATTTTCAAATGTATTTGGCATTCTAATTTCAACTTCCAATGTTCAGATTGCATACACAACACTTTTTATCATATATGAGATTTATCCTAACTACCATAATATATTTTCATATTTCCATAATATATTTTTATATTTCATTTTCAATTTACTCATCCCTGTTTAAAATACTACCTACTTATGTATTTTCCCTTGTATTTTCAGAACTTCTTTCTTAAGAATACATATATCTCCATATTTACATTAATTCTTGAACCCTCAACCTAACTCAGTACAAATAAGGATGTAACATTTCACCTATATCTGTATCTAAACAAACTTTTCTTCACTCCATATACCCCCATATGAATTTCCAAGTCATTCAGCCTTTAATTTTTAATTTTCACTATGACATTTTCATATCCATCACAGTTTCTCATGTATAAGATCCATACTCATGTTCTCCTATTTACAAAATATATTTCTTAGATCATTTTTGTGACTCATCCTTGTGTAGGATTCTATGGATTTACTTATGCATTACCAAACTTTCTCAGAATTACATATTCACGATTATTTATATTATTCCATATTCATGTTAATTCTCTAACTCTATTCTAAGTCAGGACAGTATTTTATCTTACACTTTCCTTTCATTGTTATACCCAATCAGCAAGAAACAACAAACTTATAGATGCATTTGTTAAAGGTTTAGTTTTTGGCTGGGGGGACTGCAAAGCCAATTAGAGCCAATTCAAAGTTGCAGCCCCTGACTTGGTTTAACTTACAGATTATATAGCAAAAGAAAACTGTGAGTCAGGTGCTATGACGTTTTCTCCTTTTAGCCAATGCAAGCAAGCCAAAAATACAGAAGCAGAAATTGCAGTTAGCTAAGCCCACCCTACACCCACCTTACATTTGGGAAATAGATTGTAACACTGTTTAGTAAGCATCCTGGGTTTGGCAAGCATCCTGGAGTTATTTTTTATCTGAAACTTAGGTCAAGATGAGGGCGACTCTTTAAAAAAATTAAGTATGTTGATGATGTTTGTGCTAAAGTGAAAGTGGCTAACTGGGCTAAAGTTAAGGTGGCTGACAGCCCAGACAAAATGGAGTTTCTTAAGCTAAGAGTTACCACATCATCTGTACATCATAGCATCTTTTCTTAAATCCAGGAACACCAATATAAATTTTAGCGTGTACTTTGCCTGTACTTTTGAACTTTCAATGGTCCATTTCTACACACATCACTGTAATACTACATATTTCCTGTGGTAATTGGTGTTTTCTCACATGCTCAATTATAATATTAGAGAAGCAGACTGAGGGAAGCCTTGAAGCCGGCCTTATTTATAAGAACTTAGCTTAAGAAACTCCATTTTTTTCCCAGCCTGTCAGCCACCTTAAGTTTATCCCACATACTGGGAGGTCCATAACATCAATATGCATTATTTTTGCAAAAGTCACAGTCATCTTGACCTAAGTTTCAGTTAGAAAAATAACTCCAGATGGAACATAGGGTGGGCTTAACTAACTTCAATCTCTGCTTCGGTACTGTTGGCTTGCTTGCATTAGCTAAAAGAAAAAAACATCATAGCTTCTGACTCGCAGTTTTCTTTTGCTATATAATCTGTAATCTAAACCAAGTTGGGGGCTGCAACTTTGAATTGGCTCTAATTGGCTTGCAGTCCCACTAGCTAAAAAAAAAACCTTTAATGAATAAAAAAAAGTCTTTTTTTTTGGCTAGCATTAACAAAAATATATAGTTGCTGGCCATGTCATTTTCTATGAGACTCTTGCTTGTGTTATGTGTTGTATGTCTCCATGTGTGTGTGTGTGTACCATGTACATGTTATCAAAATTGGCACAGATAATGATAACTCAAGAATTGAAACCTAAAAAGTGGATCCAAATACCTTTAAATCACATGATTTAAAAGGGTTCAATTTAAAATGAGTAAACAGATAAATGTAAAAATGTCTTTAAAATTACTTAACTCACAAGTTTTTCTAGGTTGTCAAAGGACTTTTCTTCAACAAGGGAGTAATGGCTCATACTGTTGAATGCAGTTGTCTAACATCTTGGTTTTTATAATGAAAATAAGTAAATTAGATTTGACATCAGATTACTCAAATGTATTGGTTAGACATACAATTAATTTACAGTTAAAATGTTAACTGTAAAAGCCCAGCGCAGTGGTGCAAGCCTGTAATCCCAGCATTTAGGAAGGCTGAGACAGGAAAATCGCCAGTTCAAAGCCAGCTTCAGCAACAGTGAGGTGCTAAGCAACTCAGTGAGACCCTGTCTCTACATAAAAACACAAAATAGGGCTGGGGATGTGGTTCAGTGGTTGAGTGCCCCTGAGTTCAATCTCCAGTACCAAAAAAATAAAAATGTTAATTGTAAAATCCAATATCAATACTTTTAACTTTTTTGAATTCCATGGGGTAACATTTTTGATGTTTTCAAAAATGGTAAATTAAAAAAAAAAGAGGTGTAAAATTGCTTTGTCATCACCAAAAACAAAATTACTAAGTTTAAAGCCTGACAGGTATAATTCTATATAAACATTATGTTTTCATGAAAACGTAAACAAATGTAATTCTATATACAAACCTTTACATGTTTCAATTAGAGTACTGCAAATAACATAAAGTATTTCTTATCATTAAAGTGGAATAATTCGAGGCGGTTCCAAGATGGCGGCGTAGACAGTCCACTCTGCGCTAGGCTCTTAGGGACCAAGGCTGGAAGTGGTGGAGGCGCCGTTTTCCAGCCAGCTTCCTGGCATCATTCTTCAGCTCAACATCCCACGCAGGAATTTCGCTCGTGTGTGTGAGTACAAGATCAACAGGAGGCAGCGGTAGCCGGGAGGCGTGGCTGCGGCGCCGGCCGCAGGAACGCGGTTGCAGCCCGGGCCTCGGCCCGGGGCTGCGACTATCTGAAACTGAGACTGGAAGTAGCGGGGTGCCGGCTTCCAACCAGTTTTTGGCAGCTCTCTACGCCTTGCCGCCCCACACAAGAGCCTCGCGCACGGGTGTGAGTGAGCACAGGCCCACCGGGAGGCAGCCATAGCCGGAGGCGTGGCTTCAGCGCCGGCCGGAGGAACGCGGTTGCAGCCCGGGCCCCGGCCCAGGGCTACGGCTATCTGAAACTGAGACTGGAAGAAGCGGGGTGCCAGCTTCCAACCAGTTTTGTGGCAGCTCTCTGCGCCTTGCCGACCCACGCAAGAGTCTCGCTCGGTGAGTGAACACAGGGCCACTGGGAGGGAGCGGAAGCCGG
>CM053411.1:15304178-15428162 GCA_028644305.1 Xerus rutilus | reverse complement strand
ATGAAGAATGTAATCTGCTTATAATTTTGTGCAAAGTTAGAAAAATTATGATTGTAACAATTTTTTTCTATTTGCCTCAACAAATGTTTTCAGTGAATAGTGTGTACAGCTTCTGATAATTTGTTTTTTTCTGTTATGTTTGCCAACATGTATTAAAATGCAACTTTTGGGAAAAAAAATAAAATAATAAAAAAAAATGTAGAGTGATTATAAAAATGTAGAATGATTATAAAAAAAACAAGACTAATATAAGAAATGTAGAAAAATAATTGACTGAAAATTCTAATGTTAATAAAAACCTTGTTTCACTTTGAAAAATAAAAAAATAAAAAAAAATAAAAAAATAAAGTGGAATAATTCATCTAAACTCAGAAATTTACAAGGATTGTTTTGGGATGTAAACAGAAGAAAGAATTAATAGATGGGGAAATAGAAATTAAAGATTCTACATATGGTATTTAGTGGAAGAAAAAAGGAAGTGTTTCTGGGTAAAAAAGTCTTTGTATGATAAAAGAAACAAGAGGACTTAAAAAATGATAAAGAAAGTTTAGAGTAAGCAATACAAAGATCAGAGTGTCAAGAGGGTCTAAATAAAGGGTAAATTTTGGAAATTTTATCTTTGTGATTAAATTAACTCTACTTAGTACAAATTTAATGTAATGGTATAAAACACAGTCTAAAACATTGTTCTGCTCTTATCAAGATAATTTTCTTGTATTTGTCAGGTTTCATCACTTGGAGAAACTAAGTCTCAAAAAATTAAGGTTTATATAACTGTGGTTAAACAACAACTGTTATTTTAAAGTATTATACTATGTTACAGAGTGTAGATTTTTCTTTGAGAGCTAAACTTGATTAATATAATAACATCAATGTATTTATGGTGCTATTAGTCCTATTTTTATATTAAATGTGTTCATATCTTCCAGATATACAAGTTTTTAAATTAGAAGATTTAAAGAACATTATATCAAACTTTAGTTTGATGTTCTCCAAACTAAAGTTGTATGATATTTATTTATATCATTTAATGTTCTATAACTAAAGCCTGTTATCAATAAGATAAAGTTTTATGTTACTTTTACATTGGAGTAATTTTTTAAGTATGTGAGGCCCAAAGATCCATCCTGGGACCCAATGGCCTCCCCACATGTTCTGATCTTCTACATTTTCCCTTCAACTTGTCCAGATTGGGATCTGAATTTGGAGGAAAGTACGAGGGCCCTAGACAAATTTTACCAGACTCTCATGAAAGGAATCTATGTAGCTGCTTGCAAACCAACTAATTTTTCTAGGTAAGTGAGACTATTCAGAAGCCAGATTAATCCCCAAGTACTTTCCTCAAGTGCCTCCTACAGGACTATAGACAATTTACTTCAATTGATCTGGAAGCACCTGAGAATAGACAAGCTATTAATCTGGACTTTGTATCCCAGTCAGCCCCAGATATAAAACATAAACTCCAGAAATTAGAAGATTTTGAAGGGAAGGTCCTCTCTGAATTGGTAGAGATAGCTCAAAGAGTCTATAATAACTGAAGTCCTCCAGAAGACAGACAAACCAAAAGATTAGCCATGGTGCTTCTAGCCGCATCTGGATCACAACATTTTAAACCAAATACAGGCCCACCAAACCTAGGAACTGTCCTTTGGATAAAGATCAATGTGCCTATAGTAAGAAGAAATGACATTGGAAAAATGAATGCCCTCTTAGGAAAAGGAGAACTTCACCTAAAGGGACTCCCTTCTGTAAACCCATTTTTAACCTAAATGAAAGAGATTGACAGGGCCAGGGCTCTTTGTCAATGAGCCCCTGGGAGCCCATGGTAACCTTAAAAATAGGAAGCAAAGAGACCTCTTTCCTGTTAGATATTGGGGCAACATACTTGGTACTCAAAAGCCCTAAAGGCCCCAGTCAAAAATCAAAAATTCCCATTCAAGGGACTACTGGAAAGACTCAACATTGCTCTTGAACTGAAGCTAGAATCACTGATCTTGGACACACTCTTTTCTGGTAATACTCAACTTCCACTATCCTCTCTTAGGCCCAGATTTATTACACACATTGGGGGCCACTATAACCTTTGCCCAGGGAAATACTACACTCTGCCTGGGAGAAGAACCCATTACCATTCTTGTCAATTGTCCTCTGTAGGAAGAATATCAGCTACTACTGGAAAAATCCTTAGGGAAAATAGCCTTCAAGAACTGTGATTATCTGGGCAACTACTTGCCAGATTATAATTTTCTGTCAGACTTTCTGACTTACTTTCCAGAAGTGTGGCTGAATTTAACCCTCCGGGTTTGGCAAAACATCAACCCCCAATGATTGTACAACTGACCAGCTCTGCCACCCCCATCTGGGTAAAACAGTATTCTATTAATAAAAATGCTCTATTAGGGATTAATCCCCATATAAATAAACTGTTAAAAGAAGATATTTTAAAATCCTGTCAGTCTAATTGGAATATTCCTTACTGCCAATTCAGAAGCTGGAGACAAAAGATTATTGCCCAGTGCAGGACCTCTGAGAGGTCAACAAATGAACAGAAACAATACACCCTATGGTTCCTAATCCATATGCTCTGTTGAGTCTCTTGCCTCCAAATTACACTGTGTATACTGTACTGGACTTAAAGGATGCATTTTTCAGTCTTCCTCTGGCTGAGGTGAGTCAACCTATTTTTGCCTTTGAATGGACTGACCCAATTGGGGAATATACAGGACAACTCACGTGGACAAGGCTGCCCCAAGGATTCAAGAATTCTTCTACCCACTTCAATGAAGCCCTCAGCAAGGGTTTACAAAGTTACAAGATAAGCCATCCTGAGGTGACCCTTCTCCAATATGTGGATGATTTACTCCTGGCCACCAAAAACTGTGTTCAGGTCACCCGAGACTTATTGGATACTCTCCAGACTTGGGTTATCAAGTTTCTACCAAAAAGGCCAAATTATGTGCAAAAAGAGTCACTTACTTGGAATATATACTATCTGAGGGCCAAAGATGGTTATCAGGGAAAAGAATTCACCAAAACTAAGAGACAGATTCACGAGTTTTAGGTGCTGCAGGAAACTGTAGACTTTGGATTATGAACTTTGCTGATATAGTCAGACCCCTATATGAGGCTACTAAAGGCAAAGGAGAAGAAATCCATCGGTCTGACCAGTAAGAGACAGCTTTTCAAAAACTAAAGGAAGCCTTAATTCAGGCTCCTGCATTAGCCCTTCCAGATCTCCCAAAGCTTTTCTATTTGTATGTGTCAGAACATAATGGAATTGCAAAGGGAATATTGACACAAACTCTTGGGCCTTGGAAAAGACCCATAGCTTACTTTTCCAAGAAACTGGACCCTGTTGCAGCTGGCTGGCCAAATTGTCTACTTGCCACAGAGGCCCCCACCCTCTTAACTAAAGAAGTAGATAAATTAACTTTTGGGCCAAGAACTTTTTATAACCTCTCCTCATGATGTCAAAACATTACTCAAATCTCCTCCTAGAAAATGGATTTCAGATGCTCATATTCTTCATTATCAGACTTTGTTAATTGACCCCCAAAGAATCAAATTCACTTCGGCTATCACTTTGAATCCGGCAACTCTGCTGCAGGATCCGAATCCAGAGATGCCTATCCATGGCTGTTTGGAAGTGTAGTCCCACATCCATGGGACATATCCTGACCTTTGAGACCAGCCCTGGGATGATGCAGATGTCACCTACTACACCAACAGAAGCAGTTTCATACTGGATGGCATTCAACATGCTGGAGCCGCAATGATCACTTCTGATAAGGTAATACGGGCCCAATCCCTAGGTAAAGGGACCTCAGCACAAACAGCTGAACTCATGGCTGTGACCCAAGCCCTCTGACTGGGAAAACATATAATAATCAATATTTATACAGATAGCAAGTATGCTTTTGCCACAGCTCATGTCCATGGGATGATATATAAAGAAAAGGGACTCCTCACATCTGAGGGAAAAACCGTAAAAAATGTTCCAGAAATTGTTGCCCTCCTGGAGGCTATCTGGCTCCCCAAAAGGGTGGCAATTATCCATTGTAAAGCTCATCAGAAAGGGAACTCCCCAGAAATAAAAGGCAACAATTTTGCTGACCAAACTGCCAAAGAAGTGGCCCTAAGACCAGTGGGAAACACTTCTCTTCTTGTCATTATACCTGAATCTTAGCTTCCAGAGAAGCCTCACTACTCCCCTTCAGATTTGGACTATATAATGAAACTAGGAGTTACTACTAATTCCCCTGATTGGCTTAAGGCTCCAGATGGAAGGCTGCTATTACCAGAAACTATGGAACAAACTCTAATTCACCAACTATATCAAAGGACTCATCTAGGTGAAACAAAATTATGGGAGCTGCTACAAAGACATTATTTGTTTCCAAAAATGAGAGAACATATTAATTCCATTACCACTCAATGCCCCACTTGTATTCAAGTAAATACTAAATGAACTAACAAGATACAAATTTTTCCTAGATACCGTGGAGAAACTCCTGGAGAACACTGGGAAATAGACTTCACTGAAATCAAGCCAAGCAAAAATAGATACAAACACCTCTTGGTTTTTGTAGACACTTACTCAGGTTGGGTTGAGGCTTATCCTACCAAAACAGAGAAGGCCTAAATCACAGTTAAAAAGTTAATATATGAGATTATCCCCAGATTTGGATCGCCACATTCAGTTGGGTCCGACAATGGCCCGGCTTTCACAGCCAAAATATTTCAACTAATGTCTACAGTTTTAGGATTTACTTGGAAACTACATTGTGTCTATAGGCCTCAGAGTTCTGGACAGGTAGAAAGAATGAACAGAACACTTAAGAAAACATTGAGAAAGCTAACTATAGAGACTGGTGAGAGCTGGGTGGACCTCCTCCCCTTCATTCTGTTCAGAATTTGAAATTCCCCCTACCAACAAGGGCTTATACCATATGAAATACTATATGGTTGGTCTACTCCTCTCTTACCTAAACCCCATACTCATATAGATGCCTCTGATAATCAAGTCCTTCATTCCTTACAGGTCCTACAACAAATCCAAGTAGACATAAAGTTCAGATTACAGACTCCTAACTCATGTTTCTAGACAGGAAAAACAAGACCTGACTAACCTGCCTGCCTATCAACCCAGTGACTTGGTATACTTTATGAAGCTTCCTACCATGACTCTTGAACTTCGCTGGATGAGACCTTACCAGGTGATTCTCAGCATGCCTACAGCCATCAAGTAGCTGGAAAGGCAACCTGGGTACATTGGATTCACGTCAAATGAGCCCTGCCTGAAGAAGCCTCTGAAGACTACAGATGGACCATCCAGACCACTGACGCACCCCTAAAGACTCAAATGGGATACCCAGCCAGGATTCCCCAAACTGTCCCCTTCCTTGTCTTCCTCATCTTGACTCTCTTTCATCTGACTATTTGTACTCCCCATCAACCCACTGTACAAATATGGAAACTTAGAAAAACTCATACTGGACAAATAATGCAGAGTCTGATGACCTCTAACCAACCCATTTTCCAGATAGATTTGTGCACATTAATATCAGAGATAACAGATGGCTCCAGAGATGATCATAACCCATATAGGCAGCAGACAGAGTAGCTGTGAAAGAAAGCATGTGAAAGAACCTACCCTGACTTACAATTTTACATGGTCCTGCTGATGGGAGCCCTAATTGTCAAGGCCAAGGGGAATATCATTGTACCACTTCGGGCTGCAAGAATGTAGCACCATGGACCAGCCATGATCCCCACCTAGCCTATGAACTGCACATCTTGGGAAAAAGGAATGTTCCCCAAGGTCATGTAGCCCTATTATTCTTACTGTTAAGTTATGGGCAACCCCAGTATCTAATTGGCATCTAGGCAAGACCTGGGGACTACACTTATATGTAAAGGATTATGACTAAGGTACTGAGTTCACAATTCAAAGCAAGTTACCCCCCAGGTAGAGGAACCCTATAGGACCCTTAAAGCCCATCCTTAGCCCAGGTCCTCAATGCCATCTTACCCTTCACTAACCTCTACTTCCCCTTTTCCTACCTCTCACCCAATCCATATTATTACTAAACCCCACAAACAGGCCAACCTCTACTAAATATGTTAAATACTGTCTTTTCATTCCTTAATCAAACTGTAGCAGAAGTGACTAAGGATTATTGGTTTTGCCTAAATGCTGAACCCCCTTACTATGTTGGAATTGGTTCAAATGTAACACTTAGTGACAACATAACCCAAGTTCGAAATGTAACACAGTCAGTCATAGAAACTTAATCCTTATGTAAATGGGGCACCTCTCCCAAATTAACACTGGGAGATCTCCAAAGTCCAGGGACTTGCTATTATTCAAAGAAAAAAGCCCCTCTTCAATCCCCTGACTGTTCTCTAACCATCCTTTCAGAGGTTTCTCCTAAAGGAGATTTATACTTCTTAGTATCATCCCCAGAAAGATGGTTTGCATGCACTTCCGGATTAACCCCTTGTCCATCTTTAAACCTGTTTCATAATGAGAGTACAGAAATTTGTATAATGGTACATATTCTCCCACATGTTTATGTTATTCAGGTGATGCTGGCAGAGGACATTTTGGTTTGACTTTTGGATCTAAAAGGGCAGCACACATTTTAGTACCCCTGCTGGCAGTTATAGGGATTGCAGACTCTGCAGCTCTAGGGACTACAGCATTTAGTCACTGGAAATGAAAACTTCAAAACTTTAAGCCAACAAATTGATCATGATCTGGGGGAATTAGAGAGATCAATAGGGTGATTAGAGACTTCTCTAGATTCTCTAGCTGAAATGATCCTCCAAAACTAATGGGGTTTGGATTTACTCTTCCTAAAACAGGGAGGCTTATGTATGGCCCTGGGAGGGACATGTTGCTTCTACACCAATCATTCTGAAGTTATTCAAGACAGCTTAGCCCTAGTTAGACAGAGACTAAAAGAATGAGAAGAAAATAATATTTCATCAGGAAATTGGTACCAAAACATGTTAAATTGGTCTCCTTGGCTTACAACTCTCATTTCCACTATATTAGGGCCTCTAACACTCATCCAACTTGGACTCCTATTAGGACCATTTATTATCAACAGCTTAACTACATATGTTCAGCAAAGAGTTCAATCAGTAAAACTTTCAATCCTTAGATCTTGTTATGACAAATTAACGGATATAGACTTAGGAGTAAGGATGTACTCAAATGTTAAAGACCAGTGGGGAATGTGGTAACTCTTAGCTTAAGAAACTCCATTTTGTCTGGACTGTCAGCCACATTAACATTGGATCAGTCAGCCACCTTGAGTTTAGCCCAGTCAGCCACCTTAACTGTAGCCCAAACATCAACATCGTTTATTTTTGCAAAGAGTCGTGGTTATTTTGACCTCTGTTTCAGTCAGAAAAAAATAACTCCTGGGGGGGAGACAAAGGGTGAGATTAGCTAACTACAATTTCTGCTTCTGTACTCTTGGTGTGCTTGCATTGGCTAAAAGAGAAAACTTCATAGCGCTTGACTCGCATTTTTCTTTTGCTATATAATGTGTAAGTTAGACCAAGTCCAGGGCTAAAATTTCAAATTGGTTTTGCAGTCCCACCAGCAGAAAATAAACTTTTAATAAATGAATTAATGAGTTTGTAGTTTCTCACTGATTGGGAATAACATTCTCTCACCCTAATACTAAGTTGGTACAAAATTTGATAACAATTTTACCTCTCTACTCATCCACAATTCTCTTAATTCCACATACCCCTATTAAAATTTCCAAGTTTATTTCACCTTCAATTTCACTTCTTTGCATTGCACTTTATATATATTTTATACATATTATAGAGGAGATTTGATCAAACTTTCTCCTATTTCCATAAGGTATTGTCTTAGGGCTCACATTTGACACATGTTTGTGTAAGATTCTATGAATTCACCACAGGTTTCCCACCAATTTACAGAAGTTCATTCTCAGGACAGTATTTGATCTTATGTTTTACATTCATCTGCACATGACTTCATTTTTCTTAAAGAAAGGAACACCAATATAATTTTTACAGTGTATTTTGCCTGTCCTTTTCAATTTTCAATGGACCATTTATACAGGCATCCCTATAATACTGCAAGTTTCCTGTGGCCAGTGGATTTTCCTAACATACTGAATGATTCCATAGGAAAATCAGGGAACTTCTAGACCGAGGGAAGCCTGGAAGTTGGCCTTACTGTAAAGGAGGCACCTAGACTTCTCTCGGGAAACACAAGAGGGCCATCTGTGGTATCTGGATCCCAAGAAGTACATGTTTATTCCCTTTTTATAGGACCTATGCTCACTTAGATCTCCTCTTCTCTTCACCGTAACTCTCATTTCATTGTCTCTGATTGGCCAAACGGCCCTATAAGTTGAATGCTTGTTCTGCAAATAAACAGGTGCCCTGCTCTGACTATACCTCCTAGCAGCGTCTGATTGTCCTGCGGTGGAAAGGCTTCAGAGGGCAGGGCTGGGTGCAGACGGCTAGCTGGCTCCAACTCTTCCCAACTTCCACAAAGGCTAGGTGAATGTGGGGGTACCCCTTCGACCTGCTGGCTCCGGTCGGACTGCGACCCCCGCACATTGGAACATATTCTTCCATTTTCTTTAATTGAGATACCATATTATAAATTTTCAAGCATACTTCCCATTCTATTTTCAATTTAATGTTAAATTTGCATACACATCACTTTTCATCTTACATGAGATTTCTTCTGACTTTCTCTTGTTTACATTATGTATTTTTATATGACTCTCAATTTATTCATCTCTGCTTAGTATTATATCTACTTATGTATGTTTTCCCTCATATTTCAGTAGCCCATTCTTAAGAATATACATATATCTCCATATCCATGTTCATTCTCTAACACTAACACTAAGTCCATATAAAATATGTGTAACATTTCACCTATGTCTGTATCTAAATAAATTTTCCTTATTCCATGTACCCCCATATAAATTTATAAGCTTATTTAGCCTCTAATTTTTAATTTTTAATATTAACTTTGAATATCCATCATGGTTAATTATATGTTATTCAGTCACATTCTCATATTTATGTAATATGTTTGTTACAGTTCTATGTGTCTCATCCCTGTGTAAAGTTTTATATATTCATGTATGTTTTCCCATATTATTTCAGAAATATATTCTCAGGAATATTTATTTTATTCCATATTCCTGTTAGTTCTCTAATGCTAAACCTAAGTCAGTACAATATTTGATTTTATACTTACTTTCATCTGTACGTAATTTTCTTTCCTTAAATCCACTTATGTCAATATAAATTTTATGGTGTATTTTCCCTGTTCTTTTCAATTTTCAATATTCCAGTTCTATACACATCACTATAATACTACCAGTTACCTGTAACAAATTGTGTTTCCTCATATGCTGAAGTATAACACTAAGAAGCACAACAAGGAGAGCATTTAAGTTGGATTCAATTTAAAAGAAGTAACATAGACTTCTCTCGGGAAGTTGAAAAGAGCCATAGGTGGTGTATAGATCCCAAGAATTACATATGCAGTCCATTTTTTCTGTCCTATGCTCTCTTTTTTCTCCTGTTCTCTTGCCCTTATATCTCATTTTTGCTTATGTGACTAGGCCCAGGTTATACTTGGGGAGATTGTCAAAAGGCAAAATGCTAATAGGTATAGAAAAAAGTTCAGGTGCAGGCATTTGGGCAGAGAAATTTATAATTAACAACTGTCTGGGAAGGGAGACATTAGCATCTGGTGGCAGCAAGGGCAATGTATAATAAAAATGTGGTAAAAAGGCCTATGAAAACATGAACATTTCAATAGCTGTACAATATTCCAGACTCAATTTAGCCTTTTTTTTCCCATTCTCACTCAGTTTATCTATCCAAACTGTCTCTCTTTTGCTGGCTTCAACTGTATATCAAATATGAGATTAATTCTGACTTTCACATATTGACATAATATATTTTCAAATGACTCTCACTTTACTCATGCCTGTGTATGATTTTGCATACTCATGGATGTTTTCCCACACATTTTCAAATGTACATTCTTCGAAATATTCATATTTCCCAAAATTCAGGTTAATTCTCTAACCCTAACCTTAAGTCAGTAGAAAATTTGATTAAAATATTTACCTATCTCTGTTCTAGTCCTCGATTTTCTTCATTTCAGGTATGCCAATATAAATTTCCAAGTTGATTTCACCTTCTATTTTTATTAATTTTCAATGTTAAATTTGCATCCAGAGCACTATATTATATACAAGATTTATCCAAGCTTTCTCATATTTACTTAATGTATTTTCCTCAGACTCAGTGTTGACACGTTTGTGTAAGATTCTATAAATTCAACTATGATTTCTCACCTCTTTTCAGAGGTACATTCTCAGGAATACTCATATCTATCCTAATTCCTGTTAATTTCCTAACCTTAACTCTAAGACAGTACAAAATATGATACTAAGTTTTATATATTTCTGTCTGAATCCTATTTTTTCTTAAATGTAAATGCACCAATATAATTTTTAAATATGTCACATTTTATTTTTAATTTTATGTTAAATTTGCATACATATAACTGTATATCCTATAAGAGATTCTTCCTGACTTTCTCTCATTTACATAATATATTTTTATATGACTCTCACTTGATTAATTTCTCTGTAGGATTTTATAAATACATGTATGTTTTCCCACTTATTTCAGAAGCACACTATTAAGAATATTTCTGTATCTCCATATACATGTTAATTTTTTTTAAAATATTTTTTTAGCTATTGATAGACCTTTATTTTATTTTTGTTTGTATGTGGTGCTGAGAATCAAACCCAGTGCCTCACGCATGCTAGGCAAGCGCTCTACCACTGAGCTACAACCTCAGCCCACATGTTAATTTTTTAACCCTAACCCTATGTCAGTACACATTGGAAACACTATTGAAGGTGTTCTGAAATCAATTCCTACGTTTTCTTAAATCCATGTAACAAAAATTTTCAAGCATATTTCACATTCTATTTGCTATTTTCAATGTTAAATTTGCATATACATTGTTTTTTATCCTACATGAGATTCATCATGACTTTCTCATGTTTAATATATTTTTATATGATCCTCAATTTACTCATCACTGTTTAGTATTCTATCTAGTCATTTAAGTTTTTCCTTATATTTTCAGAAGCCTTTTCTTAAGAATATACATATATCTCCATATTCATGTTTATTCTCTAACCCTAACCTGAAGTCAGTACAAAATACGATGATACATTTCACCTCTTTCTGTATCTAAACCAACTTTTCTTCATTCCATGTCTCCACATATAAATTTCCAAGTGTATTTAGCCTTCAATTTTTTTTATTTTCAATGTGAAATTTGGAATCCATCACAGTTACATATATATAATATTCAAAGTCATGTTCTCATATTTATATATTTTTATGACTATGACTCATTATTTATATATATTTATGTATGTTTTCCCACATATTTTCAGAAATACATTCTCAGGAATATTTATATTATTCCATATTCATGTCAATTTGATAAACCTAACTCTAAGTCACTATAATATTTGATTTTATACTTTACCTTTATCAGTACATAATTTTATCTTTCCTTAAATCTAGGTATGCCAATATAAATTTTATAGTGTATTTTGCCTATACTTTTTAATTTTCAATGTTCCATTTCTATACAAACCACTGTTATACCACCAGTTACCTGTGAGGAGTTGTGTTTCCTCACGTGATAAAGTATAACATTAAGAAGCACATCAAGGCAAGCATTTATGCAGGGTTTAAATGAAAGGGATAACATAGACTTCATTCAAGAAGGAAGGAGCCATAGGTGGTATCTGGACTCCAAGAAATACATGTATAATCCCTTTTGATATGCCCTATGCTCTCCTTGTTCTCCAGTTCTCTTCCACTTATCTCTCATTTCTGCTTATGTGACTAGGCCCACGTTATGCTTGGAAAGATGGTCAAAAGGTGAAAAGATAGTAGATATAGAAAGGATCTGAATGCAGGTATTCGGGCAAGTAGGGCCATAGTTAATGTCTTTCTGGATAGACAGTCTTTAACAACAGCTGGCAGCAGAGGCAGTTTATAAAGGATAATATTGGAGCAAACCCTCTGAAGGCATTAACTTTTTAATAGCTCTCCAACATTCCAGACTCAATTTGGCCTTTTCTTTACATTCGGACTCAATTTATCTATCTACACTGATTGTCTCATTCTGGCTGCAACTCTATATGAAATATGAGATTCATTCTGACTTCCCCTCAGTGATGTAATACATTTTCAAATAACTCTTACTTTACTCATGCCTGTGTAGAATTCTACATATTCACAGATATTTTCCCACACATTTTCAGTAGTACATTTTTAGGAATATCCATATTTTGGCATGTTCAGGTTAATTCTCTAACCCTAATCCTAATCAGTACAAAATTTGATAAATATTGTTACCTGTGTACCAGTCCTCAAATTTCTTAATTCCAAGTATCCCCATATAAATTCCCAAGTCTATTTCACCTTCTATTTTTAATTTTCAATGTTAAATTTGCATCCAGAGAACTATATTCTATAGGAGAATCATCCAAGCATTCTCATATTTACATAATGTGTTTTCCTATGACTCTCTGTCGACAAATGTTTGTGTAAGATTCTATTAATTCATCTGTTTTCCCACCTCTCTTCAGAAATACATTCTTAGAAATATCCATATCTCTCCATATTCTTGTTATTTTCCTAACCCTAACACTAAGTTCATTAAAAATACATTAATTTTTACATATTTCTCTCCTGAATCCTAATATTTCTTAAATCCAGGTACACCAATATAATTTTTAAATGTATTTCACTTTTTATTTTTTATTTTTGATGTTAATTTCCATACATATCACTGTATATCATGTATGAGTTTCATCCTTTTTTTCTGATATTTACATAATATATTCTCACATGACTCTCACCTGACTAATCCCTCTGTAGGATTTTATAAATTCATGTATGTTTTCCACTTAATTTTAGAAGTACATTCTTAGGAATATTCCTATATCTCCATACACATGTTAATTCTCTAATATTGTCCCCAAGCCTGTACAAATTGGAAACACTATTGCACCTACTACAATATCAATTCCTGTTTGTTTTAATCTAGTTGCCATATTATAAATTTCCAAGCGCATTTGGAATTTTATTTTCAATTTTTAATGTTACATTTGTATATGTATCACTTTTTATTCTACATGGCATATATCCTAACTTTGTTCTGTTTACACAATATATTTTCATATCACTCTCATTTTTTTTTCAGTTACACTTTTTCTTTAATTAGTTTATTTAATTGCATTTCACATCATAGTACATATATAGAGCTCAGTTTTTCCATTTCTCTGGTTGCAAACCAGATAAAGTCATATCAATTGTGTCTTCATACATGCACAAAGGGTAGTGATGACGATCTCAACCATTTTTACTATACCCATTCCCCTTTCCCGCCCCCCAGCCCCCCATGCCGTGTCCAGAGTTCCTCCATTTCTCTTATGTTTTCCATTCTCACTCCCCTTATTTATCAGCATCCACTAATCAGAGAGAACATTTGGCATTTGGTTTTTTGGTATTGGCTTACTTCACTTAGCATAATGTTCTCCAATTCCATCCATTTGCCTGCAAATGCCATAATTTTATTCTCTTTTATTGCTGAATAATATTCCATTGTGTATATGTACCACAGTTTCTTTATCCATTCATCTATTGAAGGACATCTGGGTGGCTTCCACAGTTTTGCAATTGTGAATTGTGCTGCTATAAACATTGAAGTGGCTGCTTTACTGTAGTGTGCTGTTTTTAAGTCTTTAGGGTATAAGCCAAGGAGTAGGATAGCTAGGTCAAATGGTGGTTCCATTCCAAGTTTTTTAAGCAGTCTCCATACTGCTTTCCAGATGGGTTGCACCAGTTTGCAATCCCACCAGCAATGTTTAAGTGTACCTTTTTCTCCACATCCTCACCAGCACTGATTGTTGCTGGTATTTTGGATAGCTGCCATTCTGACTGGGGTGAGATGAAATCTGAGTGTAGTTTTGATTTGCATTTCCCTAATGGCTAGAGACGTTGAACATTTCTTTATATATATGTTTATTGATTGTATATCTTCTTCTGAGAGGTTTCTTATTCAGCTCCTTAGCCCATTTATTGATTGGATTGTTTGTTTTTTTTGTGTTAAGTTTTTTGAGTTCTTTATATATCCTGGAGATCAGTGCTCTATATGATGTGTGAGTGGCAAAAATTTGCTCCCAGAATGTAGGCTGTCTGTTCACTTCATTGATAGTTTCTCTTGCTGAGAAGAAGCTTTTTAGTTTAAGTCCATCCCATTTATTGATTCTTGATTTTATTTCTTGTGCTGTAGGTGTCTTGTTAAGGAATTTGAGGCCTCATCCCATGTGATGAGGATTTGGACCTACTTTCTCCTCAATTAGACGCAGGGTCTCTGGTCTAATTCCTAGGTCCTTGATCCACTTTGAGTTGAGTTTTGTGCATGGTGAGAGATACGGGTTTAGTTTCATTTTACTGCATATGGATTTCCAGTTTTCCCAGCACCATTTGTTGAAAAGGCTATCTTTTCTCCAATGTATGTTTTTGGCACCTTTATCTAGTGTGAGATAGCTGTATTTATGTGCATTACTCTCTGTGTCTTCTATTCTGTACCATTGGTCTACATGTCTGTTTTGGTGTCAGTACCATGCTGTTTTTGTTATATTGCTTTGTAGTAAAGTTTAAGGTCTGGTATTGTGATGCCTCCTTAGAGCAGGCTGTTTTCTGATGGCCCATCCACAAAGAGCCTAATCAGAATTCAGACTGGGGATTCACATAGGAAACACCTCTCACAGTGAGGAACTAGGAGAAAAAGCTTAAGACCTGGAGAGAGGAGGAGAGTTGATGGATTCTCGAATGCTCCTGTGCCAAGTGACCCACTGAATCAGGAAGGAAACTAAACTCCAAGAGAACCATAAAGTGGGAAGAGCCTCATGTTCCTTTTTTCAATGCATGTGAGGTCTCCCTCCTCTGTGCTCTGCAGACCCCTGTGTTCACATCTCCTGAGTGCTCTGAACAGTCCATGGGGGCTGTATTGTCCAGAAGAAGTTGGACCACTGATGTTCTCTGCTCTTGTTCTTAGACATGAGCTCAGGGAGATGTTCCCACTCAAAGCACAGTGAAGAAAAATGGGCAGCTCCCCTTCCAGGAGACCCAAGAAGATGCTTTGGGAGACCTTTTCTTCCAAGTGGGCATCCAGTGCACCCCTAAGCACTCTGGTTGAAGAAAACTCAGGAGCAGAGCAAAGGTTCTGAGTCTTGCCCAGGAAAGTGCTTACCTGGGAGGCTCTCGTCTCCTCTCCATGCTCCCTGCTCTCCCCTTCACCTTCATGCCTCACATTCTTGCTTTAATGCATCGCTCTGTACTCATGGATCCTGCGCAAAGCTGTGGTCAGGACCACCGGCTCTGCCTGGATTTGCATTCTGGTTCAGACATTTGCTAGATACACAACCTCAGGGGAGGAGGTGTGTGCGCCATATTTCAATTCCATCACCTGTAAAATGGGATGGTTTTACAACTTGATGTCATGAGTTAATACTGTTCAAGAGCTTAAAACATAGTACCTCGAACATAGTAACTGCTCATGAAATCGTAGGGGTTTTCCTACTGTTGGTTTTAGAACTGGATGTTCCCAAACTCATTCATTTATATACCAGTTTCATGATTTTTGCCATATTCAAAGACCTTCAATAATAGCACTGTATTTACTGTTTCACTGAGCTCAAATAGAACTAAGTAATAACATCAGTGTTATAAAGGATTTAATATGCAAGTTAAATTGTTCTCAACAGCTCTTTATTTATTCCTGAGTAAAATTTAAAATTTAACTCATCATTCACTTATTAGAAAGAACAAGCCTTTGGTTTTTTGAATTGGCTTACTTTGCTTAGCATGATATTCTCCACCTCCATCCATTTATTTGCAAATGCCATAATTTTATTCTCTCTTAATGCTGAGTAATATTCCATTATGTATATGTACCAGTTTCTTTATCCATTCATCTGTTGAAGGGCATCTAGTTTGGTTCCACAGTTTAGCTATTGCGAATTAAGCTGCTATGAACATTGATGTGGCTGTGTCACTGTAGTATGTTGATTTTAAGTCCTTTGAGTATAGACTGAGGAGTGGGATAGCTGGGTCAAATGGTTTCATTCCAAGTTTTCTAAGGAATCTCCATACTGCTTTCCATAGTGGTTGCACCAATTTGCAGTCCCACCAGAAATGTATGAGTGTGCCTTTTCCCCTACATCCTCGTCAACACTTATTATTGCTTTTATTCTTGATAATTGCCATTCTGAATTGAGTGAGATGAAATCTTAGAGTAGTTTTGATTTGTATTTCTCTAATTAATAGAGAAGTTGAACATTTTTTCATGTATTTGTTGATCGATTGTATTTTCTTCTGAGAAGTGTCTGTTCTATTCCTTAGCCCATTTATTTATTGGATAATTTTTTTTTTGGTGTTAAGTTTTTTGGGTTATTTATGTATCCTGGAGATTAGTGCTCTGATGTGTGTATGTTCTAAGTGGATGCTGATCCAAAATGGGAGGGGATGTGGAGAGAATGGAGGAACTTTGGGCAAAGGGGAAGGAGGTAAAGGGAGGGAGCATGGGGGCAGAAATGATAGTGAATGAGATAAACATCATTACCCTAGGTGTGACTGCACATGTGGTGTGACTCTACATCATGTACAACCACAGAAATGAAAAGTTGTGCTCCATTGATGTACAATGAATCAAAATGCATTCTGCTATCATGTATAACTAATTAGAACAAATAATAAATGAATAAATAATATAAAAGTTAACTCATGTATTCTTTAGCATCATCTCTCAGTATTGACGGAAGGTGTACACTTCAAGAAACATTTGTGTGAATAATTGTTTTCATACTCACTTTTCCTTAATTTTACATAGTCTTCAAGCTATTCATTTAGGTACTTGAGTCACTCAATTTTTGAGGGGGTTACCAGGAATTAAACTAAGGGGCAGTCAAACACTGAGCCACATCCCCAGCCCTATTTTGTATTTAATTTAGAGACAGAGTCTCACTGAGTTTCTTAGTGCCTTGCTTTTCCTGATGCCAGTTTTGAACTCATGATCCTCCTGCCTCAGCCTCCAGAGCCTCTGGGATTACAGATATATGCCAATACATTTGGCTTGAGTCACTAGTTTTTGAAACTGTTTCTCAATAGCCATTTACTAAGTATCTGAGGTGCTCAGACTCTGTGCTGGTGCTGCAGGGAGATGAATAAAAGCCATAAGACCTTGCCCTGGGAATCTCTATGAGGGAGCCCACAATGCAAACAAGCAATTATAGCACAGGGAGAACTTCCTAAGAGACTGAGTGGGAGAAGCTGGGGAGCAAGGGGAAGAAGGTAAGTTCCTTTGCCTTGAGAAGCCTCTGCCCCTTCAGGGGGTGGTTCTCTGAGGGCACTAACTCAGCCCTCCTAGTGTGTGCTTCTGATGCAATCATCACTTGCTGTTGTCACGTGGTGTGATTGTCAGCTAGGAAGAAACACTGTGTTGAGTTAGATGATAGAGAAAGCACAGGAGAAAGGACTTCTGCTCCAGTACATTCTTCCCTTTCTTCCTTCTTTCTTTAATACATATTTGTTGAGCACTTACTATATGCTGCTTCTTGAGAATATAGCCTCTGGTATCACAGGTTTACAGTCTAATATGGATGTCAGGGGCCATGATAGAAACAATCAGACAAATAATCCACTTGACAATGATGAAAATTGCCAGGAAAGCATGTATAATGAGCTCCCATAGAAAATCCAAATGAACATGAGAGTTGAAAGATCAACAGAGAGAAATTCCTTAGGGAAGATATAAAGGGTGTAAAGAACCTCACCAGGCATGGAGTTGGAAGGGTGGTGTGGGAATGTAGTGTCACAGGCAATGGCATCTCAGTTAGAGATGGGACAGATAAAGGACCCTGAGGAACAGAACTTCCTCTGGATGGACATAGTAAAGGTCTAGATGGAGGGACAGAGAAGATGAAGCTGGAGATAGAGGATATCCAAGATCACCTGGGAGGTTGGAGGCAATGTATTTTCCATCTTTATCTTATGTGCAATGGAAAAATAATGAAGACTTTAGGCAGGGGAATTCTTGACTCAACTTACATCTGGAAGCTCTCCCTCTGACTTCAGAGTGCAGGATGAATTGGAAGGGCATGAACTGGAGCCAAATGCTCAAATCCAGGTAGAGAAGGTGCAGAAGAAGGTGATGACAGTGATGGAGCAGAGGAGAAGAAAAGCCTGAATGGATTCTTTGAACGAATTAATTGCCAAGGTGATTCCACAGAGACCAAGGGGGGCAAGGCACTGTGGAGATCCATGTCACAGAGACATTTAGAGTTCTCTTTAAATTCCACACTCTGAAAAGAGCCTGGGCTTTGAAGCCCAGCAGAGGTCCTTCAGGTTCTACTTCTGACAGTGTGGCTTGAATCTCTCTACCCTCCATTTCCTCTTTCCCAAAATGGAGGTCTTAATATTGGGGTTGGTACACAGAAATTCTGGCACAGAGTAAGGGCCCAGTCAAGTGCAAAGTGAGACTGTGTCATGTTCTTTTTCTCCACTGGGCTGCAGGGAAACAAGCTCTCATGTTGATTTTGCAGTGTTTCCTAGAGAAACAGCCATATTATAAAAATATTCTTTTTGATGTGCTGCATATTATAGTAAATGGAATTATTCATGAGGAGATTTTGAGATGATCATAGCTGTAAATGATTAATATTTTCTTCCCAAGATGCCACGAAGATACAAAGACTAATGATTATAGGCTTGAGCCTCCTACCCGGGGCTTCCTCCCCACGTACCTGTTAAGTTGTTCATATGCTGTGCAGCTGATGAGACCTGGAGAGTCTCCCCTCAGAACACCCGGCAGCCCTCCAACAGTTCTTCACATCTCTATAAACTGCTTTATGCTTCCGCAGAAGGAAAACCATTAACATCCTCAAACCCTACAGCCATGACGGAGCTTCAGCCAAAATCTTAGTGGAGAGATACTTTCTCCAAGAAATGCTTCGAGTTTTCATATTTTTTTCAATATATTTCTTTCTTCTAATTTTCTTTGGAAATTTCGGATGCTACACTGAAATCACGACTACCCCATGTGCGAACACTACCAGCTTTCACATTGGTTTTCACTAACAAGAAATTCTAAATTTCTCTGAATCATCTACCTATTATTTAAAGGGTATTTTACATATACCAGTTGCTGTCTTTAAAAGACCAGGTACATGGGATGCAAGGAAACCCACTTACTCCATGAATATCTGTTTAGGTTTTGGCGTTCTATTTTGAGATTGACTTCATAGCATCACCTTCTAAGAATATCGGTAGATTTCAAAGGCAAAAAAGAAAGAGAGAGAGAGAGAAAAAAGAAAACAGCAACAACAAAAACCCTGACAAAGGCCTACAGCTGAGTCTTCATCCTCAAGGTGAATTCTCAAATCTCTCCCAGCCCAAGTCTGCTCTTGGAGATGGAAGAAATTCCTCCTGTAATTTCTGTCAATCTCTCTATTCATGTGATTTCACTAGGTTCTATGTCTGTTGAAAAATCTAGTTTAAGCTGCCTAGTGGTCTGCAAAGAGGAAGATCTATTAATTTAATCATTTGTATGAATCATATCTAAATGATCTCAGTAGAGAAAATGGGTTAGCCATTTAAATCCCATCATTACATATTGTATAATAATTACTACTAATTCTACTTTGCATGGGCCACAGTTTGGCTTTCTGTCCCCTAAATGGGGAGGATTGGATGACCTCACCAAGTTGAACCTCTCCAGCCCTCCAGCTTTCCTCTGCCTTCCTCATAATGGACTTTCGGTCACATCCCCTTCCAGGGCCCACTTGGAGTCTGTTTTGTGCTCATAGTATTCATCTTGTGCTCGTGGAGTTCGCCCTCAGCACACAACAGGATCTAGTGCTCTTCACTGCTGTGTCTCTCTCCCTTTGACTCTGGTCTGTCTGCACTGCCTGGCTTGTCCCATACTTAAGTTTTTGCCCTTACCAGCCAATTTGCACCTCCATGTCACACAGTGTCACAATTAGAAACTCTTTTTTTTTTTTTTTTTTTTGGTACTGGGGATTGAACTCAGGGGCACTTGACCACTGAGCCACATCCCTAGCCCTATTTTGTGTTTTATGTAGAGACAGGGTCTCACTGAGTTGCTTAGCGCCTCGCCATTGCTGAGGCTGGCTTTGAACTCGCGATTCTCCTGTCTCAGCCTCCCTAAGTGCTGGGATTACAAGCGTGAGCCACCGCGCCCGGCTAGAAACTCTTGATAGATCTGTGAACATCGACTCAATGTATGTTAGTCATTTCCTTTCCACATTCTAACACTTAATATGCCTTAATCTCTCCCACGTTGTGAATATTTGTGGACGGGGAGTGTGGCACCCGGCATCTGAGGCAGTCTCCTTGTTGAAGTGGAGACACTGAAGCTTTAGTGAATCAGCACCTGAAAGCACAGCAAAATTCCCTGAAAGGACACATTCTAAAGGTCAAGTCCTCCGACCTTCTGGAGCTTTGCAGATGCCAGAAGCCAATTCTCTGCCATAATTAGGGGACTGACTGTCCCGCTGTGGCTGAGGCTGGGGTTTTCCAGGGCATGTTACTTGGGTTTTGAAATTAGGAGCATCCTGAGCAAACAAGGATGGGTTGGTCACCTTGCTCCCACTCACTGGATGTCTAGTCTCAGTTCTGTATCTCTAAAGCAGAGGGAATATATTTGAAGGACTGCATGGACGAGCCAAGCCGCTTCTTTGCATTTGCCAGGAGGACTTAGAGAAGAGCACAGGCTACTACCCTGTGGTCCACAAGGTTACTTCGAATGTTGCTACTGTTTTTATTGACTTATAGCCTGCATTGAAAAATGGAGAGATTCAGAGATTCTATTAAAAATTCAGAATATCTACTTCTCTTGAAAAACCAAAGACATGGCTTCACTGTGTTGCTTCTTTACAGAAATAGTCAGCTGAAGCCAAACAGCAGCTGTCTGATTGGATGTGGCATCTGTTTTCCAGTTACCACCCTCCCTATGTCGCTCCCAGCTGGACCCATTAATTCTGTGCACCTCTCTAGCCTCAATTTGCATCCAATTCTGTACTTCTGGATAAAAGTTAAGAGTGTTGGCTTTGCAGTAGATTCAAGTTCAGTCCTATCTTCTCATCTGTTTTCCTTTACCAAAGATAAATGAACACACTGGATCTCTGCTTTCTCCACTGTAACTTGGGAATAATGAAATTGGACTCCTATAACAATATACTGTTATCAATATTAAATTGAGTAATGTATGTACTTTGAAGAAAGCATACAAACGATTCTGTGGGGGCTTAGTATATAGCAATTGCTCATTAAAAGGACTCTTTCCCCTTTGTTATGATTTGATTATTGTTAGCTTAACAGACAAATAAAATAAAACCCAGAATTGCCTGGCAAGTGACTTAATACATAAATAAAAACAAAAAAAGGGGATTATTGGTGGCATCAAGAAAATATTTTATCATGTCTGTTGAAACCAAATATTGAGCTATGCCAAAGCAATTCCAGGTAAACACCTGTGTTATTAATGGTGCCATTGACTGTGCCACCAGGAATAGCTCTTCATTCTTGAAGTACAGATAATCTGGGTTCCTCTTGGCACTAGTGAATCCTGTAACACCTTTTGAAATTCAGCAAACCTATATGTCTTATGCAGAATGAATTCCTGTGTAGTAGAATCTTGTTTCCTCAAGATTTTGTCCTGCTAAAATGGTTTTATCATATAGTAGACTTGTGACACTAGGGATTTTATCACCAGGCAAAAATGATATAATATTAATATCTTGGATTTATATACCATGTTTCTTCTGAACAGTTCAAAGGTACTATATGGTTCCCCAAGAAATGCCACTTGATACTAATGAAGACAATGTTCTGCCACAGGAAACAACTGTTTATTTTTTACTGCTCCCCTCCCCACACTTTAAAATAGACAATGGTCACACCAGCTGTTCAGAGTTGTTTTAAGAGGGTGCTTGGGAACTGTTCAGTTTGATGAAAAGTATTTTTGATTCAGAATCATTGGGACTTGACTTTTAATCTCCAGTTGGTCCCTGAAGCTGTCTGCTCCTGGCACCCACAAAATGCAGAGTATAATAAAGGAATTATTTACAAAGCTGAGGCAGGGTATAGAGAAACTGCTAGGAACAGTGGAACACCCAAGGACTCATAGCAGAAGGACTGTTATCACCTGTGCACGTAAAGAGCTGTAGAAAGGGGAGAGGTGACTGGGATCAGGAGACAGGACTGTGTAGAGAGGGCCACCTTGTCCTAAGAGGGTCCCTGCCAACTTGTGAACCTGCCTACTTCCAAGAGAGGAAAATCTACTGAGATCACCATTTCCTGCCACCTTTCAAGTTCCTGGTAGAGTTCTCCATCGGCTGAACCAAGCAGAAGCTAAAGGCCAAGGAGCCCAGAGCATGGGGACAAAGGAGGGGAAGCAGGAGGGGCCCAAGCCACCAGATGTGACTCTGACCAAGAGTCTTAACTTCTCTGAGGCTCAGTTTCCCTCTTATAAAGGAAAGTTACAGGACTCTAGCCTCAGAGTGTTAGGTGAGCATGAAATGAGATAATCCATGTGATCACCTGGCACAGTCTCCACACATAGTAGATCCTCACAGAAGAATGAAGCAGACCATGTTCTGCATAAGGTCATTGCATTTCTGAGGCCATCTAAACCAGGGAGGGACCAGGTGTCACAAGATTTGTGAAGCCCTGTGAAAATGTATGAATTGTAATATACTAATCTAATTCCAAAATATAAAATTAGACTCAGTAACAGTAGTCAAATTCGTAATCAATTTTATATGAAGCATAACCATACATTCATGGATCAAACTATAACCAATCATATTTAGTTCTATGTAAGTTTATTTGAATGGAGCCATGTTTGATATGTGTCACTAGCCTTTATGTAGCTATCATTCATCTGTTCCCATCCTGGCTTTCCCAGGGAAGATTGTGTTTAAAAAGCTTCTAAACATACCATTTCACTGTTATTGAATCAGTATGATCATCAAGTATTAGAGCTGCAGGAACACTGGAGAACACATTGACTCAGAGCAAATTTAAAAACTAGGTGGTTTATAGGTTATCTTAGTCTTGTGATTCTTTTACACATAAATTTACATTTTTAAAGAAATTTCAATTAAAAATGATGAACCAAAGTCTTAACGAGAACTGTCAACATACTATACTTCATTGATTACAAAAAACACTTTTTTTTTTTTACATTTTAACATCTCAGAAATTAAGTTGCACCTAAACAATGACATCTTAGACTTGAAATACAAGGTGGTATTCTCTCGGCTCTGGACCAGGTGCCCACACAGAATCGAAGGTGGAACAGAGTTCTTGAAAGAGGACCAAGGCTCTGGTCCATACATCCTCTCCATGCCTTCTTTTCCATTGGCATTTGCAGAGCCTCAGTGAGTGGCTGGAGCTTGGGCTCCAGGCCTGGAGAAGCCCTTCGAGGAAAAAGAATGAGGCCTGGGCTGATGTTTGTATTGCAGAGCTCCACTGCCATTTTATCTGGAGTAAATGCACAAGTCAAAGTGTTGGTTCACTTGGGTGCAAAAATGAAGGCTATCTCCCAATCACAAGTTCAGATTGGCAGCTCTTGATCCATTAGCAATAACAAAATAAGTGGGGTGGGGGGGGCAACCACCACTCCCGTTATGTAGTAAATGAAGTGTGACAGATAAGCATGGGTCTCTTGGGAGAGGAGAGAAAAGGAGGGCAAATGGTATCGTTGACAGTGGGAACATTAGAAAATATAGCTCCAGAGACATTTAATAACTCACCCAAAATTTCAGGGCTACCTAGCAGGCTCCTGGTATTCAGGCTAATAATTTGTGCTTTTAAACTGATTCTACCTCTGCAGCAAAACTTATGGAAAAGTATGCCCCAACTGTATCAGTGAAAACTCTTGAACACAGTGTCTTTCAGAAAAGAGATTTCTTCACTTTCATCTAAGTACATGCCAGGAAAAGGCCTGAATAAAAAAAGCTATGCTATTTTGCTTATATAGAATATTCCTAAGGCACTTTTGGAGAACAATAGGGTATTTCCCCATGATTGTGCATGGGGCACATAGTTTCTCATAGACAGTCTTTCTTGTATCATATTTTAGATTATGAACTAGCAAATTGCAGGAAGCAGATCACTTTTATCCTTGCTGCTACATCTGAAAATTTAAGATGATAATAAACACTATCTTGTGCTAGTGACCCACAATGTGGAGATAATATGTGAATATTCTTTATGCTTTTTGATTGAAGGACATATTATAAATTATATGGACATATTATAAATTATATATATAATTATAATAATATTATATAAATATTATATTTTAAAGAAATATAAATCATCCAATCTTGCAAATAATAGAAAATTGTGCAGAGGATGTTCTATATGTCACCTTTCTAAACCTAAATCCTTCAAGTGAGGAAGCATCCAAGCTTCCCCTCCTACCACTGTCCCACAATCTAATTGACAGCACTGTGTGAATAGTCTTTTCTTAATTTCAGCACCTTACTCATTCATTGCTTGCTATTCAGATACCTGTGAGAGGTAGCAGGCCTCCCCCTAGCCTTAGTCAATTAGACCAGCTATTGTATCTGAGATTACATCCCAGAGAATAATAGCAATTAGAGTCGGAACAGGGACCCCGTGGGCTGCACAGTCCACTTTCCTGCTAGTGCCAGAGACTGTAGCACATTGCACTGTAGTTTTATGTGGTTTTCCTGATGATGATCTTTTTAAATCCCAGCACTCATCAGCATTAACTATGTCCCTGGCCAACATCCCCACCATGGCTCCATCTTCTACTTTGCATTGTTGATTCTCATGAACTGGCATTGAGTGATGGTTGCTCGATAATATCATCTCCTCAAAATCCATCAGGCAAGTGCTGTGTGTTTGTTTTTTGCCATAGAAAGCAACTATTATTATTAGGTTCAGTTTGGTTTTTATTGGAAGTTAGAAGTATACATTATATAGAAAATGTTTTTGCCACTGTGGGTTCCTGAGTTTCAAAATGCCTGTAACATAGTAACTTCTTTGCATCAGATAATCTTTTAAAATCAGGCATCTCTATAGACAATTCTATTTTAGGATTGTTCTGTAGGTACACAGAATGGTGTCTGTAAGAAACAAGTTAGAGTTCTTAGAAGCTCTTCTTTGAACCAGTTCCTTCAATGCATGGGGGCCAATAGTCAGGTCTTAGTTGGGAAAATGACCCTGAGAGTGGTTAGTCAAGGAGATGATGGTAAAATTATTCCAGTCACTGTGCACGATTAGCTCTGTGCATGCTGAACACTGTACACAGTATTTTACATGCAATATCTCACTTAATTCTAGATGCTGTCCAGGCTAAGAACTATGATTGCATTCAACTTATAAATGAAGAAAATGAGGTCAAAGAAGTTTAAAACCCACCACAATCACCATACTAGTAAGTCATAGTGATAAATAATAGTTTTATTTTGATGTGTTTGTATTAATTAAATTTGATTTACTTAATATCATCAAATATTTATTCAGTTAAGTTAATGTTTTACTTATTCAATTTAATCCATAATTATTTGATGTTGAAAAAATATAATTATTACATCTTGTCCTACTATACTATATAATTATTACAGAAGTGCAAAATTTCACTGTTTACTGTGATAGTAAATGAAAACTTTATTTTAAATTAAAACTTTACAAATATTAAAATTTTAAAAAATTTATTCTTATTATTTGTCTTTTAAAGGACATGAGTTCCTTTTTTTTTTTTTTGTACCAGGAATTGAACTGGAGTGTGCTTAACCTGTGAGCCACATCCCCAGCTCTTTTTTTGTATTTTATTTTGAGATAGAGTCTCACTGAGTAGCTTAGGTTCTTGCTAAGTTGCTGAAGTTGGCATCAAACTCATGATCCTCCTGCCTTAGCTTCCTAAGCCACTGGGAACCTGTTCCTTTTGTAACATTAATTTCCAAAATACCTGGGAGAAATTTTTGCTTTTCAGGTTGAGATATAAATGGGAAATGAGACAGTGTTTAGTTTGTTTGAATTTGGAATCTTCCAAACTTGTCTCAGCATCATTATACTGAGACACAAATTTTCATTGCATAGTTTATTTGTTGCTTATGTAAATCAACCTCAGAGTGCTATAGTAAATGAATGTGTTTTGAAAAGTATCATTAACTTTGTTGGTTTGGTCACTTTGCAAATAATGCAAACACACTCTTTTTTTAAAAATTTATTTATTCATTTAAATGCATTTCAAGTCATAGTACACATATAGAGCTCAATTTTTCCATCTCTCTGGTTGCAAACAAGATAGAGTCACACTATTTGTGTTTTCATCCATGCACCTAGGGTAGTAATGTCCATCTCATTCAACCATTTTTGCTACTCCCATTCCCCCTCCCCTCGCTCCACCCCCCCAACCTCATACAAAGTTCCTCCATTTCACTCATGTTCGCCACTCCCATCCCCCTTATATATCAGCATCCACTAATCAGAGAGAACATTCAGCCTTTGGTTTTTTGGGATTGGCTTACTTCACTTGGCATAATGTTCTCCAATTCCATCCATTTACTTGCAAATGCCATAATTTTATTCTCTTTTATTGCTGAGTAATATTCCATTGTGTATATAGACCACAGTTTCTTTATTCATTCATCTATTGAAGGGTATCTAGGTTGCTTCCCCATTTTAGCAATTGTGAATTGTGCTGCTATGAACATTGAAGTGGCTGCATTACTGTAGTATGCTGTTTTGAAGTCTTTAGGGTATAGACCGAGGAGTGGGATAGCTAGGTCAAATGGTGGTTCCATTCCAAGTTTTTTAAGGAATCTCCATACTGCTTTCCAGATAGGCTGCACCAGTTTGCAGTCCCACCAGCAATGTTTGAGTGTGACTTTTCCACGACATCCTCGCCAGCACTTATTGTTACTTATATTTTGGATAACTGCCATTCTGACTGGGGTGAAATGAAATCTTAGAGTAGTTTTTATTTGCATTTCTCTAATTGTTAGAGATGTTGAACATTTCTTCATATATTTGTTTATTGATGATATATCTTCTGAGAAGTTTCTATTCAACTCTTTAGCCCATTTATTGATTGGGTTGGCAAACACACTCTTTTAAATTTGAAACAACACAGAAAGGAATGAGATGATAGAATGACCATGTCCTTTTTGAGTCTGTAGCCTCTACTGTGACTCTCTGATGGACTCCTGCCAATATTACCTTGTGCCTTTTTTTGGATAGCTATTACAAATATTTAAATAATTTAATATTTATGTAAGTTTTTAACAAAAATGGGATGACACTACATAAACGGGGCTCTAAGTTGTCTTTCCAACTTAATACAGAATAACATCTTTCAATATTTGAGAATAGCAATGAATGCTACTATTTTAACATATGTATAATATTTCATCATTTCCTAAATTAGTCTTTGAAAATAAACATTTAAACTACGTTACCATGGCTACAATGACCATCTCCAGGTACACACAGCTTTGAAGGTGCAGACAAACATTTCTAGGCTCAATTCTAAAAGTACAATTACTTGACAGAGGCCAGGTACATTTACATTTTGAGAGAGAAAACCAAACCATCATTGAGAGAAGTTGCTTAGTTTCCTCCCACCCAGAGCCCTCCTGAAAGCACAGAGCTACGCTTAGCTCTCCTGAATTCTCCAGTCAGAGACTGGGGATTTGAGCCTAATGAGCCTCTGACCATCAGTTAGAACAAGGTTTGAATGAGTTCCTGCTGTGGTGGACTTCTTGGTGTGAATCAAGAGAAACAACAAACTGGCCGCCCCTGTGCCTTCAGTACAGCTGTGCTCATAGCACACCTTTCTGTAGTTTGGAGTGTCACCTCCTTTACCACCTGAACTCCTGGTTTTGGAGAAGTGGTTCTAAATCAGGGATGATTTTGTGCCCTATGAGTTTCAACACTGTCTGGAGGCATATCTGTAGTGACAACTGAGTGATGGGGAGAATGCTGTGGCATCCTGGAGGCAGAGACTGAATATCCCGCAATGCCCAGACCATCTCTCCACACAGGGAGAGTCATCGGTGCAAAATCTCAGTGTGTCCACGGTTGAAAAAGGCCCTGACTCAGTTATCATCCTCTTTTTGATACTGTCAGTAAACTGCCTAATGCTGAGAGGTGCCAGTCCCTTCTTTGGGCACCCGTATGTTCTCATGCACGTTCTTTTCATTACATGGTGCTATAATTGCTCAGCTACACATCTGTTCCCTCTAATGGATGATTTACTACTGGGAACTTGACACTGTCTTACATTTGTATCCTTACCACTGGCTCCATTTCATAACACAATGCCTAGTGTAAATAGGAACTAATAAATACTTGTCAGAAGGAAGGGACAAAAGATCAAAAGAAGGGACACAGAAATAAAAAAGAGGTGGAGAAAAGTGAGAGAAGGAAGGAAAGAAAGAAAGGGTTTAAAATTTATGTCTGAATAAATAAATTAGCTTCCAGGGCCTTGCCTTCTGAGGAGACACCTTTGGAGATAGATCATAAGACCTGGCAGATTTTATTTATTCATTTAACAAGTATTTACTGAGTACTACTAAGTTCTAGGCCATGTAATGGGCTCTGAATATGGTGAATCAAAGAGATGTTTTTCCTGTATTCATAAAGTTTACCATTTCTTGAGTGAGATAGATACTTTAAAAAGCAAACAAGTTACAATTTATAAGGGAAACTGTTAGAAAGGAGATGTCAGGGTGGCATCTGCAGAGGTGGGAAGGAGGAACATTACATTTAAAGGAGATTTTGGGATGGATGGAACTGTAGTCCTTACTACAAGATGAAAGGATTTTCATTTTGGAGAGTCTAAGAAATCAAGAATCCAGGCATAGCACCCATAAGGTGAAAGGTTTTCCAAAATGCATCATAACTTTTCATCTAAAGAGAGAAGAAATGTTGCAGTTAACAAAGAAGGAGCAGAAGCCCATCACCCTTGACTCCTGTCTCCCCTTCCATTCAGGCATGCCATCACAGGGAACTTCCCACAGTCTCTCTCCAAGAGACTGCAAGCTGCGGTTTCAATGATGATGCCTTCCATGCTGGTGCTCCTGCTTCTGGACCTTTGGTTCTCAGCCATTGCTACACTGTCAATCACTTGGGAAGCTTTTAATGGTGTCAGAATCCAGGTCTCACCTCAGACCCACTGACTCAGAATCTCTGACTATGTATGGGCTTTTCAAAAGCTCTGCAGGTTATCATGAAGCTCTGGTAGAATCCAGACCATCTGCCATGTTTCCAAGAGAGTGATGTTCTTGAAGCAGGAATCATTTCTCCTCCATATCGAATTCTCCCATTTTCAGGTTCTACTAAATTGCATCTATTCTCCTTAGCTTAGATTTCTCCTATTTTTTTTTCATTTCATTCCTTTGGAAATCCCACTATTCTAATGGCCAGGATCCCCTTGCTTATGGCTGACTGTTCCACTCCTCTTCCTAATACAGCAATTCATTTCCCACCATCTTCTGATAGTTCATTCTTACTTATGTTTTATTGTCAAACTCAAATATTCTTTCTGTTCACTCATATACAAATATGATTCCTTTCCCTAATTCCCACAGAAGCCATGCTATTACAGATTTCAGTCATGATAGATATGGACTCTGGGTTATAGAAATGTACGTTTATTTCCCCACAACTAAAATACCCAAGTGCTTTTATTTTCTCTATTGGCTGGATATTGTTCATCTCATTCTTTAAATCACTTCCAGATTAAAACTTAGTAGTACTCAGGATTCTCTATCCATCCTTCTCCAATTTAGTGTGAAATTTTTAGAGAGTTGGGGCATGATGAGAAAGCTATTCAAGCATTAGAAGAGAAACTTCTGGGGCTCCTGCCACTCTTGGTCCTCACCAGCCTCCACTGTAGATAGGTTGTTCCTTCTGGTGTCTGAAGATCTGGCGTCTCCTCCTGACACCTAGTATTGTTGCATCTTTGTCCATTTCTTGTGTCAGCATATACCCACAGCTCCTTGGGAACTCTGGAATTCTTGGCTGATGTCCACATGATATTGCAACAATGAAGATTCCGTGACACTGTCCTTAGGAGTCTGCATCTAGAGATGTCCCTCATCCCTGCTGATGGACAGCTTAGAGGTTGTATTTATGCGGTGTCATTTTGCTATGGTTCTATTTTGAGTGGGAGAGGGGTTTGGCCAAGAGACTTTAGGGTCACTGGGCTCGACAAGAGGAAGTGAGTGCCCGGTTCTCTTGACCTCGGAGCTTCTCAAACATACCTGGGCATTTCTCTCACACTTAGCTTCTCCCAATAATAGTGAGATGAGAGAAATGGAAAGGGTGGTCCTTCAACATCCACCAAATGATTTACTCCTGCCCAAAACTCTTCCCCCAACCACTGTCATTTTTCACAAGTTTCCTTTACAAATGAGAATAAGGCTGCCCATGACCACATGGGATCTATCCATATATTCTGGTTTATTTATGAGCCATAGCGTTTACTCAGTCTTTCTTCCATGATCCAGCATTGATAATTCAAATTCTGATGAGGCTCCTTTTTTCTCCCTGTTGACTAAGCCTGACACTTAAAGATAAAAAATACTTTGGCTTTCTAGGTCTTTGTTTTACATGTTTAATAAGTTGGAAATTGTCTTTTATGTTTTATCCTGGTCTGTTTCTGCCTTCTGCTTGAGGCCTTGAGAGTATTCTTGGAGGTGGTAGACATATGGTAAGTGGCACTGGAGGCCTACATATTTTACTAACCACATGTGACCCCACCCAGGTGTTGCAGTGTATCCTAACATCTCCCACACTCCTCGATGTCCTCAGTGCCTTGCCTGAGCTCCTCAGAGAGTGTCTCTCTCATCATCTCAGCAGAAACCCATTTGGTGACACATGTAAGTGTTCAACTTGCATACAAACAAATATTTATTGAGCACTACATTGTGTAAGACATTGAGCTACATAATGAGGATTGCATTGTTCAAAATGGAGTCACAACTTTGATAAAGCTTGCATCTAGCCAGGAAGGTGGGTGCATAACAAATCATCACCAAGTAATTGACTAACTTATGTAATAAGCTATGTAACTAAGTTTATTGTTCTTTATTATTTGTTTCTTCTTCTAGTTGGGAGACCTATTATGGAGGTTCTTCTTTGGTGTTCTGAAGAAGGGACACTTGAACAGAGAAGTTAAAGTTAAATAGGCAAAGGATGGTTGAATAGAGTGGGGGAGGGGAGTGTTTAAATTAGGGACCAGCAGAAAACTGTGAGAAGGAGTATGTCAGCTTGCTCAGTGCACTAAGAGATGGTCCATTAGGCTGGAGGTAAGTGACAAAAGAGAGAAAAATACCTACATGATAAGCTGATGAGTAGACAGGAACCAGACCAGGCATTTTAATCCTGATGGAGGAAAAAAAATAAATGAATGAGCTCAGAGCAGGCCAAAACTTCACTTTCTGCTCCAGGTTACAACCATGGTAGCCTAGAGTCTGCGGTTACATAACATTGGTTCATACAAATATGCTTGGTATGATCATGAACTAAAGACAGGGCTGAAGACAGAACCACTTAATAACAGAACCACTTACCCAGCACCTTAAATGCAAATCCCAACTAAGTACCAGCTCATCTGTGGATCTGAGCCAGGGCAGCAGCATTTCTCCTTCACCCATCCACTTGGTGGATTCCAGTGGAGCAAAGCAAGACTTGAGAAGGAGACCGTTTTGGCAGCCTGTGTCCAGGGTTGAGGGATAGGGCAGGCAAAGCATCTACTTTGGATGCTTTGAAGAATGGAATATGGACTCAGGCCTCAGCTGCAAAAGCTTGCTGAGCCTTCTGACTCACCTGTGTCAGGGAGAGCTGGAACAAAAAGTCCGTCCCAGGAGGCAGCTTCATGCACTGATGGAGAACCAGGATAAATGTAGATGGGATTGACTCAGGGCCCGAAGGTGCCAGGAAGAAGGTGAAACTCCAGGAAGATCAACCTAGTAACCACCACTTGGGGTTAGTAACTTGGAGATGTCAAGAGAATCATGGTGGGTGCCCTGTGGGTTTGTTCTGTGGTGACCAGCCCATGGGAACAGGGATGTGCCCTCACTGTATTTTCCAGTTGCTCTAATAAAAGTCAGATGGGGAAGCTAATCAGATCATTCTCTTGGCCTGGACCCTTTTAAATTAAAGAGAGGGCTCTCCATGTTAAGTAGACCCAGAGACTCGACATTTGTGTTTATTTGAAATGATAAACTTAACCATGAGTAAAATGTTAAGAGATGACAGAACTGGCCACAGTAAAATCACCTTGCCTTCACTGTTTACCAATTCCTGCTGCAGGGGGCCCACAGAGTTCTCATGGGGACACGGGAATGTCTATGTGACAATTCATCCATGGCATTCCATAAAGACTGCCAAATCTGCCATATGGTAGTTTTATGCCCTGGACTGCTGTTATCTCTGGAGAAAGTGAACATCGTAATCTCATTTACTTGTTGTCTACAAACAGAACTTGTACTTCTACAGGGTAAAATGCAAGCCCGGGAAGGAAGCCCAGGACTGAAGAGCCCTGAGATGTTACTACCCAACTTTGACACCAGAACTGTTTACATCATCTATACATGCCTGAGTGTGCCCCCACAGTGCTTGAGACCCATGACAAAGTCTGCAGTGTATTTTATGAGGACTCCTCCATGCCATGATGGCAGCACCTCACCTGAGGAGGCAGAGGGGTTGCCTCCCAGACATTTCATGGGACAGGCTCACATTTCTCCCTCTTTTGTGTGTCTTGGGAATAGATAGGCCAAGGGTTCTTCATCTATATGTTTTATGGTGACACAAAGTTTGGAAGGAGTCACCAGAGGTGGTTTAGACTTTGATCAAGTCTCAAGAGTTTCCTTGAGGAGTAAAGCCTGAAATCAACTCAAAATGGATCAAATACCTCAAAATTAGACCAGAAACTATGCAACTCCTAGAAGAAAATGTAGGATCAACACTCCAGCGTATAAGCACAGGCAACGACTTTCCCAATAGGAACCTAAAGCTCAGTAAATAATGCCAAGAGTTAATAAATAGATGGCATCAAATTAAAAAGCTTCTGCACAGAAGATGAAACAATTAGGAATGTGAAGAGAGAACCTACAAAATAGGAGAAAAGTTTGCTAGCTACTTTTCTGACAGAGGATTAATATCTAGAATATATAAAGAACTCAAAAAAACTTTATACTCAAAAATCAAATGACCCAATTAATAAATGGGCAAATGAACTAAACAGACACTTCACAATGGAAGAAATACAAAGATCCAACAAACACATGAAAAAATGTTCCATATCCTCAACAATGAGGGAAATGCAAATTAAAACCTCACTGAGATTTCATCTCACCCCAGTCAGAATGGCAGCCATCAAGACTACAAATAATAATAAATGCTGGAGAGGATGTGGAAATCAGTATAGAGCTTCCTCAAAAGACTAGTCATGGAACCACCCACCTATGACTCAACGGTACCATTTCTCAGTGTTTACTCTGAAGAATTAAAGTCATTTGACTACAGTGATACATGCACACCCATGTTTATAGCAGCACAGTTCACAGAATAGGCAAACTATGGAGCCAGCGTAGGTGTCCATCAATGGATGAATACATAAAGAAAATGTAGCTGGGCGCGGTGGCGCAAGCCTGTAATCCCAGCACTTAGGGAGGCTGAGACAGGAGAATCTCGAGTTCAAAGCCAGCCTCAGCAACGGCGAGGCGCTAAGCAACTCAGTGAGACCCTGTCTCTACATAAAACACAAAATAGGGCTGGGGATGTGGCTCAGTGGTCAAGTACCCCTGAGTTCAATCTCCAGTACCAAAAAAAGAAAAAAAGAAAAAAGAAAATGTGGTGAATATACACAATGGAGTTTTATTCAGCCAAAAATAAAAATTAAATTATGCCATTTGCAGGATGGAATTAGAGGCCATCATGTTAAGTGAAATAAATCAAACTTGGAAGGTCAAAGATTGTATGTTCTCTCTCATATGTGGAAGCTAGAGAGGAAAAAGATAGACAAAGATTGGGATCAATCTCCTAAAAATCAAAGGGAGATCAGTAGAGAAAAGGAACACGGGACATTTAAGTTTGTAAGAAGAAATATAATATTTTTGATATTTTCTGAATTAATTTCTATTGTGAACCTTGTGGTGGAGATTGATAATTATCTTTTTCCTAATAGCTGTTTTCCCCTTTCTTTGTGATAAATATCCAATTTCTGTCATGGGGACCATGAACCCAGTTAAGGTGACATCAATAGCCTTTCTGGAGGTCAGCAGTGCCCATGTAATACATTCTGGCCATGAAATAAAAGTGAAAGTAGGTATTTGGGAGTTCAAAAATTAAACTGCTTTCTTTGTTTTTCCTTCTTTTACTTTCTGGAACATTGATGCAATGGTTGGCACTATAGCAGTCATGTTGCACTCCCAGGAAGAACTTGAAGCTAGAAACTTGTTTTCTAAGGATGGAAAAACAGAAAGGAAAATCCATAGGACCATCTCAGGCACATCTACTTAAACACCACCCATAGATACACTTTCCTTCCACCCATGTTTAGGCATCAAAAACAGAATTTATCATAATCCCACCATATTGGCATGGTCCTGAGCCTACCATGAAGATGGTAGCATAAATCCTATGTAGACAAACAAAATCTGGCATCCATTCTGATTTGTCATTATTGCATTCTAGATCATTACAATTTCAGCACCCCATAATGGGCAATGCTGAGCTCTCAACCCACTTCACAACAGACTGGGGCACAGGGTGCACAGACTCACTTGCTTGAAGACAGCTATCCTAAGAGGTTCTCTGGTAGCCTGCAGACCCTGCCCAGAAGCTGCTTCATTGTAATTCAATGTAGAGAGTAGAGAAGACTTTTCCTGTGGTATCAAACATCAGAGGCCGCGAGGATCTGCCAGCCCATGTCACCTTTTAAAGCTCACAGTGGTAGAATCCCATGATCCCAAGAGATACTCAAAGAAATTTCTGTCCCTGCTTTTGGTGAGTTCACATCCACTTGCACTTTAGAGTCCTTTTGAGAAGAAGAAGTTGCTGCTTGACCACAGGTAAGATGCAGTAGTTGCCCCTTAGGATCCATGGGGAATCGACTGTCTGACCCCTGTGAGGATGCCAAGTCCTGTATATAAAATGGTGTCACTTGTGCACAGCACCTGCCTCTATCCTCCCCAGGTAAAGTACACTACCTGACACGGTGCCTGCAGTTTGCCTCACTCCTGCGTACTCAGCATGGTGCTCAGCCTGGCAAAGGCTAGTCTTGTTTGGAACTGTTTGAAATTTTTTTTTAATACTTTTGATCTTTCACTGGTTGAAACTGCAGATGCAGTACTGTGGACATGGAGGGCAGATTGTGCATGTACACACACACCTTTTTGTTGCCCTGCACTTCATTGCGCTTTGTGGACAATGCTCCTTCTACAAATTGAAGGTTTGTCATAACCCTGAGTCAAACACGTCTATCAGAGCCTTTTTTCCAATAGTACTAACATTTTTTGGCAATAAGGCATTTTAATTAAGGCAGACACTCAGTTTTGTTATACATAATGCTATTGTATAATTAATAGACTACAGTATGGTATAAACATAACTTTAGCGTACACTGGGAAACCAAATAATTCCCATAACTCACTTTATTGCAATATTCTCTTTATTGCAGTGGTCTGGAATCAAACTTGCAATATACCCAAGGTGCCTGAATAAATATATATATTTTTAAATAAATGTTATATATAATTACTTTTATATACTATTTATTTTTATTTATAAATTTCTGAATTATCAGTGCATTATGCTCATATTTACCTTGCTCTTTAATTCTCATCTCCTGTAATCTTTTCAATAATATATAAATTGAAGCCAAATTTACATATAGTAGCATGTACATATCTTAAGGGTATGACCCCATGACTTTTGACAAGTGTACATACCTAGAGTAGCCACAGAGCAGCCAAGAGATAGAATGTTTCCATCGCCCCAGGAGATTGCAGGGTGATGTGTGAAGAAGGTTTCAGGGCCCTGAGAACACATCCTTCCTGCCTGCTCCAGGATGGGTAAGGACGCGTTGCTACTGGAGACTGGGCATGAGCATTTTTTTAGTCAGCTTTTTTGCTTCTGTGACCAAAAGACTTGACCAGAACAATTTTAGGAGGAAAAGTTTATTGGGGTTCACATTTTCAGAGGTCTCAATCCATAGATGGCTGACTCCATTCCTAGGGGCCTGGGTTGAGGCAGAACATCAGGGCAGAAGGGCATGGCAGATAAAAGCAACTCCACACATGGTGCCAGGAAGCACAGACAGCCCTGATCAACAAGAACAAAATATATACCCCCAAAGGCATACACCCAATGGCCCACCTCCTCCAGCCACACCCTACTTGCCTACAGTGACCACCCAGTTTATCCCTATTTGTGGATCAACACACTGATTAGGTTGAAACTCTCGTAACCCAGTCATTTCACCTTTAACCCTTTTGCATTGACTCACACATGAATTTTGAGGGGACACCTCATATCTAAAGTATGTCTGGCAAGGAGGTCAGGGTGTTGACCCTTGCAGGGGGTCTCAGACCCAAGGCCCACCTGCTGTGGATCATGTGCATGGTTGCTCTGATACAAAAAAATTCATGTCAGGCTGTTTTCTGCAGAAATGTTCTGATTCTGTGAACTAGATCATGTGCCCTGCAATGGATCACCCTCATTGTCCCTTGGTATTTTTAAAACTGATAAAACCACTGATTCTTAGCTCCTTACTTTGTATGCAAATAATGAATTATAGATGGGAAATAAGAAAAAGAAGGTTGTCCCCAGTTTGCCAGTTTGAAGTGAAGTGGATTAGAGAAAGAACATTACTATTCTGAACTGTTAATTGTGACATTGCTTAGAAAAATTCAAACCTGAAAGACTCTGACTCTCTGGGAACATTGTTAGCCTTCTGCAGGAATTATTATTGTAGAGAAATGTAGAAGCCACACTTTATAATAATTGATCAGGATCTGTTGATTAATAAAGCTCATTTTTTAGTCACAATGATTCGGGGTATTATCCAAAGGACAGTGTCCTTATCATTTTGGTTAAGAAACCAGACTTCGCAGTGGAGAGAAGTACAGGAACAGTCATGCTTCCTCCATCTCCCCATAAAATAAATATTGAATGAGAATATGAAGTTGTTATCCTTGACAACAATTTGTCATTTTCATAAGGGGGAAAACCTCACATATTCAGCAAAGAAATTGCTGTGGGGATTTCAGGAAAACAAATTGGAGAGAATGAAGAATGCTGTCAGATGAATTCTGTCATTTTTATGGGCTAGCATCATTTGTTTGTTTAGGTCCCTCAATTAAGGCCACAAATAGTGGAAGGTGTCAGGAGCAAGTTCACTGTTCATCTGGTGTGGAATTCTCAACTGCGGGCGAGTGAGAAAGAAAGGTCATTTGGGGGAAGAGAGATGCCTATCCTCCAACCTTGAGTCTTAATCCCACATCAGAACCACTTCACCTGGGGCCACAGCTGCTGCCGTAATTTCACTCTATTAATAGCTGAAGGCTTGTTTTAACAGATAACCCTTTTCACTGGGCAGCTACACTGGAAAATTATTAGGTGGAATTAGAAGTACTCGTCACGGCTTTGCCAGGGTTATCTAATTATTTTGAACTCAATTTAACAAGGAATAGAGATGAAATAAATAACCCATGGACTATTTATCTTGCCAGTTAGAAGGCTTCTTTTTTCCATTAAAAGAGAGAGAGAGAGAGAGAGAGAGAGAGAGAGATGGAAACAAAATCAAAAGCATTGGAGGCTGGAATCAAAGCCCTGTTTTCCTGGTGCTGCACTTGTACAGGCCCCAAGATGTGTTTCTTTTCCTTTCACACTACCACCCCTGAGGTTGTCATCTGTGGAGAAATTCACCAGCATGTAGTGAGCCTACTGTTCTCTTGGCTAGACCAGTTTAAAACCTACTGCTTTGGGACTCTGGATAATCCAGACGGGGACGTGCCTGCAAGTAAGAAAGAAGGAGGACACAAAAGGCAAGAAGAGAAATGACAATCATGACCTTAGTCTCCAAAGTGACAGGAGTATCAAGAATGGAGGTAAGAGAAGGGACTTTGGCCCAGAGGAGGTCGAAGCCAGTGGGGGTGGAGACATGAATATTGAGATTGGAGGTGAAGGAGAGGGAAGAGGAGCCCACTCCTCCCTGCATTAGATTCTCCTTCCAATTACCTGTTATTCGGGGGAACAAGGTCTGAAATGAGAAAGAGGAACACACTGGAAGAATAAGTGAAAGATCAGGACTAGGCAGGAGAAGGGAGGGCAAAGGCAGCTGACCTGGGGTACCAGACACCAGGCTACAAGAGAAATTTTTGATCTCACTAACCAACCAGTGAATGGATGTGCACTAGGAAGCTCTCCACCAGGAAGGGTTTGCATAGAGGGTCATGGGAGCCAACTGCAGGGCAAATTGGTTCCATGACAGTATCAGTGTCAAAGGCTTGATCATGGCTGAAGAATAAGAAACAAGAAGGCAGATGGCCAATGACACCTTGAGCTGTCAACAAGAGCCTTTAGCCATGGATACAGTCAATGTTCAGTACCATCTGCTGGTGTGGACTCTTAACTCTCTTCTGGCATTTCAGAATGATTCATTGATATCATTGGAAACCAAGAGTATTCATTTTATACTTTGGTTCAATACTAATTTGTGGGGTTTTTTGCCCATGTTGTTTGCTTAGAACAAAAATAAACAGTCAATAAAACCATGTCCAACACATGAACAAAGAAAGAAAGAAATATAGAATAGACGAATAACCCAAACAACTGGGGAAACCTCCTAGGAAATCCCAGACCATTATTCCTCAAACTATTAAGGTCATCAAAGAAAAAGAAAGTAAGAGAACTGACAGTCCAGAAGATCCCAGGAGACAAGATGACTGAGTATAATGTGGGTTATGTGGTATCCTCGGCAGCACCGTGGAACAGAAAAAGGATGTGAGGTCAAAACCATGGAAAATTGGATATGAATTCCATATAATAATAGTCTCATCAAAGTGTATTACTATTGGGTCATTAATTGTGAAAATGTACCACACTAATGTAAAAGGTTAATAAGCAGGGAAGTTGGGGGTAGGGATGAAGACTGTGTGATCTTTGCATTTTTCCCTTTAAAGTAAAAAGGTTATTTAAGGAAAGCAAGCAATCATAAATGTTTATGGGGCTGCTAAGTGAGGAGTGAGGCTGGGGATTAGAACAAGTATCATCTGTTTAATGTGTGTGAGAGAGAGTCTGACTCCAATTGGGCCTTCAGGATGCTGAGTATCACTGCAGCAGATGTCACGGCCACTCTCCTGCTGGAACAAAGCTATACTTTAGGAAGATTCTGAAACACAGAGAGGGCACCCGCCACCTACAGACATTCTAGTCTGTGGACCAGAGACATCTAACAGCCTCTTCCTCTTCTGTGGCAATGGACCTAAATTCCCTTTGGAAATGGCCCTTATTTTCTGAGGTTCACAGAATTGTTGAGATTTTGGGGAGACAGTCCATACCAATTTATTAAAACAGCATCTACCTCATAATCATGCCATGGATGGCAGTTTTCTTAGTTCTCATCCCCCCACCCAAAGATGTAGTTCTTAAAATAATAGATTTAACATTGCTAAATCATTATTTATAAAAAATATAGAGTACTGTCATTTTTTGATCAACACATAGAGCTTTAGTTAATATCTTTGTACACAAGTATGTGCTTCTCTGATTATTTTTTTGAATAAATTATCAGAAGTGGGATTTATTGTTATGTAGCAAAGGATATGAATGGTGTTAAGCCTCTTGAAGCATATCATGAAGTTGCTTTCAGATAAAGATAAACCAGTTGTACCCTCACAGGTCATAGAAGATATCATCCTTCAATGTGCATATTATATTTTTTTCTTTTCTCTCTCTAGCATAATACTCTTTCTATGTTGAAGAAATCTCTTTATTTGTGAGGCAAAGGCCACCTCTAGAGCAGCTGCTGAGACTGTCCAAGGCCCTTTCCTCCATGCTGTCTTGAAACTAAACTGTCACCCAGTATCTCCAAGCGAGATGCCCCGGTCTGCCTGGAATTTGAATGGCAGCTGAGTGGAAAGCAGGACCCACTGGTTATCTCCCCATCAGTCGTGGGGTTCAACTTTCAGATCAAGTTTCCAGAGAAGTCTGGGGGTGTAGGCAGCAGCTTAGAGGCACAGAATGGGGGACCATGAGCCAGGTGACAGCACCTGCAACTAGACCAGTTCTGCATGTCACCTGAGGCTGTATGTGTAGCCACTAGCCCTGGACTTAATTTTCCAGCTTCCCTACAAAGGACATGAGTGACCCAATAACATTGTAATAAATTACCTTCTTACTAAAATCTGCCCAAATATGTCACTGTTGCTTGCAGCAAGACCCCCTAATGTTTCTACACATCATCTTACCATCCCTCGATGCCACTGAAAATTAATATAGTTTTTGTTAGCACAAAAGACCAAGATGGCAGCAGACTTTACAAGTCATTTCAGGCTTTATTCAGGAACAGGACTACATCTAAGGGGATGGACACACTTTCCCAGTGGAAAATGAGCTCCTGAACAAAGAAAGGGACTGGGTTTACATAGGCTATCAGTTTTTGCGGGCATTTAGGAATCTGGGGTTTGTTTCATCAATCACTGGAATAATCCATTTATCACTTCGGTGTAGTGATAGGCTTCTTCCTCCCTCGATTAGCATCAGGAAGACATCTGTTGGGGGAGGTGGGAGCCACCAACATAATTAGCATCAAAGAGACAGTGTTGGGGGAGGTGGGAGATGCCAGCATAATTAACATCAGGAAGACATTGTTGGGGGAGGTGAAAGTAATGCTTGGCTATTTTCTTTTCCTCAGACTACATTATTTTCAGGTCCCACACCTATTAGTTTTAATCTCTGTCCATTCTTCAGGTGAAATATCTGACACTTCCTTGTTTTATGATCACTCTTGAGTTTGAGTCTTTTCGCATGTTTCCTAGTTGACTGGATCTTACCTTCACTTTTCCTTCATAGAATGTGCTCCATTTCACCACAGTCTGTAGACTCAATCTCAACAGAGGAAGAGAACACAAAAGGCTCTTTGGCAGGAAGTGTTATTTTTCTTTTCTATTTTTCCTCCGCTTCTATATTTTCTTTTGTTGTGTTTTGTTTTCAGAGTATCATAGTCAAATTTCATGTAATATGGCACAGATTTCCTAAAGGCTTTCCAAGTACAGTTTCACTTAATCCTTCAAAACTCCTATGAGCTCTTGGAAGATGGCTGTGTCCTGAGGCTCAGAGCTGACCATCAACTCAATGCTAATAACCCCCAAGATGGAGATACTGCCCTCGGCTTCTCTTGGTGGTCTGAGCGACCGAAATCCATCTTTATCCAACCCGTCCATGCCTCAGGGTGCCTTGCCACTTGGGCCAGGCAGTGCGGAGGGCTCTGGGGGCGACAGCATCCGGAGGTCTCGGGCTGGGGCTGGGGGGCTGCAGCACCGCCTCCTCCTCGATCTCCTTCTCTCCTGGTGGCGGTGGTCGCAGGGCTGCGGCAGCTGCCCCCACCGCCTAACCGGGCACGTTCTGGACTCCCGCGAAGACCAAGGCCCTCATGGCAGTGTGGAGCAATGAGAGGCTGGCTGGTAGGGGGGCAGCACCAGCAGCTGGAGGGAGCCAGCACGGTGTTCGGCAGCAAAGCCCCCAGGCCAGGTACGTAGGAGCTCCTGTCCTGGGCCCTGGCCGAGCTGGGCTATGAGCGAACTGGACCCTGTCCCAGCGCCAGGAGCGCATCAAGATGAAATACCTGCAGGGCACGGTGGCTCAGGCCTGCAATTCCAGCACTTTGGGAGGCTGAGACAGGAGTTCAAAACAAGTTCAAAGCCAGCCTCAGCAACAACGATCTGCTAAGTGACTCAGTGAGACCCTGTCTCTAAATAAAAAACACAAAATAGGGCTGGGGATGTGCCTCAGTTGTCGAGTACCCCTGAGTTCAATCCCTGGTACCAAAAAAAAAAAAAGAAAAAGAAAAAAAGAAAGAAATGAAATACCTGTCACAAAGAGAACATTAAAAATAAAACAGGAGTCTTCTGAAGAAGCACAGAACAAGACATCATGCAGAATATTAGACAGACTTTGGAATCAGTACAGTTGAAATGGGAACTATTTAGGAGCTGGAGAGACTTTTCAGGGCTTCATCTTTCTAATAAACTGGCCAGTTTTGGAATTGCTAATAATACATATTGGAAAGAGGATATCTATTACCATTATGCTGAGATCAGCTCCCAGTTACCCCTTGGCAATATTTCAGGCTTCGGGAATATTTCAACTCTGAGAAGCCTGAGGGATGAATCATTATGACCCAAGTACCAAAAAAATGAACTAGAAAAAGGTTTACTACAAATTTTTAGAGATCACTATTAGTGAAACTAGGTGCCTAGAGCTGCACATGGAAATTGGATACCCGGTGCCTACTCCAAACCATCTGGTGGAAATGTTGTTCAATATTTATTGCCAAGAGGCATTGCTAAAAGCCTAGGCCTTTATGCCACTGGCTATGAAGAATGTATTGAGAGGCCCCTCTCACTCCACATAGAGAGAAGCTCCCTGAACCCAGGAAAAGAGGGCCGGGTTGGCCTGGAACCCTTTCAGCACAACCCTCATTACAGGTGGAAATAGAAGCCACTCGAATTACCTGTTGCTACCTGCGGATTGCTGAGCTCAGGACTTTGCAGCAAATGCTTACATTTCCAAGCAATTACCAAAACCTTCAGCAAAGATCAGGTTGGTATTAATGGGTTTTTGTCTCAGAACTGTATTGTGGATACTGGAGTTTTACCCAAATCCATCTATATCAAATTTTTAGAAGTAGAGAAGGATTTTATTTCTGCTGGCTCTTTAGTTGAGTGCTTGGAAAAAGCCATTGGATATCCCTTAAAATTTAACAACTGAATGTCATCCTTTGTAAGAATTCGGGCTCTTGCCTCCCCCTTTTCTACTCACTTCCTGTTTTCTATACTGCCCCTCATCCAGATGCTGCCATCAGACTCTTCATGGGGACTCTGTCCATGAATGGGCCAGTACAACTTCTGATGAATCATAGTAGATATTGGGCAGAAAAAACAGACTCCACCCAAAAATGCTCATTTTGTGCAAGCAAGATACATCGTGAATTTGCATGGTGGGTCAACTGGTTCTTTTTTATTAAAAAAAATTCTAAAATGAATTTTAGAGCTCTAATGTAAACAAATTCAGGTACATTCCATTTTGGACAAAACTTATACTTTTAGTTGCATTTGAAATTGAAAAATCTATTTCATAATGTTTCACTTTTATACATCTTTATGTCTCTATGTAAGTATTATTTACAACCCTGAATAAATAGATAATGAAATAGCAATAGATAATGAAAAAAACCCTCCTATGATACACTTCACATTGCTGTCTCCATTTCATGGGTGAGAAAACTAAGAGAGGTAATTGATTCCCAGGAGGTCACCCATCTAACAAGAGATGAGTCAGGATTGTAAGCCAAGCATCCTAATTACAGAGATGGAAATCTTTCCCTTCCTCTAGATTATTAGTTATTTCTATATTGATTTAAAATTACAGACTATTATAAGAAGAATGGCTATATAAGCAGATGGTCAAAACTGCTAACTAATCTTTACCAACACCTTCCTGTTATTGGGAGTGGTTGATTTAACATATCTATGGGCATAGGATTTCAGGTTTCACATTTTCATGGAAATTCAAGGTTTCCTGAAGATCAATAGAATCTGTGACTTTTTATGTGTATCCTTGCTATAGCTTATTAAAGTGAGGCAGTGTCAGGAAATGCTGGGGAAGCAGCTATTCATTTACAGCAGGTTTCATTGACTAATGCCAGCCACAGTTTCTGTTATGCTTTTGTTTCTCAAAGTGCTAACAGCAAGAGTCTGTCCCTGCAATCCTATTACTGGTGGCAATGGAATATAATCAGACATTACCTGTAGGATAAGTCTAAAGATTAAATTAAGTTGGGATTTGAATCCTCACTAAACACAGAATCAAACAAAGATTAGATTTCTGGACCCCAGTCTCAGAATGGCTTTCGAGGGCTTCCCTTAAACAGCAACAAAAAAATATATCATTATTCAGTTTGACTAGTGGCATGTTAAGAGGAAACGCAGACAAAGAGAGCAGAGGGACAGGAGGGCCTGAAACCATATGGAAGCTAGTTCCTTATCCCCTAGGCACTTTCCGACTTTGCAGAGCCTGCTTATTTCCTGGCCAACCCTGGAGAAGTCCTACTGTAAATTCATATGGGCACATCAAGGGACCTTGAATCCCTACAGTCTCACTCACACTAAAGTAAATATGTCAATTAATGCCTTAGAAAATTAAAAATTTCTATACATCACTACATTTGAATCTGACATTACCAATGTCCTATCTGTTCTAGGACATACAAATCAATAATATCAATTATTGTAACCCACACTAAGCCAATCATTCTTCCTCCTGCCATTGCGATCTTGATAGGAGCAACTCACACACCCACTTATCCTAATCTTACCCCAGAGGTTTCTTCTTCACATTCCTGGTTTTTTTTTTTTGAGACTTGATTCCACAGTGTTTCCTTAGATTATATGCCCTACTACACATGCTTCTAATGAATTCTTTTTCTTCTCAACCTAGCCAAAGTAGATTTGTCATTGGCAGTCAAAGATGCTTTATGGATAACTGTCAAGATGGACAGGTGTTAGCAAACAAAGATCACTTTTCCACCAGGGTCCTTCCCTTGCACTCTCCAAACTAAAAGTATTGGTGACAAAATATTTATTGAGTGCTTATTGTATGCAGGCACTGTGCAGAGTGCTGTATATGCATTTTTTACAGGTGAGAAAACTGGTCTAGAGAAGTAAAGGAAAAGCAGATGGATGGTGTTGAAGAACCGAAAACAAACTCCCCATCCCAGGAATCTCAGCCCCAGTAGAGTTTTAGGAATGGGGGTCATTGATGTTTGACTCAAAGCAAAAGCTGACCAAATTGAGCAGTCGTGCGACTTTTATAACTTACCATGCACTTTGCTAAATCAGCATTTCTCCAAAAGGATGGCCTACACTGCAGGTGGGTGTCAGAAACATCTGCCAGGAGCTTGCATCTCACCCCAAGGCAACCCCACCCACTTTGGTGTCTCCCCACCACTTAGGCCTCCAACTCAGGCATCACTTGTTCAGAGAGAAAAGCCTGACAAGCTCATCTGAAATGCTCTCCCCTCTCCAGTCAACTACTATTCCTTCACTGTCCTCCTGGCTCTTAAAAGTGCCAGAAATGATATTCCTGTGGTTTCTTGTGTCTTATGTCATCCCATTAGAATGTAGATTTCCATCTTGCTCACCTCAGTATTCTCAGCACATGTAACTATTTCTGATGCAGAGCAGATACTTACTAATACATCAATACAGCAGTGCATTTTTACTAGTTTATAATCCCTCTGCATTTACAGTTTTGAACATGCAGGCTGTGTGCTGGTGATTAGGTTGCTCCACTGTGGTGTTTGTTTTTCATCTGTAATATGGGGATAGAGGAGTTGGTTCTGACAGGGATGTTTTGATATTAGATGAAATAAACACAAAGCCCTTGGCATTGTGTCTAATGAGTTGGTGCTGATGCGAAGGGTAGAGGAGGGGAGCAAGCAGGATGAAAAAGGCACCTGTCCTCTTCCTGTTCTGTCTTCACACACCAAGTATTTGGACAGACCACACTTGACTCTTCAGTACAAAAATTCTAAACTTTGCCATCATGGGTAGAAAAATTCCTTTTTAATATTGGAAATTTAATAGATTTAGAAAATGGGAAAACTACACAAAATCTTGTCTTTACCATCCTGCATTGATAAAATTGACTACATTAGTACTCTTCAGTTCCAAGTTTGATTCCACATCAAACAAACTAAAGTACACAACTACACTCATTTTACCCAAACAGCCAGGGTCAGTCTAGCAGAACTTTCTCCAATGGTTCAGTGATATGGGCAAGACATGGCTCTCCCCATTCCTCAGTTCTGCTTACCTCTGGGTGGCCTTGTACCTGAGCTGGCCATTTCTCTGCATGGTTGTTCTTCATGACATGACTCATGGCCTTTCAGGTAAAAATTTCCATGAGACATAAACACACCCTCTTCCATATTCCCAGCAACAGTCTCAGAATTGAGTCTCCCTGGGAAAGCTTGAGTATGTAATCATCTCTAGTCACAGCAGCCACCATCATGGTTTTCTCTGGTTGGCCAGACGGGTTGATGTGCCCAGCCTGGATGAACTCAACTGCTTAAACTAACACTGGAGGAAGAATGGTCCTAGAAGAGGACTGGGGTTCTGTTACCAAAAGGAGAAAATGGAATATTGGGTCAAAGTTCCACAAATCACATTTGCTTATGGAGCTCTAAACGATAGCCCTAAAGGTGAGGAGTTTGACATGGATTACAGTGAAAAAAGAAAAAAGGGTAACACATAGTGATCAGACTACTTGGGAGAGATTACTCATTTAGAAGAAGGTGGTAACCAATCATCTTGATTTGTCACAGGCTTTTATTGCTGTACTTGGGAAAGTCCCAGTTACGCTGGAGTGAGTTGGTCACCCTACCCAGAAAGCGCTAGTGGAAACAGCACTCATACTTGGCTTTGTTTTACTTCCTTCTCTCTCCCTCATAGGGCAGTATCTCCCACCAAGCCTTTCCTGATCATATTCCAAAGCCCCAAATTAAGCTGGGCATTAGAAACTCATAGATGAAAGACAGAGATTGTTTGGGCAAAATTAGACAATAACAAGTCAATTTATGGGTGGTAGTGTAGCAGACTCATCATATTATACCATCATACTGGAAAAGGACCTATTCCTGATGTGTGAGATTAAATCTCGGTACATCCCCTGATATTAGTATTGGGGTTGAAATTGAACAAGCTCAAGATTCCTGATTCCAGGTACATGGGTTTTTCCCCCTTAGTTTGACTATAAAATATGGGTCACATCAACAGAAATACAGAAAGATACTTGATAACCTCCTTTTGACTGACAGTTTAAAATATGCAAGAAGAATGGGAAGGTACAGAGAGTGAACCAGACTCAGGAGACGCAGTACTCATCTGAGTTTCAGCAGAAGAAAGAGAACACGTCTTCCCCAAATTTTGGTTCTTTCTGCTTTTACTGTTGAGACTCCCCATGAATCCCTATGCACACTGTATGGAAACACATCATAAGGGCCTAGAAGCTTCCCCTGTGCCAAGAACCCCCTGCAGTCTTGACTCCTATCCAAGAGCGGATGAAGGCTGCCTCTTAAAATAAGCCCCAAATATTAATTTAGCCTTGGACCAAACATATAAAACACACACACACACACACACACACTGTGTGAAAACCATTCTAAACATTCTTCTATTTCAAAAAGATTGTATGTAAATGAGGTTTCGAGTCAGGGAAAAGCAAAGCATTTTGTTTCATAAATATAATTGGTGTAGGAGTTGATTATTTTCTCTCCTGAGGGATAAACATTTTAATTTAATAACAGTCAGAAGTTCCTAAATGTTCTTGAGGAATATAGGATGTTCCCAGGAAGGTAGAATCTATCCACTCACTGAATGTTTAGAATGAAGCATTTCGTAGCAGTGTTACTCAAAAATACCCACTAAAATATTCCAAGTGTCAAGTTTTACAAATAAAAATAATGGTGGTGCCTACTTAATGGGATATTTGTGTGTACCATACCTTAGGTGGCAGATGCTTTACATAAATTTTCTGAGAAAGGCTGCATCGAGTCTGTGAAGTTGGGGTCATTGTAATTCCCATTTTATAGGTGGGTAAACAGCAGCCAAGAGAAGTGGGTTAACCTTGAAGTAAGGGATAAGCAGGAATTCAATTTTAGGCCCATTTGACTACAAAGCATGTATTTATATTAATCAGCATTTAAATAGCAGATCTAGCAGAGCCATCATAGGTAGGTCATAGATTTGTAAGGGGAGAGGGATTACAAAAAGAGCCAAAATAGAACAATAAATTTACATAGTACTTATTAAGAGAATTCCACCACAGCTGAAGCAACAGTGAGGCAACCAAACCAAGAAAATAAAATTATATGTGTGAAAAAAGGGATAAAAAACTGTACACAAAGAGAATCTGCACATAAATGGAATTTAGTCATGTTTGTGGTTGATTCCTTGTTTGTCGCTAGACCTTTGTGAAGAGTCTGATTGTTTTTCCTTAACAGATACAAAATACTAAAGTCTCAGAAGGGCACTGTCAGAAGTTTCTGAATTACTAGCTGTTCTACTTCCTCCACAGAAGATGGTTTTGCCTTCATCTTCCTGGCTTCAGTCCACAGCTTCAGTCCATTCAAGATGGTTTTCATAGACCATTCAAATTCCACCAACAAATAAAGGTCTTCACCTGCATTGATAATAAGAACATATAATACTATACTTATTCTCTTCCAGCCTCTAGACTAAGGCTTTATATGTATTAGCTAATTAAAATCCTTACAATAACTCCATGAGGAAGGTACTCTTATCATTACCCTTATTTTTTTAGAAGAAACTGAGGTACAACGAGGTTAAGTAACTTACCCAAGATTTTCCACCTAGCAAATGTCAGAGCCATAATTGAAAACCTAGTGGTCATTTTCCAGAGCTGACAACCCTAACTATCATGTTTTACTACTTCTAGACCCGGGATTGGCACACCTTTTCTATAAAGGGGCAGAGAGTCAAGATCTTAGACTTTGCAGACAGTAAGGAGTCTGCTACTTCTTCCCATCTGTTGTACAACTACAACTTCTGTTGTAGTACCAAAGTCATCACAGGCAATGTGGAGGGGAATGGGTGAGGTCATGCCCATAAAACTTCAAAAAAAATAGGCAGTGGCCTGGACTTACTCATGACTGGTCTAGACCATGTCACACTGCACATCATGGTGAAAACAAGTCTTTTACATAGGCCATTCCAGACACAGGGATGGGAATTTCTCCCACATGCCTGTTGACTTTTTCTTTTCTCTGCTTCAAACCTGTCCTTCTCTGTGTCAGGGTGATGATAGCATTGATGGTACTGTTGCTCACTCATGTTGTCTAAGGCTTCTATGCACCAGATGTCATGTTCCTGACACCTCTCCATCAACTTCGTCTTCACAACACCCACATGAGGTTGAGATTAGTATCCCCTTCATACAGGTAGGGAGTTGAGGTCAAATAGATAAGAAACCTGCCATCTAGCAAAGATATGTGAGTAGAGCTAAGGCAAACCAAGTATCTGGCCCACTAAAAATCGTGTTAGTCAGCTTTCCCTTACTGTAACAAATACTTCGGGGAAATCAACTTATAAAGAGAAAAGGGTTATTTTGGATCACAGTTTTGAAGGTTTCAGTTCATGGCCAGTTGGTCTTAGTGCTTTTGGGCCTGTTGTCAGATAGCACATCATGACGGGGAATTTGTGGCAGGGCAGAATTACTCACCTTGCAACTGAACCAAAAAGAGAAAAATGAAGGGCCTGGAACCTGTGCATTCCCTTCCAAAGGCACTCTTCCAATGGCTTGAAGACCTCCTGCCTGGCCTCACCTTGGAATAGTACCACCACATGCCCATAGTGCTTTGCTTCTACTAGGACCATGGGGCACTTAAGATCTACACTATAGTAGAATCTCATCTTACTAACTAAGCACAGATCCTTAAAATGTGGCCTATAGACCATGTCTATCAGGATCTTGGGGAGAAGTTGCAAATATGCATTTCAACAAGCTTCCTTGGTGATTCTTATGTGCACTAAAATGTGATGAGCATTCACGCAATGTGACCAACTGCTTCTGAGATGCTATCTGAGACCTTCTGGGCTGAATTAGAGCTTTTTCTGGGTGTCTCCTTCTCCTATGCGTATCCATCTCACCACTATTTACCTTATATTGAAATTACTTGAATACTAGTCTGTTTTTTCCATCAGTCAGTCATCCTTCAAGGTCATGAACATTCTCTGGTTCCCTGTTCTATAGCTCATCGTGTAGTTGGACCTCTGTGTATTTAGTTAATGGGTGAATAAATTAATTAATAGAAACACTAACTGCATGGGTTCTAAACCAATCCTCATAGCTACATTTTCTATGTCTTTTACACAGTTTGTATTGTCTTCTTCTGGATTTCCTTGTTTTCTTTTCTTTGCTACTAATTCCTTTGTTCAGTTCTCAGTGAATTATTACAGTATGCATATGCTCATGCCACAAAGAATTCATTTTTATTTTCAGTTTTGCCTTATATTTTATGTAATGAAGAGAACTAGGGTAATGACCATCCAACAAGATTATTTTAAAAGAAGCCTTTATTTATATGTCAATATATTAATGTATAATTACTAGTACCTGCAATGATCCTAATGAGGAATTATTGAAGAGTCTTTACTTACACAAGGCTTTCAAGTTAGTTGAGGAATTAAGATCCAAAACACTTTAAAAGGAAAAGAATATATGTAATTCCATGCTAAATTGCATTATGCTGATCTATCACTTTGAGTCAGGTGGCTATGACACATTAACATAGACCAGGTGGCTTACACCATGTATATTTGTTTCTCACAATTCTAGAGCCAGGGAAGTTCAAGACCAAGGTGCGGGCAGGTCAGATGTCTTGAAAGGGCATTAGTTCTGGTCTGAAGATGGCTATGTCTCATTGCATCCACACATGGAGGACAGCAGAGAGTGAGATTGAAGTCTTTGTCTCCTCTGAGGACACTCACCCCATGTGCAATGGCTCTACCTTAAGACCTAATTATCTTCTGAAAGTCTCACTTCCTAGTATCATCACATCAGGGTTTAGGGTTGCAACATATGAATTTTGGGGGGATACAAACATGAAATTCATAAAAGCTTGTTTATCAAATAAATATTTATTATACAGTTGCACCTTCTAATCACTCTCCAGTGTGTCAGAGATAGAGGAGTGAGCTACACAGGGCCCATGGAATTTACATTTTAGTTTGGAGAGACAAAAAACATAAGCCAGAAAGACAATATGTAAACAGGACCATTGCTGGTAGTGGTTAGTGGTAGGAAAAATTGAAACAAGGTGAAATTATAGAGGAATTGGGGTGGAATACTCTAGAGAAGGTATTCAGGAATCTCTGAGAGGAAAGTTGAGAGACAAGAAAGAACAGGATGTGTAAAGATAGAAGTCAGAGCATCCCAGGCTGAGAAAAACACATACCAAGAGCACTTAAGAGGAACACCTAGAGGGAGTTCTAGAACATTTCCAGAGCATAATGAAATAAGGAGATGGAAACTGGTAGATAGGCATGACTTAGTCCTATAAGGTGATAGGGTAAGGAATTGGAGGTCTTTCTACAATCATTGCAAAAACATCAGTGGGTTTTATATAGAAAATTAATCTGCTGAATTTTATAAATGATAACTTTAGTTGCTTTGAAGAGTGGATTGTTAAATAAAAAGAGTGGAAGTAAAGAGACAAATTAGGAAAGCAGTTGCAAATAATCCAATCGAGAAATTGTAATGGTGGTAGTAGAGCTGGAGAGAACTACACAAAAGTGGGATATTTCATGCACATTCAGATGAATGGCAAGTGAGGGGTGAGGCCAAGAGGAAACTCAAGGGCAACTCCCAGTCCATGCATTTCAGAAACTGGGAAATGGTATTACCATCTTCCAAGCCATGGGAAAATATAAGAAATACATATTTTGGCAGAAAATTTAGAAAGTTCTTGCTAAACATGCCAACTTTGAGATGTATATATGTTCACACAAGAAGAGAAATTAAATGAGTAGAAGTCAGTACAGAAAAAAAATCAGTGTTTGGAATAAAATTTGGAAGCCACTGACTACAACTGCTATCTAAAACTATAGTACTGAATAAGGTTGCCTAAGAATGGGACTTATCTAGAGAAGAGTGGAGAATTGAGAACCATCCCTGGGATGGTCCAAGGTATTGAGCCTTTGGGTCATACCATGAAAGAAATGTTTCAGCACTCAGAAGCCAAGATGGTAAGAATATTGGATTTATGAAACACCAAATGAAATGAAATCAAATTTTCAGTTGCCATCAATTAAGTCACTTCTTAACTAATTTAACTTTGCTAGATTCATACCTTTGTCATGACATTATGTATCCTCTTATTTCAGCTGTGCATGCAAGAAGGCATTGTGTTGCCCATGCCCCCCCATATGTTGTACATGTACATCATGATAGCCACAGAGAGACAAGGCAACTGGCAGCATTGAACAAATCACCTCTTTCAGGAATGATGGGTCATAGGATGGCTTTCTGAAGAGCACTTTAGCTTGGTCACCAAGGGCAACAGCTTGTAGACATAGCTTTACCTGGAGAGTTAATTTGTTGACTGGAGTCATGGACATGGGGCTTGGTTCTACCAATGGAAGTATGTCTTGTTAATGGCACCAGGGACCAGCCAAGGACAAGTCACCTCAAGAGATGTGATCACATTAGTATCATTCCAACATATGACTCACAGATTGTGTGACATTGGGCAGTTACTAATACCTCTCATTCTTGTATTTCCCAGCCTGTGCAATGGGATTAACCATCAAACGTAATTTTAGGGCAGTTTTGAGAACACATAAGAGTAGTCCTATAAGGAACATAATAAAGAACCAGGAATACTGTTGGCAATCATGACAGGCTGAGGCCACCCTCAATCACACTATATAAAAACCAAGTAAAACAGATACTATAGGAAGCAGCAGGAGTTGAGTCCAGAAGCAGTGAACTTTCTTTCTCTACCTGGTAAATTCTAATTGTCCCTCACAGTTAAGGCTAGCAGGTGAGAACCTTTGCTATGTAGCCCCCTTTCCTTCTCCCACTACCTGGCCAGGGAAAATGGAATAGTTCCCTTTGGGGGCATTCCCATAGATTTTTCTTTTATTCTACTTAGATATACATGATAGCAGAATGCATTTTGATTCACTGTACACAGATGGAGCACAACTTTTCATTTCTATGGTTATATATGATGTAGAATCGTATCATATATGCAGTCATAGATGAAGCTAGGGCTATGATGTCCATCTTATTCCACCATCTTTACTGTCCCCATGCTCCCTTTCCTCTCCCTCTCCTTTGACCAAAGTTCTTCCATTCATCCAATGTCCCCTCCCCCACTATGGATCAGCATCCACTTATCAGAGACAACATTTGGCACTTGCTTTTTTGGAATTGGCTTCCTTCGCTTAGCATGATATTCTCCAACTCCATCCATTTACCTGCAAATGCCATAATTTTATTCTGCTTTATTGCTGAGTAATATTCCATATTGTATATATACCACAGTTTCTTTATCCATTCATCTATCGAAGAACATCTGGGTTGGTTCCACAGTTTAGCTATTGTGAGTTGAGCTGCTATAAACATTAAAGTGGCTGTGTCACTGTATTATGCTGATTATAAATCTTTTGGGTATAGATTGAGGAGTGGGATAGCTGGGTCAAATGGTGGTTCCATTCCAAGTTTTCTAAGGAATCTCCATACTGCTTTCCAGATTGGTTGTACCAATTTGCAGTCCCACTAGCAGTGGATGAGTGTGCCTTTTCCCCTACAACCTCACTAATATTCGTTGTTGTTTATATTCTTGATAATTGACATTCTGACTGGGGTGAGATGAAATCTTAGAGTAGTTTTGATTTAAATTCTCCGATTGCTAGAGATGTTGAACATTTTTTCATATGTCTGTTGATCGATTGTATATCTTCTTCTGAGAAGTGTCTGTTCAGCTCTTTAGCCCATTTATTGACTGGGTTGTTTGGTTTTTTGGTGTTTTTTGTGTTCTTTATATATCCTAGATATTAGTGCTCTATCTGATGACGTGTGGCAAAAATTTATTCCAGGAATGACAGCTATCTGTTCACTTCATTGATTGTTTCTTTTGCTAAGCTTTTTAGTTTGCATCCATCTCATTTATTGATTTTTCATTTTACTTCATGCACTATAGTTTTGTTAAGGAAGTAAGGTCCTAATCTGACATGAAGATTTGGGCCTATTTTTTCTTCTATTAGGCATAGGGTCTCTGGTCTAATTCCCAGATCCTTGATCCACTTTGAGTTGAATTTTGTGCATGGTGAGAAACGGGTTTAGTTTTATTTTGCTGCATATGGATTTCCAGTTTTCCTAGCACCATTTGTTGAAGAGGCTATCTTTTCTCTAGTGTATGTGTTTGGCTCTTTTGTCTAGTATAAGATAATTGTATTTAAGTGGGTTTGTCTCTGTGTCTTCCATTCTGTATCCTTGGTCTACATGTCTATTTTGGTGCCAGTACCATGCCTTTTTTGTTAGTATAGCTTTGTAGTAAAGTTTAAGGTCTGGTATTGTGATGCCTCCTGCATCACTCTTCTTGCTAAGGATTGCTTTGGCTATTCTGGGTCTCTTATTTTTCCAAATGAATTTCATCATTGCCTTTTCTATTTCTATAAGAAAGGACTTTGGGATTTTAATTGGGATTGCATTGAATCTGTATAGCACTTTGAGTAGTATGGCCATTTTAATAATATCCATTCTTCCTATTCAAGAGCATGGGAGGTCTTTCTATCTTCTAAGATCTTCTTCAATTTCTTTTATTGTCTTGTAGTTTGCATTGTAGAGGTCTTTCACCACTCTTGTTAGATTGATTCCCAAGTGTTTTATTTTTTTGGAGGCTATTGTGAATGGAGTAGTTTTCCTAATTTTTCTTTCAGAGGATTCGTTGTTGATGTATAGAAATGAATTTAATTTATGGGTGTTGATTTTATATCCTGCTACTTTACTGAATTCATTTATTAATTTTAGAAATTTTTTGGTAGAATTTTTTGGATCCTCTAAGTATAGAATCATGTCATCAGCAAATAATGATAGTTTGAGTTTTTCTTTTCCTATTCATATCCCTTTAATTTCTTTCACCTGTCTAATTGCTCTGGTTTGTGTTTCAAGGACTATGTTGAATAGCAGTGGTGAAAGAGGGCATCCCTGTCTTGTTCCTGGTTTTAGAGAGAATTCTTCCAATTTTTCTCCATTTAGGATGATGTTGGCCATGGGGTGAGGATAGGTAGTTTTTAAGTTGAGGTATGTTTCTACTATCCCTAGTTTTTCTAGTGTTTTGAACAAAGAAGTGTGCTGTATTTTGTCAAATGCTCTCTATCATATGACTCTTATCATTAAGTCTATTGATGTGATGGATTATGTTAATTGATTTCCATATGTTGAACCAACCACGCATCCCTGGAATGAACCCCACTTGATCAAGGTGCACTATCTTTTTAATATGTTTTGTATAAATTTGCCAAAATTTTATTGAGAATTTATTTTTCCCACAGTGATGTCCTGGGGAGAGTGACCTGGAGTTTGTAAATGTTCCCTTCTCACCATGTTCCCTCAGGCAGCATAACATTCTAGACAGTGTTTTGTGTGTCCTGATTAAAATATTCTTGCATTTCCTGTGGACTGACCTGATAGTATTCTTAGCAGGTGTTTAAGGAATAAGGAGATGGTTTCCAATGTGTAGCAATGCACTGTTGGAGGTTTTTTATAAAACCATGATCTGATTTCTAGATGGTCAGATGGCAGCCCTTCAAGCTCCCACACCACAAGAGAAGTTTTGTAGTTTGCTTTAGCTTTTGAGCCCATCACTGTACTCCAACAAATAAAATAAATTAAAAACACTTGTTTGTAACTCCATTTGAATTGTGGGCACATACTGTAAATTGCTATCCTGCAGAGAAGAGAAGGACCTGGAAAAGTGAATGGGGATTCTCTCCAAGATAAAGCATTAGTAATGGAAACTTACAATCTTCTTTATTAAAAGAAAATTAATGGAAACACAGGGAAGAGCTTCCTATAGTTTCTTAATCACAACAAAAACAACTGTGGCACATCATGCACTAAGCAAACCAATCTGTGGATTGAGATGGTTTTTTTCTATGAGAGAAACATATGGGAGAATTTAAAAGCAGCCCTTGGCTTCTGTAGGTGCAGATGAAAATGGGCAAGTGAAGGTTTGAGTTTGAAGCTTGTTAGGCTCAAGGTGGTGCTCCCTGTAGTTCTTCCAGGGTACAAATCTTGTTCCAAGGATCAAAACAGAGGACAGAAACTATGAGAGGAAAAAAAAGGTGGATAGAAGGAATCAGTCGATGCTGAGTTCCCTGAAGAGAGTGTGTGTGTTTCAGAGTCATCCTTCTATTTATTCAGTGGTGGAGGTCTCTTTCTTTCTGTAATTTTCATGGCCCTGTGCTGTGTGCCAGGGCTATAGGGCAGACAAGGCCCAGCTCTTGTCTTTATAGTTTAATGATGGAGTGCCTAGAATAAAGCCAGGCACCTAGGGAGGACTCAGGGAATGGTGGATGGATAGATATATGTATACATGACAGGATGGATGGATGTCTGGATGAAAGGATGGATAGATGGCAGGCTAGAAAATGCCTGGCTGAATTGAAGGACAGAAGAATCAATGAGTGAGTGAAGATGATCCATGGCTCTGCAGGAACTCAGGCTCATTTTGTATGTTTGTTTTCTGGTTTAAGTGTTGATTTCCAGGGTCAACTCTGGTGAGCCATAATGTGGTGTGAAACCGTCCACATTTGCCCAGTTGGCCTGAGTCATTTTTTCACTCATTGCTGAAGGTCCTAATGGGGCCTCCATGTTCCTCTGTGCCTTCCTTCTCTCTCCTCTTCTTTCAGAAACTGTTCTTATCAAATGTATTGACATTTCCTGAAAGTCTACTCTATGCCAGGCACTGTCCCAGTGCCTTAGTGCCCCTGACCTCGTTCAGCCTTCCTCTCAATTGAAGAGGTGGACACACCATGGTCTTACATTCCAGATAAGAAAAAAATCAACACTTAGATTTCCCAAGTAATATGCTCATACAGTAAACAGATTGAGCCAACATTTAAGGCCAAGTGTGTTCGATTCCAAAGCCATATTTAGCACATAGCCCCAGCAACTTTAGAAGCCTGGGTGAACCCTGTCCTAGTGTATAATAAACCGTACGTCTTCCAAGTGACCCAGTTGAGCCCTGGCTCCAGCAGCTGAGAAGAGAGACCTGAGATGGGCTGGCACAAGTGCTCTCTCCTTGACTCTTCCTTCCACGTCAGAATTTCTACACATTCTGGTTGCAGTGTCTACCTAGCAGCATTGTCCCTATGGCTTTGTGGCCTCCTGGCAGGATCCCCAGCACATGTTCTGTGGGTTGCATCCACCCACATGGTTTTACAAACTCCCGTAATCAGTGACTGGCCTCTGATCTGCCTACCACTATGCAGAATGTATCCAGGACCTCAGGAGGCAGCCATGTCAACTGCCAAAGCAAAATCAAGCTGGCTTTTGCAGCACAAGAAAATGGATACTGGGCTTTATACTGCCTGCTCTGTAAGATTAGCATTAGAGGTCGTGAAGTCAGTCAGACTGGGGTTCAAATCTAGGTTGTTTTAAATATTTTTTTTGTAGTTGTATATGGACAGATGCCTTTGTTTAATTTTATGTAGTGCTGAGGATCAAACTGAGTGCCTCACACATGCTAGGCAAGCACTCTACCATTGAGCTACAGTGCCCACTCCCAGATCTAGGTTGTAATTTACTTTCTGTCTGACTTTAGACAAGCTATTTAACCTTCTCAGCACTAGTTTCTTAACTTAAAAAAATCCCTACTATGTCATGATGTCAGCATGTGGTTTATACAGGTTATGTCTATGGTGTGCGGCATGTGTGCCTGGAACATAGTAAGTGCTCAATGAATGTTGAGGGGGTGTTTATGGCAGTTGAGAGTCAAAATAGCTTAAGGTCTCCTAGAACAGCAACATGTGATGTCCTTGAGATGTGTTCTTTTGAGATCTTTGTTTATGATTTTGTGCATGAGATTAATAGACAAGCTCATGGGGAGTGAAAAATATGGGTCCCCAAATAAGTCAACAGAATCGAAAGAACTACATTCCAAGTCTAGCTCACTGTTGCTCCTTTTCTCTTAAGGCCAAAAGTTCTTTCCAACATCCAGTTCCTTTCAGATTTTGATATATTTATTAATTAGGCAAAATGGGAACTGACAAGCCTAAAATGATAAAGATGCTCATGATTTACAAAAATGTTTTCATGTGTCAGGAGTGAAGAATGCCATGAGGTTGAGTGGGAAAGAAATGATGTTGTCAGTCAGCTGGGGTGGGGAAGCTGGTGAGAAGGTTGGAGTCATCCTTTCAATCTCATGTGTGGTTATCATTGCTTTTCAGATTACCTGACTGTGTGTGTATGTGTGTGTGTTTTTAGCAAGCCTAGGATGGTTTTAAAAAAAAGAATGTGTGGATGCATAGGGCTGTCTTTCCATTGCCTTCCAGTGTTTCTAAGTTGCAACCCCCAGGCAAGGGAGTTCCCACTGGGCAAAGGCACCTGTTTAAGGCAATGTCACCTAGCATTGGGGGTGCGTTGAATATTGGCAAATTAATCAACAGCAGCAACCAGGAAGGAGCAGTGATTTCAACTTTTTTTTCTTTGTGTATGTGTGTGTGAGCGAGATTTCAAAAAAATTCCCAAGCTCCAGGCAGAAGATTTTGCTCCATGATAACTGCAAAACAGGTTCATAAAATCCAGAGTGGCCTCAAGAATATCCCTTTAGACTCTTAGTACAGAGTTGGCCTAAAACCCTTCCTCCCCCAAACTTAGTCCATAAACTAGCAGCCTTAGAATCTAGGAGCTTATTAGAAATGCAGACTCTCAGGTCCACCCAGACTTGGAACCACTCACGCACACACACAGGAAAAAAAAAAAGTTGAAATCACTGCTCCTTCCTGGTTGCTGCTGTTGATTTATTTGCCAACATTTTAGCAAGATGTCCAAGTGAGTTGTGAACACACTAAGACTGGAGAAGGACCAGCCTCATCCCATGACCACTTGACTCTGCCCACCTTCTGAGATAAAATCTCCACATTTCTGATGTTGGCTTTGGCCTTCTTCCTGTTCTCATTCCATGTCCAGCTCTGGCCTCCTTCTCCTCTAATGAATGACTTCACATGGTCCAAGCCTGAGCTCAAGTGGCACTTGCTTAGGGAGACCTCCTCTGACCCTTTAGATTACATGTCAATTTCACCTCTGCCCCAACATAGACCTGAAAGCCCCATATACCTCGCTGCCTTGATATGTTCAGGGCTGTGCTGTATGATTCTTGGCTTTGTGGATTCTCATCTATCGTCAACTCCATGCAGACTGTTTCATGAGTACAGAAGTTGTGTCAAGTTTACTACCTCAAGTTCTAATACCCTAGCACAGTGTCTTGTACATGGCAGAAGATCAATAAATAGTTTTCCAGGAAGCAGATGCAAGTTATGAGACCCTGTCATTAAAAATGTCATAGGCACATTGCTGGCTACTCCATTTGTCTTTGGGCATGTTCAGAGAATTTCTAGTAGTTTTGTGTTTATGAAATTCTAGGTAATGAGGGAAGAAATACATAAAACTACTACCTTGGAAGCATTTTCTGCACATTGGATTTTATCCCATGTAATCCTTAGTGTTTTGTAAATTTTATAAATGAATGAACAGAGGCTGAAATCTATGTCCAGGAGGGGAACCATGCTGCACTCTTGATTGATGCTTCGAAGACAAAGGAGGCTGGGACTCAGGCTCTGCCCTGGGTGGGCTGGCAGGTTGGCCCCCACAGGCCCATTGCTCCGTTTCCTTCTCCTGTTAGCACAAATTTTGGCTGAGCACACTGCCTGGGTGCCTCACACTGCTCCAGGCTTCGGGAATAGCAATGGGAATAGCCAGGTGTTATCAGGTGTTTCCTCTCATGGGAAAAGCCAGAGCACATTTAAGATGTCAGGTGGTGAACATGGCTGAGGAAAATTAAGGGGTGACAAAGGGAGGAAGGCAAGGAAGGGAGGCTATATGGCCTCTGCCTTCTTGTGCATTCCTAGATCAAGGTCTGGCACTTAGTAACTCCTCAATAAACACTGATTGATGACTGGATGACAGGGGAATCCAATACTCACAAAGAGGGTAAGAACCACCTGTTACCATACACCAGGACATGAAAACAGCCCATCTGGGATTTGGAGTTGATTCTGTAATTATTAGATTATGCTCTCTCTGAGCCACAGGATTATGGTTGGACTTATCAGATTTGCCTCAAGAACTTAAAAAAAATACAGCTTACTCTTTGGACAAATTTTGGAATCAGAATTTCTGGGAAATGGAAACTCAACATGTTTAAAAATGAGTCCACAGTGGAATCCCAGTGTTTGAAAGCTGAGATGTCCTGCTTTGATCACTGAGGGAACAACACTGTCACCCATTAATTACAAGCCTACTATGTGTCAAGCAGAGTACTCAGGCCAGCCAGACTCTAAAGAGAAAGTGGTGAGGATGCCGGTGATAGAACCAAGAGAACATGGACTGTTTGGTGACAGGTGGTGTGTGGACCACCTAACAACTCTTCCCTCCTCCCAGCCCTCCTGAGATGGTCTTATGTCTACTGGTTGTTTTAGAAATTTCAGAGAAGGTTCAAATAAACATTGGTTTTGTGATTTCAATCAGGGATTATGGACCCTGAGCTCCCATTCAGTCTACCATCTGTTTTTGGAAGACCTGTGACCTAGACTGTTTTTTTTTTTTTTAATTTTATTTTTAAGGGATTAGGAGAAAATGTTGAAATGCATTTTTTCCTGTTATATAAATACACACATAAGATCCTTGCTTGTCTACAAAGCCTAAAATATTGACTATCTGGTCCTTGACAGAAAAGGGTTTACTAGTCTAGAGACCTCTTGTATCTAAGACTACCAATTTTGAGGACAAAAGTGATGTTGTTGACAAGTTAATTGCCCATTTCCAAACTTGTTCTGTGCATGAGTCATATGCAAGATACTTTTAAGTGTGCAAGCATATGTGGCTTAATAGTTATGATTTTAATTTGTTTTAATTACCCTTCAGTGTTAAAAGGGTGAAGTATAACTAACATAATAAATCCATGATTTCATGGATGTTATTGGTAAATACAAGGTAAACAAAAACTTAAATAGGTTCTTTGGAAATCAGTTTTTATAAATAAGTAAATAATAGTGCAGGTAACTGTTAAATAAAACAGAAGACAAGCAGGTGACAGAAAAAGGATAAACATTGGATTAGAGGGGCAGAGAGTGGAACTTATAGAAAAAAAAGAAAATAAGGGAAGAATGTAACTTGGATGAGAAAAGACAGGAGGCAAGAGATGACCATAGCTGCTTCCATTTTAATATCTGGGAATGCAGAGTTTCTTGAAACTCTGGGCAATTAACTTGTCAACAACGTCACTTTTGTCCTCAAAACTGATAGTCTTAGATACTAGAGGTCTCTTGCAAGCATAATTTTTATATTGGTGTAAACATTTTTCTGAATGTGGTGACTGAGAAGAGATTGGATGTGTGGAATTGAAGCAGTGCATTAAGGCAACTCTAAATTGCAGCACCTAACTTTGTTCTCAGTGAGTAAGTTGGGTTTTGTCCCTGGTTCAAGTAGCATGAAGCAGAACCACTTCTCAGAGCTGGCAGTCATGTTTCCCTTTAAAGCATATGTGCCATTGAGAAATGTGGGTTCAATGCATGCAGGCTCGTGCATTTCAAGTGAGTTTTCTGAATAAATGAGAAACATGGATTTAGTGAAACTATGGCAAATTGATTTTCTTAGCAATCCCACCTTCCTCCTTGAACATTGCAATTGTAGGTACAAGGGTTCTCTTACTACCACACTTTTTATATTGGTCCAGAACTATGCTCTAAATGTGCTTGCTAAGAAGAGTCTGGACTTTCAGAAGTGAAGCAGATCATGAAGCAGCTTCAAATTACAGGAAAAAAGTGTATTCTCACTGAGAACATTTGGGATTGGGCCCAGGTGAAGTAGAGTGTCGCAGAACCACTTCTAATAACTGGCAGACACGGTTTCACTTTGAAGCCTCTGTACCATCTGTAAACTACTGTTTATTGCATGTGGACCCCTGCATTTCAAGTGAGTTTTCTGAAAAAGTTTGAGGAATGGATTTCAATGAAACTTTGACAATTGATCTTCTCAGCATTCCAATTGCCTTCTCAAATTTGGTGAGCTAAGGAACAAGGGTTCTCTTGCAAGTGCACTTTTTATATTGGGCCAGAATTATACTCTGTGCTTGCTAAGAACAGCTTTGTAGTGCAGAAATTAAGCATTTTCTGCCAGTAGCTTCTAACTTCCACAAACTCACTTTGTTCTAAGTGAACACTTACAACAAAATCAGTTCCTGCAAGTTGAAGGAAATCCATTCTACAAATTTTTCAGAAAAATCACTTTAAAGCAGGGGCTACATGCAAGAAACAGGGGTTTACAGATAGCACAGATGCTTCAAAGTGAAACCTTATTTGCCAATTATTGCAAGTGATTCTGCCACACTCTACTTCAACCAGGGACAACCCCAAAGTGTTCATTGAGAACACACTTTGTTCTTGTAAGGTAAAGCAGCTTGCATAATCTGCTTCAGTTCTGAACTTCCAAGCTCTTCTCAGCAAGCACATTTAGGGCACAGTTCTGGCCTAATATAAAAATGGTACTATCAAGAGAGCCTTGGTAGCTATTATCCCCAACTTTGCAGAAGAAAGTTGGCCTCTAAGAAAATCAATTTGCCAAAGTTTCACTGAAATCTATGGTTCCTACTTATTCAGAAACCTAACTTGAATTGCATAAGTCTTCATTCATTGAACCTGCATTTACAATGTCACAAATGCTTCAAAGAGAAACCATGACTGCCAGCTCTGAGAAGCAGTTCTGCTACATGCAGGTTAAATGAGGGACAAAACACAATGTGCTCACTGAGAACAAGACAATGCCATCAATTTGAAGCTGCCTGCACAAAATGCTTTAGTTCTGCACTTCCAAGCTCTTCTCAGCCAGCACATTCAGACAACAGTTCACACCCAATGTACAAATTGTGCTAGCAAGAGAGCCTTTGTACCTAGGATCTCCAATGTTGAGGAAGATAGTTGGAGTGCTATCAAGATCAATTGCTCAGAGACTCATCAACATCCCTTCCTCAAGTTGTTCTGAAAACTCACTTGAAATGCAGGTGTCCGTTAGCAAAACTGTGCTTTACAAAAGGCCTAAACACTTCAAAGTAAAAATGTGACTATTGGCTCTGAGAATTGGTTCTAATTCCTGCTAGTTCAACCAGGCCCAAATCCCAATGTGCTCACTACAAACACAGTCAGATTCTGTAAATTGAAGCTGCTTGCACACACTGCTTCAGTTCTGCACTTCCACACTGCTCTCATCAAGCACATCCAGAGCACAGTTCAGGCCCAATATAAAAAGTGTGCTAGCACATAATCCCTTCTACAGTGCAGCATCAAATTTGAGGAAGCAGTGGGACTGTTGAGATCAATTCCTCGAAGATTCTATGGAATCCATTTCTCAACCTGATTCCAAAATTTATCTTGAAACTGCATGTGCCCCTCTGCAATGAACTGTGGTTTACTGAGTGCATAGAAAGTTCAAAATGAAACTGTGCTATCAGCTTCTAGAAGAGGTTCTGCTTCATGCAAGTTCAATCAGGGAAAATCCCTGATGTGTTGTTAACTGAGAACAAAGCTAATTTCTGCAAGGTGATGTTGCTTGCACAAACTTTTTCAGTTTATGTCCTACAAATTGATCTAAAGATGCACATTCAGAACACATTTCCTCCAAAAAATACAAAGTATCCTTTCAAGACAGCACTCTTGTCTAGGATCACCAACAATGAAGAAGAAAGTGGGCCTGCTGAGAAGATGAAATGCAAGAAGTTTCACTGTATCCTCTTGGTCAAACTTTTTCTGAAAACTCATTAAAAGTTCAGGTGTCAGCCGGGTGTGGTGGCTCAAGCCTATAATCCCAGCATTTAGGGAGGCTGAGATAGGAGAATCGCGAGTTCAAAGCCAGCCTCAGCAACGGCGAGGTGCTAAGCACCTCAGTGAGACCCTGTCTCTACATAAAACACAAAACAGGGCTGGGGTTGTGGCTCAGTGGTTGAGTGCCCCTGAGTTCAATACCCAGTACCAAAAAAAAAAAAAAAATTTCAGGTGCCCATCAGGAACAAACTTGCCATTTACCAATGGCACAGTTGTTTCAAACTGAAACCTTGCATGCCAGCTCTCAGAAGCACATTGATTAAATGCTAGTTCAGCCAGATACAAACCTCAATGTGCACAATGGGAACAAAGTTAGTTCCTGTTACTGAAGCTGCTTGGAAAAACTTCTTCTGTGCTGCACTTCCAAAATATTTTCAGGAAGCATATTCAGAGCACAGTTCAAGCCCATGTACAAAGGGTGCTAGCAAGAGAGCCCTTATACATAAGTTCACCAACTTTGTGAAGACTAGTAGGCCTGCTGGGAAGATCGATTCCCCAAGTTTTATTGAAATCCATTACTCAATCTTTTTCACAAAATTCACATGCAATGCAAGTGCCTGCCTGCATTGAACTGCCATTAATTAATGGTACAGATGCTTCAAAGTGAAACCATGACTGCCACCTGTGAGCAGCAGTTGTGCTTCATGCTCATTTAACCAGTGATAAAACCCAATGTACACACTGAGAACAAAGTGAGTTCCTGAACATTGAAACTGCTGGTAGAAAGTGATTCAGTTCTGCACTCCCAAAATACTCTCAGCAAGCACAGTCAGAGCTGAGTTCAGGCCCTAAATACAAGATTTGCTTAGAAGAGAGTACTTGCACCTAGGATTGCTGATTTATGAGAAGGCAAGAGGAACAGCTAAAAAGATCAATTCTACAAAATTTCTTTGAAACTCATTCATCAGACCATTTCGAACTCACTTGAAATGTAGGTTCCTGCCTGCAAGGAACTCTGGATGACAGATGGCAAAGACATTTCCATATGAAAATATGCCTATCAGCTGTGAGAAGCAGTCCTCATTCACACTGGATCAACCAGGGAAAAATCCCAATGTGTTCACTGAGAAAAAATTAGCTTGTGCTAGTTGAAGCTGCTTGCACAAACAGCTTTAGGTGTCCACTTCCCCATGCTCTTCTCATCAAGCACATTCAGAGCACACTTCAGGCCTGAAATACAAAGCGTGCCAGAAAGAGATTCCTTGTATCTAGGCTTTCCAAATTTCCAAGGAGGAAAGTGGACCAGCTGAGAAGATCAATTCTCCAAAGCCTCACTGAAATCCATCTGTCAAACTTTCTCAGAATATACACTTGAAGTGCAGGTGCCCACATGAATGAACCAATTGCACAGATGTTGCAATGTATAATCATGCCTGTCACCTCTGAGAAGCAGTTCTGCTTCATTCTAGTTTAATCAGGAAAAAAAAAGTGATCACTTGCAATAAATTTATTTATGCACAATGAAACTGCTTGCAGAAAATGCTTCATTTCTCCACTACCTAGTTGTTTTCAACACACACAGAGTACAATTCCCGCCCAATATAAAATGTGGTCTAGATAGAGAGCCCTTCTATCTTAGCTCACTAAATTTGAGAAAGGAAGTGAAATGCTGAGAAAATCAATTCTCAAAAGCTTCATTGAAATCCATTCCACAAATTTTTCAGAAAACTCACTTCCAATGCAGGGATCCACATGCAACAAACAGTGGTTTACAGATGGCACAGATGCTTCAAAGTGAAACTGTGTTTGCCAATTGTTACAAGTGTTTCTGCCACACTCTAGTTCAACCAGGGACAGCCCCAAAGTGTTCAATGAGAACATACTTTGTTCCTGCAAGTTGAAGCAGCTTGCATGAACTGCTTCAGTTTTGAACTTCCAAGTTCTTGTCAACAAGCACAGGCAAAGCACAGTTCTAGCACAATATAAAACATGTGCTAAGCCGGCCATGGTGGCACAAGCCTGTAATCCCAGCACTTAGGAAGGCTGAGACAGGAAAATCCCAAGTTCAAAGCCAGCCTCAGCAACAGTGAGGCGCTAAGCAATTCAGTGAGACCCTGTGTCTACATAAAACACAAAATAAGGCTGGGGATGTGGCTCAGTGGTTGAGTGCCCCTGAGTTCAATCTCTAGTATCAAAAAAAAAAAAAAAAATGTGCTAGCTAGAGAGTTTTGGTACCTATGATCACCAACTTCAAGAGCAACATAGGCCTTTTCAGAAAAATGAATTTGCCAAAGTTTCACTGAAATTGATGGGTCAAACTTATTCCAAAAACTCACTTGAAATTCCAAAAACTCAATGCATCAAACTTGCATTTACCAATGGCATAAGTTCTTCAATGTGAAATTGTACCTGTCATCTGAGAAATGGTTCTGCTTCATTCTAGTTTGACCAGGAAAACACAACAATGTACTCATTTAGGACAAAGTTACTCCTGAAAGTTGAACCTGCTGGCAGAAAATACTTCATTTCTGCAGTACCAAGTTGTTCTCAGCAAGCACATTCATAGTACAATTCTGGCCCAATATAAAAAGTGTGCTTGCAAGAGAACCCTTGCTCCTTAGCTCATCAAATTTGAGGAGGAAATTGGAATGCTGGGAAGATCAATTGTCAAAAGTTTCATTGAAATCCATTCCTCAACTTTTTCAGAAACTCATTGAAATGCAGGGGCCCACATGCAACAAACAGTGGTTTACAGATGGCACAGATGTTTCAATGTGAAACTATAATGTCAGTTATTAGAAACGGTCCTGCCACACTCTAGTTTAACCAGGGACAACCCCAAATGCCCACTGAGAACACACTTTGTTCTTGCAAGTTGAAGCTGCTTGCATAAACTGCTTCACTTCTGAAAGTTCAAGCTCTTCTGAGAAAGCATATTCAGAGCACAGTTCTGGCCCAATATAAAAGGTGTCCTAGCACGAGGGCCCTGTACCTATGATCACCTTCATAAGGTAGCTTCCCATCTTCTGTGTAAGGGTGTATTCCTCATTGGCTCTTGTGCTCTGGTGGAGACTTCTAGGAGCTCAGTTTTATGCAGGACACTCTGACTTGGACTTTGTTGCAAGCCCTGTGCTGCCCTCACACATTCTCAGATGCTACAGGATTCTGCAGACCAGTCCAGGCAACAATAGCCATTCACTCATTTTCTATGGTCTAGATTCCTAGTTGCATGGCATTCACTAACATTAAATGTAGAAATAAAAAAAAAAAAAATGTGTGGTATATATCATTCCTGATCCAAAAAAAACCCCCAAAATCTAAAATATTCCAAAATCAAAACAGTGGATTCTCATTGTGATGGTAAAATTAGAAAAGTCCACACCTGACCTCAGGGGATGGTTCATAGTCAAAACACAGGTGCACTAAATATATTGCATAAAATTACCTTCAGATTATGTGTAAAGTTGCATGTGAAGCACACATGCATATCTTGTTTACACTTGGGTTTCATCCTCAAAATATCTTAAGGAATTGAAAATACACCAAAATGGGAGAAATCTGAAATATTTCTCCAAAGGATTTCAGCAAAGACCAACTCAAACTTTCTCTCAGTGAGTGTGTATGCTTTTGTGTGTGTGTGTGTGTGTCTTTGTGTGTATTTGTGTCAGGATATCTAATATTTCATTGCTTCCATTGGAAAATTGACTCATATAATGCAATCTGCCATATTCCTAAAAACAAAATTTCTTCGATCTAATGAAACATTCTTTCCTTTTGGTTTGTAAGTTTCCTCTAGGAACTGCTGCTACAATTAATATACTCAAATCATCAAAGTAGATCAGATAAAAAAATATACTTTAACAAGTACTTAGTTTAAACAACAAATATAAAATGATGAATGTGTTACTAAAGGGAATAAATAATAAAGATCTAATATCAAATTATAGATTGGCAACTTCAAAAATTTGAAGCCAATATTTAAAGAAATACATCAACAATCATGTGATGCTTCATCACTGCCCAGCCAGACAGCAGCAAAACCTTCTTCAAAGGTTCTGTGGTGAGCTTGATCCTTCTTTGCCTAAGGAGGAGGTTTGGGCTGGATCCATTCATCGTTGTCCTCTTTGGGAGGGTCTTCTTCCTCCGGACAAAGTCGTATTTTATGTGTGGGTTCATTGCATAAAAAACATTTGCATTGTGAGGAATCTTCAGCTCTGTGGAAAGAGGGGTATCAGGATGCAAGGTGGCACTCAAGAAGTGCACCACAAGACACCCCTAACATCTGAGAGCCTCTGCCAGGAAAGGCCTGAGCCACAAATCTGACAGCTTTCCAGTTCAGCTTCAATACCACCAGAGATATCCTCAATAGTCCTCCCAGAGGAAAAACTATACAGAAGAATTCCATAGACCTAATGTATGTTGCTTCCAAAGGCCTTGGACTCCAGAAAATCTTCCTGTTGGATCTGCCAAAGATCATGGCTAAGGTTTGCATCTGGAATCTCCCACAAAAGGCTCCTGTGCTGAGGATTCTGTCCCAAGTTCAGCAATGTTCACAGGTGGGTTTTGGGAAAAGCATTATGGTGAGTGCTCTGATGTTATCATAAAATTCTCATTCAAGATGAATACACTATTTGGAGGGGGTAGGAACTGGAAGAAGCCTGGGCATGGTGAGAGGAAGACCTGAACAAAGTAGTGCCCTTGGCAACTGTATTTTGGCCCTGTGGGCTCCTCTTAATCCTCATTCTAGTAGTGTTTGTCCTCCTCCTATCTGTCTTTCTTTTCCTCCCTCTCTCAGCCTCACTCTCTCCTATTCTATGCCCTGTTTGGCAAGAGCTGAGTAGCTCTCCACTGCTACACGCTGGCTTTATGGACAGTCTCAGTGCAGAACCAAATGGGAAGTTATGAAATCCAGAGCCTAAACATAGGATTCCTCCTCTAAGTTATTTTCCTCAAGTACTGTCACAGTGAGGAAAGGCTGACCAACACAAACACAGATACCACATTTAAGCCATGCTTCTGTCATTGTTGGTACTGCTTCCATGTGGAACAGGCTTCTTAGAATGCAGGCCACATCTCAAATGTTGCACTACTGAGAATAATGGTTCCAAAGACCAGGAAAGAGACTGCTTCCCTCTGACATTTTGCTATAGTCCAGGGATGCCACAACCCCAATGGGTTTCAGACACCCAGCTACTCCTTCCTCTAAACACTTGTTTCCTGCAGTCCTCCTCTGGCCTAGGAAAATCCATCTGGGTTGGATGTGTGTATCTCTGCTATGAATTTCTTAGCTTACCAAGGCCTCAGCCTTCCTCTCCCATAAGACACTACTAACCTAACAGACTTAGATTAAGATATGAGAGAATTTATCACAGAATGTTTAGGGATGGTGGTTGTCAGTGTGCACAGACTAGGACCATGGCTGTTGTGGGTGTTTGGCTCACACACAAAAAAAGAGCAATGGCATTATAAACATCAGCTTTGTGTCAGATGTGCTTAGGCAGCCCTCATCTGACTTTAGTTAGGGATAATAACCTGGCTATTATGATCACCTCTGAGCAAGTAGACTCAAAGTGCAGATGATCTGGAAATTTGTCCAAAGACAGGTTATACAGATCATCTCCTAGCCTCTGCTTTCTTTCAGATTTAGTCCTGTTTCTGACTGCTAGAATACTGGCAATGCTCTGCACAGGCAGTAGTTTTCTTGTCATACATAAGGCTTTCAACAGTACTGCTTCAGTCCAAAAAGTGTCAGTTCCATCCGTGGCCCATGCATTCCCATCTTCCTCTGAAACCACTCCTATACGAGAGCCAAGGGGCCATACTGTCCCTGGAAGGATGCTTTCCTCCTTGCTCCTCACTGATGTCAGTACTGAATAACTGTTCATGTCCAGGATAGAACATCTGGTGGGGAGTTGCACTAGGCACCAGGGCATAAAATAGAATCTAGAGACCTGTAGGCTGGTGTTAGTGCAGTTTTCTTTGTGCATGAGCCCCAACACAACCTGCTCAAGTTTCCTTTTGGGTCAGACACGACTCTTCAGTGCTGCAAGTTGAATTGAGTCCACTTCGTGATCACTGCTCTCTGCCATCTGATTGTCCTACTTACTCTGACGCTTGGAGATGATCTGCACCAGCTCAGTCTTCTGGATTTGCCTCGTTTAGACAGTGTAGCTCAAGGACCCCGTGTATGACGACAGGAGTCCTATCATGACACATCACCTAAAACAGCATCGGAGACAGGTCTTCAGGAAATGGGCCTTGAAGTGGCTAACTGAGAACAGTGATCAGGGACATTCAGGAGGCACCACAGCTCTAAATACAAGGGTATTTCATTACTATCAAGGGTATCTCATTACTATCTGAGGTTGGCCTCCTGGTAATTGTCTGGGATTGTATGATGGGCTACTAGCCCAATCCTTGTACGAAAGGCCTGCCTGTATCTGGCATTGTCTTTGTGGAGTCACATTCCACTCAGGGTAAAAGGACCACATAGCCTGCACACAGAGACACTCTTGTCCCACCAAGATGGGAGGAATGGGCCTGTGGCTTACTATACTGCAGGTCTGTTCTGGGATGCAGGCTGCATTTTGGGTGGCCCTAGAAAGTCTCGAGGCTTTGGTCCTGATTGCCAGGGCTAAAAACAGACTCAGAAACAAGACCATGCATGGGAGTGCTGAATAGTTATGAGAGCTCCTGGCCTCCAGAGGCTCAGTGCTGGCTGGGGTGTAGTAGGGCATCTGATTCAGTAAGGGTGGTCATTGAAAAGGGCTCCTGTACTGCAAGTTACCTGGAGATTTAGTGTGTTTAATCCATATCCATATCGATTCTGCAGAGAGCTCCTCTTAGCTCCTTGTTTAAAGAACATGCAAACTCTCATACTACTGTCCTCCTCCATGTACAACAGCATTCTCCATCCATACAGTGGAAACTGCAACCTACATACTGTCCTGTTCTCATCTCCCACCAATACCTGCCCCTGCACTTCTGGCCTGCACACTGCCACCTGACAAACTCCCACAGACTTGGAGGTGGACATCCTGGTACTCTCTCTCATCTCAGGTCAAGCCCTTAACACTGAACTCTCTCTACTTTATTCCTATCTATTCTTCCTGACCATCTAGAAGCTACAATTAAAAAGGTCATGAGTAATCCATGGTATTAAATTAGTGTCTGCTCCCTGCCCTGGGGTAAAAACCAAGGAACACCCTTGCTTCCAGGCTTACCATTAGTCTTGGAGTTCTTTTTGCACTGCTTCTCTAACCAGATGCGAATCAAGCAGTGTTGTACAGTGGTCTTGAGTACTTGGAAGTTGATCCCAACAACTGTGGAGGATGGAAAATCAGCAAAGCCCAGAAACTGAAAGCCAGCCCAGCCTGTCAGTGTGCTCTATGGGCATTCTAGAGCATATGTCCAGGTGATGAGGCTTCTTGTCTCCTTGGGTTGATGTGGAATGGTATCAAGTGGAAAGCCTGAATAAGGTGGGTGTTTACTTCCTTTCCCTTGACTTGGGCCCACTTGTTGCTGGATCGTTTTCTAAGGATGAAATGCTACTTCGTTCAAGGATTCATGGTCAGGGACATTTATTTCTGCAGAGAGAGGTATAGAGGTTTGGTAGGTGATACTCAAGTATTATACCACAAGAAACCCCCAATCCCTGAGAGTCTCTGTCAGATCAGGCCTGCGCCATAGCCCTCCAAATCCAGCTACAGTTCCATCAATGACTTCCTCAGTGATTCTTCCCTGAAGAAAGATTATGCACAGGATCTAAACCAAACTAACACCTTTCAATGAAAAAAGTACCCTGGACCCCAGACATTCTCAGTTCAGGTTGGAAATGCCAAAGAGATACTGCTAGGGTTTGCATCAGGATTTGCCCCCAAAAGGCTCATGCACTTAAACTTTTCTCCTCAGTACAGCAATGTTCACACATGAGTTTTCAGGGAAGCATTTGATGGTGGATGCTTGGACCTTGCCAGTTGATTAACCATTCATAGATGAACACACTAATGGGAAGGAGTATAAATTGGAGGTATGTTGGGCATGGAGATAGGATGACCTCAGCAGGGTTGTGCCCTGAAGAGGTGTATTGTTTTCTAGGGGAGCTCTCCTTTCTCATTTCTCAGCATGATCTGTCTGTTTTCGATTTTTCTTATGGTTATTGTTCTATTTCTGGTTGTTCTTTCTGTCCTGCACCTTCTTGTATTACTTCTGGGTCTTTTTCTTGTTCTTATATTAATTGTTCTTGTTTCTCTCAATCCACCACTCTTCCTCCTCCTTTTTGTTCTTCACCTTCCTCCTGTTCCTCTCTTGATTCTCTTCCCCCTCAGGCTTGTCCTCTTTCTCCTCCTCCTCCTCTTCTCCTTCTTTCTCTAAGAATTGTTGGGCATGCTCTGTGTAATTCAAATCTACCAAACTCCTCTGCCCAGATGCAGTCTCTGTTCAGGAGCCCAAGATGAAATCAGTTCTCAATGAATGGCAAGTAGTGACACCAGGAGCCAAAGACAGGTGTCTTTCTTTCTTTATACTTGTCACGCTCATGAAAGGCTGCCTAACAGACACCCCATTTTTGTCATGCTTCTGCCTGTGGTAGTGAACACCTCATCTGAAAGAGGTTTTCTAAAATAGATGCCATGTCCAAAAAGCTTTCCTAATGGAAACAAGGTTTTCAAAATCTAGGAGATGGCCAGCATCACGGCAACATCCCTGCCATAATGCACATATGCCATAACACCTACTGAGTTCCAGGCACCCAGGTAGTCCTCCCATTTGACATCTGTTACACACAATCCTCCATGGGACTGGAACCTGTTCTCAACCCATGCTGGGTTGGATGTGTCTACTTCTGATATCATCCTAATAGACTATCATTTTTGTAATTCCTTATTTACTTATTTTTGTACCAGGGATTGAACCCAGAGGCACTTAAGCACTGAGACACAGTCCCAGGCCTTTTTATACTGATAGTGTCTAGGGAGGCTGGTTTTGAACTTCTGATCCTCCTGCACAGACTCCCAAGCCACTGAGATTCCTAGCCACTGCCACCTTGCCCAGCTCCTTGGACAATCTTGACACAAGTCTTCCTTCCTCGTGTGTAAGACACAGCCAACCAAATCAACTTGGTGTGTGAAAATGGGAGAACTGATCATACATGCCCTAGAGATAGTGGGTTTTATGGTAGACAGGCTGGGATCAAAGATGCTATGAGTGCCTAACTCACAAGGAAATGGCAATGGCATTATTCACACATCAGCATTGTGACCTATGTGCTTCTTTGATGCTGGAAGGAATAACCTGGCTGTTCAGATATCTTTTAGAGATGGGCACCCAGGCACAGAGGACTTGGAATTTTCCCAAAACCAACCCAGACTGTACCCTGGCCTTGACATACCCTTCACTGAATCATTTCCAGCTGCTATTGTACTGACATTTTTCTGAACAGGTAGCATTTCTCATGACCTAGCCATGGATTTGTTGCTTTAGTCCACATGATTGCTGACTCCAATTGTGGCCCATTTTTTCCTCATCTTCATTTGAAGGCATCCTTACCCATGAGCCACAAACCAAACTGCTGATTGAAGGAGCCTCTTTTCTTTGCCCCTCATGGATATCAGCTTCGCAATGCCTGACCAGGTCCAGGGGAGGACATGTTAGGGAGGTCCAGAAACCCCTGTGGCCTTATTGAGAATCTGCAGATCTGAGGTGCCCATCACTGCAGATTGTTTTGTGCAAAAGGCCCACCACACTGCCTGTTTCTTGGGCCAAGGCCCACTTTCTTTGAGCTGTGGCTTATCCTGAGCCCACTGTGGATCATTTCTCTCCACTATCTGTCCGACTTACTCTCATTCTTAGAGACCATTTTCAGCAGCTCAATTTCTTCTGGATCCTCCTGCTTGAGGAAATGTTGGTACAAGGCCCTGCATATGATGCCTGCAACCCTCTCCTGGTAGGTCACCTGGATCAGGGTGACAGAAATGTCATTACAGAATGGATTTTGGAGGGAGCTACTGAGAAAACAGTGGTCAAGGACATTCAGAAAATGACACCTCAGCTCTATATACAAGGGCACCATCTTTTAATCCTACTACCTGAGAGTAATTGCCTTATCATCCCATGGGATCTTGCAATGTGCTACTAGACATATCCTGGTACAAATATCTGCATGTATCTGTCATGCCCCCACGAGCCACATAACACTCAGGGTGAAAAAACCAAACTGCCTGTGCAGAACACTTGTCTCATCAAGAAGGGAAGAATGGGTCAGTGGCCTATGTGCCAGGTGTGCTTTAGAATGCAGGCTCTTTCTCTGAGTGGAGCAGGTGTATACACTAGAAAATATGGTACTGCCAGTACACAAAATAGACTCAGTTACAAGAGCATGCACTCAACTGCTTACTGATAGCCATGAGAGGCTCTGGTCCCCCAAGGCTCAGTGCTGGCCTGGTTGTAATGAGGTGCCTGACTCAGCACTGGCAGTCACTGAACATGCCTCCTCTGCAGCTCGACTCCTGGAGCATTAGGGTGTATACTTCACATCCATATAAATTCTACAAAGAACCCTTTTAGCTCCCTATTCATGTTCATGCAAATGCTGATACCTTAAGCTTTGGCATGACCCCCAGGTGACTCTGGCCCCCAAATTCCACTTAATCATGCTAAGGAGGCTTCCCTTCCATCACCAACAAATTCCCTCCTACACATATGACACATCACTGCAACCACCTCTGTTCCAACCTCCAATGGTCTATATCTCACTCATCAAGAATACCAAGTCCTCTGCAGTGCAGCCTGCACCCTAGGTATTTTTCTGACTTCATCTGTCCCCAGCACTTGCTTCTGCACTTGTGGCCTGCAAACCCCACAATACTCAGGTTCGCTCACTCACACCTGGAGTTGGGCATGCTGGTGTTCTCCCTCCTCTCGGGTCAAGCCCTTAAGACTAAACTCTCTCTTGTTTCCCACTACAGTTCATGGTGTCTGCTGTTTTCTGCCTTCCACAGTGTGGGCATGCAGGAGACAGGCCTGCTCAGGCTTGCTAGGATGTACTTTGACTCCCTCCTGTTCTGTCCCTCTAGGAGAATATGAACAATGAGGATTTCTTCCACTTGTTCATTGCAGTGAAGCAGTGAGAAGCTGCTATTGGTGATCCTTATGATAATAGACACATGGCTGTTGGTGGCCTGGGGCAATGGTCTGACTGCCACTGAAGACTTGCCGCTCACAGCTTGTGGGATACTGAACATCATTGGAGAAGTAGACTCCAAGAACTGTGGGGGTAACAACATCAGCAAAGCCTAGGAACTGTATGCCACCCCAGACTGTCAGTTTGCTCTATGGGCATTCTAGAACATATGTCCAGGAGCTGAGGCTTCTTGTCACATTGGTGGATGTGGAGTTGCAGGATAAAGGAGTGAAAAATGTGGGTATTTACCTCCTTTGGATTGACCTTGAAATAGTTGCTGGTGGCTCTTTGCCTCAGGATAAAATCCAAAATGATTCAGCTATTCATGGCATAATATACATTTGCTTCATCAGGGATCCTTAGCTCTGGTGAGAAAAAGGCACACATGTAGTAGGTGATAATCAAGAAGTACACAACAAGACATCCACCACAACTGAGAGCCTCTGCCAGGTCAGACCTGATACAAAGACCTGAGAGCCCTCTAATCTACCTACTTTTCCACCAAAGACTTCCTCAGTGATGCCACCCTGAGGAAAGACTATGCAGAGGATCTAAACTAAAGGAATACCTTTCAAGGAAAAAGTCCCTTGCACCCCAGAACCTCTCAGTTCAGGCTGGACAGGCCAAAGAGACACTACTAGAGTTTACATCTGGATTTGTCCCGAAAGGCTCATATGTTGAAGCTTTACTTCCTAGTGTAGCAATGTTCACACATGGGTCTTCAGGGAAGCACTTGATTGTGGGTGCTTTGACATGGCCAGAGGATTAATCCATTCATAAATACAATAATGGGAAGTGGTATAAATTGCAGGTATGTTGGCCATGGATGAAGGATATCCACAGCAGGGCTGTTCCTTCAAGAACAATTTTTTTTTTGAGTAACCTACTTCTCCATTTCCTCCTCATCATTATCCTTCTGCTTCACATTTTTAATTTCTTTTTCTTTTTTTTTTTTTAAATTTTTTCTTAGTTGTAGATGAACACAATGTCTTTATTTTATTGCTTTGTATGTGGTGCTGAGGATCGAACCCAGGGCCTCACACATGCGAGGCAAGCGCTCTACCGCTGAGCCACAATCCCAGCCCCTTAATTTCTTTATTGTTATATTTTTATTCTTGTGTTTTTCTTGTTCTTCTTCATCTTCTTCTAATTCTTCTTGTACTAGTCTTCTTAATGTTCTTATTCCTTGTCTCTTCCTTCAACTCATTTTCCTTTTTCCTCCCCTTCTCCTCCTCTACCTCCTCTTCTTTCTGCTCCTTCTTCTTATCTCTCTCTTCAGGACCAGTTTACCAAGCTGTGAAGAGTTCTATTCTACTACACATTTCTGCCTACATATGGCTTGTTCCTAAATGGAGTCAGTTGGCAATGAATGGGAACCGGGGGGCCAGGTACCTAAAGAAATGTTTCTTCATCAAAGTGCTTTTCTCATGCACTTGTCACAATCATGAAAGGCTGCCTAAGCAGACACCCTGTGGTTGCCTATCTTCTTTGAGGTCCAGCAGCCCTTGGAGCAACATTGAGAACTTGTAGATTAATGCCCCCTTCATTGCAGTTTGTTTTGTGCAGACAGCCCACCACATTTTTCCTGTTTTTTGGACCAAGGCACACTGTGTTTGGGCTATGAGTTATCCTGAGCCCAATGACTCATTCCTCCCCACCATCTGATTGTCCCACTTACTCTGATGGTTGGAGACAATTGTAGCAGCTCAAAGTCTTCTGGATCTTCCTGCTTGACCAAGTGTTCATCAAAGACCCTGCAGATAATGGCTGGAGTCCTACCGTGGCAGGTGACCTGAGCAAGGTTGGAGAAAGCTCATCAGAGAATGAGTTTTGGAGTAGCTACCCAGAGGACAGTGCTCAAGGACAATCGGGAGACAACTTAGCTCTCAATACAAGGGAACCATCTTATTATCTTGCTACCTGATGCCTTTGTGTGCTCATGTGAGGTCTTCCTATGTGCTTCTACCCAATCTTGGTACAACAGTCTCTTCACACCTGCTATGCCCTAAAGGTAGAAGGGTAGGTACAAGGACCAAACAGGCCTTGCACAGACACATCCTAGTCCCATCAAGATGGGAGGAATGGTCCAGTGGGCTCATGTATCCCAGCTCTGCTCTAGAATGCATGCTGCATCTGTGAGCAGACCAGGCAGAAACCCTAGATGCTTTGGTTCTCACAGCCAGGGCACAACATGGACTCACGGACAAGAGACTGCTCATGACGCCCTCATGATAGCCATGAGAGCTGCTGGCCTCTAGAAGCTCAGTGCTTGCTAGGGTGTAATGAGGTAGGCAGCCAGCAGGGGCAGTGTTTGAACATGACTCCTCTGCAACTGGAAACCCTGAGTCTTTGGGAGGATACTCCACATCCATAAACATTCTGCAGAGAGAACGTATATGCAAACTATGACGCTAATGGCTTCCTACAAGGCCCCAGTTCTCTGTGACCTACAACTACCTAAGCTAATCATGCTAAGGAAAATCCTTTCTCTTCCATCAGCAATGTCCCCCTACCCACACACATGAGAAATGACTGCCACCTCCTCTGTTCCAAACTTCAAGATCCAACAAACTGGTCAACAATACCAAGGTTTACAGAGTGCAATCTGCAATGTAGATGTTTCTCTGACCTCCTCTGAACCTAGCACTTGCTCTTGAACTTCCCGCCTGCAAACCCCACAACATGCAGGACCACTCACACTTGGAGCTGTGCATGCAGGTGCTCTCACACCTTTCAGGTCAAGCTCTTAACTGACCTCTCTCTTTATTCCCTTTTATAGTAGCTGTACAGGCAGCGACAGGACAGGTCTCTAGGCAAAGAACCTACGTTGAAAGGAACATTGAAAGATCCATGCTATGACCAGCTCTCCCCTCCTCTGGGCAGGCCTGACACTCTTCTTTCTGTTTGTCACATGCTCTCCAACCTGAAATGCAACCTCCAGGAATGTCTGTCCTCCTGCTCACTATTATCAGGGTTCCAGGGATACCCAAGTCCCTGGCTTGGGCTGCCATGCTACCTCATTCTCTGTGAGCTCTCATTGAGTCCCCTGAGAAGTAACTGACCTCTTTTTTCCTACGAGTGAGGACCACATCACTGTGGCCGTGGGAGAGGACAGGGAGGTGCAGTCAGACTGGGATGGGCTGTGGTGGGATCAATTGTCACAGAGCTTCCTCTGAGGCCAAAGTCTCCTCTCAGTTCCCCAGATGACCAGGACATTACCTATAGCTCTCTGCCTACCTCCTCCTACAGTTGAAGCCCTAGACTTCAGACTGTAAGTGGGAAGCAGAATTCAGGGAACTAGTGTTTGCTTATCCTTTCCAAGTCAAATAACCTTGCAGGTCCCTACTCTGGAAACAGGAGCCCATGCTCTTGTCCCCATGCCCATTCCATGTTATAGTTGCTCCAGTGATCCACAATGTTCACTGGAGTAGGACAAGATGCAGTTATGCTACATGGAAGCAGGGATGCTGTCACGTGTAGAATATGTATTCATAAAACCTGAGGTTTTGGGCTGATCCTCATGAAAAGGGATATGGCAGACAATTTTATCGTATTTGTCACTGAACTATGTAACATGCCTGAAAACATGTCTTCACACAGTGGGAGCTTTCTATATGTTCATCAGTGAATGAGCCCAACCTGCTGCTTCCTTGAGCATGGGAGCTGCCAGGCCCCATGCCCCTATCAGGCTATATCTCTGCTCCACTATGGAACCTGAAACATCCTTTATTAATGCAAAAGTGCTTCATCCAAGGCCTGAGTGATGAGACATCCCTGGCAGAGAGTTTCTTCATACAAGAAGAGAACATCAAAACCCATAGGCTTCACTGAGTTCACCTGGGAATGAGCTGAGCATACAGTATGGAGCAGCGATGCCCTGTGTGTGTGGGCTGCTCCACACATCTCTGTGGACCAGCTGAAGAAAGGATGGTGTAGTTTGCCTGAGAAGGAGAGTTCACTCCCCACTGCAAGGCTATGGCTGTCACTTCAAGATCTCATCCCTCTTGGTGTTGACAATCCCCTATACGTGGGCTCCTCTGATCTCCCTAGGTTTCGCAAAACATTTTGGTCTCCGAGAGGTACATGGTTTCCTCAAGATGCAGGCATGAGGGGCTTTACATGTGGGCTTGGTGGTATAGTGCTTACCTTGGGAACAGCAGGTCCAGCATGTGCTGGGTGGTGATGAAATATGAGTAGACAAACCCAAAGGTGCTGCCCAAATCTGAGTTCCTGTCACAAAAGACAGATACGGCCTGATTGATGAGCTGATCCTGCCTGTAGTCTTTAAACATCTCTCTACCCTGAAGGGCTCCTCCATGTTCTGAACCAGCTCATTTTCACCCTGGGTTGGGACCAAGAAGGGTAGGTTTAAAAATGAAAATGATAGCAAATAGAAAAGTGACTTTTTGTAATACAGTTAAGTAAAACTATAATGGTACAGTTGTCATCAATACTCCCCTCGCCCGACACGCACACACAGAGTGTAAGTCCTGGACCATTCATGAAGGATCAGACATGAGGGCCTGCTCGGATCACCTGCTCTATGTTACTCAGTGTTACTCTTGAGCTTCTCTGGGACAGAGGCTCTGGCATCTAGGATGAAGCCTTCCCAATGTTCCCACGTGAAGGCAAGGTGGCCCCCCTGAGATTCCTGGAAGCCTGAGGCTTGGCATGGTTTGAAACCACAGAACACCCTTCTCACTCCAGTGTCTCCAACCAAGTGAGCTTCAATAGCTTGCTCAGTGAAGTGGGCGCCTAGTTACCAGGGTTCCATGTTCTGTTTGATCCATCGCCTAGGCACTGAGGTCGCCTCTTGTGGTGCCCATACCTGAGGCTCCTATTCACATTAAGACCAATTCCAAAAGCCCCATGGGCTGCTGATTTCTCCCCTGCACCCAGCCACACCAAGTGCCCCAAACTGAACACATGTTCACCCACAACTACCCAAATACCCCCACCAGCTCCTGCCCAACTTGACTGCCACTAGAGTGACAGCTTCGAGGATTCACACCTGGATTTATAACCAGACCCTCCCTCTCATCAGATTTGTGAACCTGGCCCCATATTTGTGCTTCTTATGGGCTCCCAGTGTCCCCATAGCATCAACTTTCTAGGATGGTATTGGGTATATTTACCCATAAAAGCCTATCCTATCTCTGAAACAAAAGGTGGGACACACAGGTGGTTCAAGCACAAAATTAGAGATGGGACAATCACAAGAAGAGGAGAGACAAAGAATGCAACCCAACTCAATCACGCCTGTGTCCCACATAGGGACCTGGGCAAAGTCACTCCTCTCTTGGCTGCAGGTCCCACTCTGCACCATAGCAAAGTTGAGATGACTGAGATTCAGAGGCTGTCCCCTTCTGGCATAGAACTTCCCATGACTTCTCCTGAGATTTCAAGTTGGCCCAAGTGCTTCTTCTCAGTCTAAGGGTTGGGGGCCTTAGAGACTCCAAGGTATCACAGCATCCTGCCACCTCTCACCTCAAAGTGAATCAAACTATGTTTTTGGATTCATGGGAAAAGAAGTGGGCAAAGGTTATGAGATATCATTTCTAAAATTGAGTTATGCAAAGTCTTTGACTTCTGTATGGATCTCTGTCTCCAGCATTGCTTCCCTCTGTCTCTCTCTTTTTCATCCTCAATCCAAGCAAATTGATTTAGCATGTGTTCCATGGACACACACCTGTGATAAAGACATGAGTGTCTCATTTTCCCATCACAAAACCACTGAGGCTCAGCCAAACTACATCCTATCAGGAACACAGGCATGAGCTCAGAGGCAGATCCTCCCAGCTGAGCCTCAATGGAGCCTGTAGTCCCAGCCTCCTAAGACATGGAAATACAAGGTGGCCTAGCTGAGCCACCTTGGAGGCATGTGAACAGAAATTGACCTCATTGATGCTATCAGTCATTGAGTTAGAGGGCTGGTAGTCTCCACGCTTGGGATTGCCCTGGCCTATCTCTATCCACCCAGGCCCTCCAAGCCACACTGGCCTTTTATCCAATCTCCTCCTGTGGTCATACTCGATCCTGTCCCCCAATTTCAATATGCACACCTTCCACAACACAATGCTCCCAAAATGAGCAGGGCTGGCTCTCTCTTGTCATTCTGGTTCCAGCAGCAATGCCACCCCACTGAGATAATTCTGAATCCCAGCTAGTGACTCCAGCTGTCCTTGCCACACCTGGCCCTATTCTGGTTCTGGCTCTGGCTCTTTTCTTTCATGTACATTTGCTTTGAGATTTTGTGTATCCTCAACTGCAGATTTGCAGCTTCTGCTGGGTAGAGCTCATGGTGGTGACTTTCTAGGCCAAATCTAAACCCAACAGGATCCTTAAATGGGGTGACTAATGGAACACAGTGTTTAGTGAACAGATGAGAGGTTATTGGAGCCACTCTGCCTCTGAGTGGCTTCTTTTCAGGACAAGAATGCTAATGATGGAAGAACCCCTGGTGTGGGATGCTTTGGACAAATCATGACAATGGGCTCTCTTCCCTGGCAACACCTGCTCCATTGAGCATGGACACAACTGTCACGGCTGGTGGCTAAAACCAGCCCTGTACCCCATAAAGGACCCCACACACTCAAAACCTAGACTTGAGTGTGGGTGTCCTCAAGGCAATGAGATCTCAGGATCCCTGGTGCAAAGCAGTAAGTCTTCTCAACTCCAGGAGCAATGAAGTGATAATTGAGTTTCCCTTTTCCCTCTGCTGGCCCCAATCTGGGAGCATCTTCAGCCTGTAAAGACCCTAGAAACCATGGGGACACCCCAGCACTAGCATAGCATTTCTGTACATCACATGCAATCACCCCAGGGCAAGAACTCTTCATTCTGCTCTGTACTCTGCCCTGATCAGTCTTACCTCTCTCCTTCCTCAGTGGGATTGTACTGGTAGGGTTCCCATGTGGATGCCAGGGTGCTTGTGGCCACTGCACCCTGCTATGGTCAAATGTTTGGGTGCCAGGAACAAATGGAGACATTGTGGAATGTGTCTGGGAACCTCTGGATGATGTGAAGTCTCACCCTCCAGGTTTTCATCCCCAAGGGAATGAGCGGAGAGGGAGCCAGGAGGGCTCTGCCAGGTAAAGATGTGTGGTAGCTGACTAAGCCTCAACAAGGTGCCCAGGACTCTGGCCTTAGAGCTGGTTTTATGTGGAATTGCAGGAGGACCTGAAGAAAACCCAATTCACTCTATGCAAAGACACGGTAGACTCCCTCGGTGTGATGAGGCTGCAGTGCTTTTCAGAACCTCAGCATATCCCAGGTGTGTAGAGGTGGGGAATCCACTCTATCTCAGGCTGCTCCTGAGCAACTGTAACTAGATTTGAAGCAAGTAAATCTATATCAGGATTCTTCACATCAGTGTTTTCGGCTTCCAAACCCAAAAGTGTTCTTAAAGACACTGAGATTCTGTTGGCTCTGGACTCACTGTTTCTCTGAGATCCCTGCACCCGTTTTTTAGGTGGCCACACCGATTCTCAGCACACAGGCTGGGCCCACTCAGATCTCGGGGAATCCAGGCATTGCTTGTACTTCTAGTCCATCATGACCAACATAATGCCTGGCCAGATGAATCCAGAGTCCTCTATGCCACTAGGATGGCCCCTGCCCCCTGCTCAGGACACATCCTCCAATCAGCCACAGACACTACCATACACGAGGCATTTGTGCACACTGCCCTACAAAGACCTAGAGGAGGAAGGAACCCACAGTCTGGGACCCAAGAACCTAGTTCCTGGAATCAGAGCTGCCTACTGACATGGACAAACAGCTTATGTGCACATAGTCACCACTACCTGTAACTGAGAGTCCAACTGAGACAACTGCAGAGTTGGCAGTAGAATAGGTATATCCAGAAGTGAGGGTGAACTGCATCTGTTTAAAATGATGGTGTCCATAGAAAGATAAATCTTGTAGGATTTCACTTATCTCAGATTCTCAATAATCAAGTTCATAAAAACATAAGAATGTTCTTTTCTTGGGCCTGGGGAGGGGACTAGAATTCAGTATTGATGGCAAACTTCGTGGGATGACTCAGAATTTCTGCTAGATTTCACAAATCATGATGAATCTATTAAATATTACACTGCGCAGATCACAAGGTTTTCTTTATAGAATATTCTGTCAGTCTTAATGCTTCACATATAAAATGTCTCACAGGACATATGAGGGGAATGACCCCAAGGATGAGAAAATGGCTGGAACCATTCTAGAATGTGCACATGCAGGCTGAAGGTTAGGAAAGGAGACCAGACACATTGCCTCTTCAAGACTGCACTTGGTTGCAGGCTCACCAGGATGGCTGTCCCCACAGTGATGGCTCCATATCACTAAACATGCCTAGCTTTCCTCAGAAACCTGCCATACGACCAACCTCAGTTTGATGGCACCTAAATGTTGCCTAAAATAATTATCAACCTATTTAATCCATTAATTAATACACATCACAACTTTACCACTTAATCCAAATCACAGAATATTAGAAACAGATGATCATTTGCTTTGATACCTTCACTTCCATTTCATTACCCAAAGATGATCAATTCTATACTTCAAGTGATACAGATTTATTACAGAATGTCTAAGATCCTAAGGATATATTTTAGCTCATCCCATGTTATTGCTTCATTTTGTAAATAATATGACTTCATGTTTTGAATGTATCATCCAGCATTTTTCTTCCCCAAATGGTAGCCCAATTTCTGTGATCACTTACTGTTTAGAAATTTTACAAATTGTTTGAAAGTTCTAGAAGATGTGTTAGTGCTTATAATGAACAAACAACCCAACATACTCCAGAGAACTTACATGTGCTGTAAGAAAAAAATAATGTCAAGTAGAAGAATGGGCAGAGGGATCCAGAGGAAGCTCATTTTCACAGGAGAAGATCCCCCAATGAAAAGCATTAGAAGAGATACTAAGAAAAACACCAACAAAAACAGTGTGCTACCACTTTGTATCTACTCAACATGCAAAAGTTAGAATGTTAGCTAACAGGATGCTGGCAAGTTGAGCTACTCAGAAGAGCCATCTGGCAGTGTTTAGTCAAAGAAGTAAACATACATTCCTTGGCCCAGAAACTCCATCTGTGGGTATATCACCTATATAATGCTTAAGCAGTTTCACAAGAGGACATGCACAGAGATATTTATGCTCATGTTCCTTGCAGCCTCCTCTGGGCTGACTGAGAATTGAGGGTTACCTGGATGCCCACTGCTGGGAAAGTCAAAAGCTAAAAATAGAGTGGATACAACTCTTCATAAATTAAAAGCAATCAATTAAAAACAATGGATTGAAACATGATGGTAAAATCCCTAAATTCAAGTTCTTGCTATCCTACGTACCAACAATAATGCTTGGTCAAGACACTGGGATACTCAAAGGCAAAAAAATGAGAAAATATTATGTCATCATTACTTTTATTAAATGCAAAAGAGGAAATGATAATATTTACCCATCCAAGATCTGTTATGCATACTGAGATTTTTGTGGATATGTTTGTAAATGATTATCTACTTAGGTACTTTCTGTGACTCACCAAATGCAAAGATCTATGAAGAATTACAATTTCCATATGTGAATTCACCATCAAAACCCTTGAGGGTCAACAGGTACTTCACAAAATAGTTGCATGGGCAGTTGGCACCCATGCAGCCCTGGTAAATCAGAATCTGTAGGTTTATAAATTCCCAAGGTATATGAATAAGCATCACATCACAGTTCAGATTCCAAATCAAGGAATACTTTGATGGTGACTTGCAAGTTACTAATAGTTTCTTCTTCTAGAACTAGATGTGACAGAATGAGGATGTCACTGAAGAATGTCTACATATTAAAATTAGACTAAGAAAACTATTTGCAGCTAATGTCCATCTACCTTGTGCATCAAAGCAGTGTCACAGAGGACATGTGATTAGGAATGTATACAACTCACTGTGAGCGTCAAGAAGAAACACTTAAAACAGGCAACCTAAACTGACTCCCTAAAACCTTTCAAAATATTTCTGAGATCACATTCTAGAATGTCCCTTGACCATAGTTCACACATGGCTCACAGTTCTAAGTACTCATTATGATTCTTATTCTGTGATCCCAGTCAAATTAAGCACATTTGATATTCATGGTTAAGAGCAGAATCCCACCACAGACACAGTGGTCAGGCTAAAGCCCTTCTACATTCCCTCTCCCTCGGTGGATTCCCAAAACCACAGTGGTGTCACACTTGTGTGTCCCTCTGATGAGCAATGAGTGGCTGTGCTGGAACTGACCTCCTCACACCTCAACACCAGATCAAGCTAGGTCCCAGAGTCACTAGCCATAGGTGCTTCGTGAGACACATGAAAATCTCCCTTTGCCTCCTGCCACCACATGACACGACTACTGCCATGGTCTGGGGACACGTCTATCAAAGTCAGAAACACATTACAACCTCCTTTAAGTCAGGTCTATGGGATCTCCTCTTAGGTGTCTAGCTGACCTAGATGCCCTGGTCAGAGCAGGACTTCTGAAAACAGCACTGGACATAATTGAATAGTGAAACATCGACCACACACTGTACATCCTTGTGTGGGAAACATTTCAATGACCCTACCTGGTTGATGTTTATACACTAAGAAATGCTTCACAATTCCCAACAAAATAGTATCTATTCCCATGTTCAAAATGAGTCACAAGTTCAAGGCCAACCTCAAGGACTTATTGAGTCCCTAAGCAACTTACTGTGACTCTGTCTCAAAATTTTAAAAAAGAAGGGGGAGTTGAAGATATGCTATGTGGTGGAGCTCCCCTGGGGTCAATCTCCAGTACCAAAAGAAAAATGAGTCATTTCTGGAAAGTTGACAATTTGTGAGATAAGTGCCCTTTTTTCTTAACTCATGATACATTACTGGTTATTGTCATCAATCCATTTCAATATTCTTTCCCTACTGAGTACTTTGTATCAAATCTTCACTTTTCTCATCACTCTGATCATAGAATGCAGAGCATGAAATTCAGAATCTTGCAGAAATCTGGCAGAACTTATTGGAAAGAAATTAGATGACAGAGTTCTAGGTAAAGGTGTCCATTACACTACATTTTATGTCAAGAAGTAGAATCCATGGCAAACTATTCTTCATGTCCTACTGTAATCATGATCCACTTTATTCCTCTACCATGGGAAAATATTTTTATATTTTGTTTTTGGTCAAGAGATTACCCACTTACACAAATAAAGAACACAACCATCTATTTCCTTTTGGGGATAAAAAAAAGAAATGGAACTAAAATAGAGAATCAACCAACTCAGGCAAATATATACACTTCCAACTTCCAGGAATGGCAATCTTCTATTACTCTACTTGAAGTCTTCAATGTCATTGGGCATACGACTATGTGTCTCTAACATTTTAACTTGACTCTACCAGATAGAACACTTGAAAAAACCTACAATGTATATGAAGAAGAAAAAATGCTTAATTTTACAAAATTTCTTAAAATAGTACTCCCTGACTTTAGTTTCTCAACATAAAGGATAAAGGTGAGTACAATTTACATATATAAAATTTAAAACACCACACACATACACACACACACACACACACACACACACACGCAAAACAAAAACAGAACAGAGGTAAACAGAATTTAAAGTAGTGAGATTACACTACAGTGACTAAGATGCATCTGGAGTCAACGGAAAACAAAAACAGCATAATATACTATTTAAAAATCTGTTATTTTTAACCAAGAGGAATATTTTCAACATAATACCTGTACGTTTTGATTTAGCTTTCTGTAATAGAATCATTGGCTTCTTAGCAAACTTGATGAGCTCTTCCTCAGGCAATTTTCTGGCTGAAAGATGTCACCAACTTGTTCTCACATGGCCAGAGTGCCACAAAAAAAGAAACAAAGTCTGATATTCTACTGAATAAATCCTGAAGTTGACCAAACACCATACTTTGTTCCATATTTTAAAATTAGCAAATGCAACTTCAACTCAATTAGTTATTAGGCAAAAAGCAACCACAACCTCTTACTCCTACTGTTTTACAGACTGACATTTCCTAGGTTTTGATTTCTTTCATTGAGTCGTCAGAACAAATGCTAGTTAACATCCCTTGGTGCTGTCAAATTCATTCTCTTCCAAGATGCATACAAATCCTTGGTCACATGAGTATGTAAGCACATTTCCAACAACAACATGCATCAGGAAACATTTAGGTTTTAAATAAAAAGTCAGGGTCTGGGGTTGTGTCTCAGTGTTAGAGCACTTGCCTACATGTATGAGGCACTGGGTTCGATCTTCAGTACCATGTAAAAATAAATAAAATAAAGATATTGTGTCCATCTACAACTTAAAAAAATTTTTTTAAATCAGCATTCACCATTTTGAAAATCACTTAACCCATGCAAGCTCAGTTGTCTCATTTGTAAAACAAAAAGTCCAACAGGACTATCTCATGGTTTCCATGAAGTTTAATAAAGGAATCGAGTGCTTAGGCTAGTGTCTGAAAGGAAGCATGCAAATACATTTTAGCAATAAACCACTATCACTGGGAAATCATTCAATGTTACATATTGCATGGGGCCAAAAAATGATCTAATTCAACTCTCTCACCCATAATTTATACACTGGAGCCCACAGGACTCAGTCCCTTGATGCCTATCCTAAGTCCCTGCTCTTTCCATGGCACCAATACATAAACGTTCATAAATTAGACTGCTTTATTTAATCACTGAAAAATTATAGAATCTCTTAGCATTGTTAACCAGGAGTAGGAAGTAAACAAAAAAAAAAAGATTTCAAAAGCAATTAAAAAAAAAAAACGACAGAGATAAGAGTCAAGAGAAACGAGATACAGACGTGTGACTGTGTCAATTAAAATAGAATACCTTGACGAGTCTTTCTTTTAAATCGGCCTCCCGGTTCCCGGTCAAAGTTTGCTTATCCATCACCCTTCCTCTCTCGAGGGGGCCTGCTGGTCGGGCATTCTCTTTGCCTTAGAAGTCCGGGTCCCAGGAGAGACTGCTGAGGCCACCGCATCCTGAAGAGGACCTTAAAAATGGAAATCAACTCCGGCTGTGAAAAGCATCTCTGCCATGAGGAAAAGCTCTCGGGTGAGGAGAACGACAGTGGGTGTTGGGACGGGTCGTCGCTGTGGGGACTCGCACAAGATGGGCTCCAATGGACGGGTAGCCCAAGACGGAGTTTGGGAAGGTAGCAAGCTGGAGCTTGGGAACCGGGCCGCGGCAGAGTCGTTCCGGGAACCCACCCTCGATCCCAGTCGTGGCGCCGGGAGCTCGGTGCCGAGACCGTGGGCCGTTCCCGGCCAGCTCACCTTCTACATCGCCCCGGCCAAAGACTCGCCAGCCAGGATCCGCGGCCCCAAAGCCAGGACCTGACTTCCATGCTGGTCGGCCTGGAATTGGTGGCGACTGCAGGTCAAAGTTCGCGCTGTCGCAGAGGCCGCGCCTCCCGCGTCTCCGTGGCAACGGCTCCGACGCGCTTCCGCTTCCGCCTCTGCCTGCTGGGGCCGATGCCCTCGGCGCGCCCAGCCTGCCCGGCTGTCAGCTCAGCTCGCGGCCCTGGGGTGGGACGAGATCAAACTTCGTCACCTCCACACAAACTCCGTAGATGTGAAGCCTGCGGTTGCTACATCCTGATCATGGGATCATGTGGACGCCGCCCCCCCCCCCCCGCATGCGGGTTTCCTATCTGAAACAGCTCGTTAGTCAGGGTGATGAGACTGCTGTACAGGAGGAAAGGGGCCCTGGAAAGCAGTCTGCCAGTCTCCTTGCTGTGAAGGAACGGCCTATTTGAATTGATTTTTGAACAATTCATCAGAGTTGCGAACATCACCGCAGAAGAGGCAGAAGGGAAGCAGCTCAGGACAGGACACTCAAAAAGCAGAGTGAGAGAGAGAGCTCCCCTCTTCAAGACAGAATAGAAACCCCAAGGGCAAGCAGGAGACAGCCCTGCTGTCAGGCTTACCAGGACATGCTTTGACTCCGTCCTGCTCTGCTCCTCTAGATGAATATGAACAAAGAGGCTATCTTCCACCTGCTTGCTGTAGTGAAGCACTGAGGAGCTGCTATTGGTGATCCTTGTGATACTGAACTCATTGCTTTTGGTGGCCTGGGGCAATGGCTTGGCTGCAGCTGAAGAGCTGCTGCTCAAGGCTGGGGGGATCCTACATGTCACTGCAGAAGTAGACTCCAAGAACTGCAGGGGATGACAACATCAGCAAAGCCCAGAAACTGTATGCCATGCCAGTCTATCAGTTTGCTCTATGGGCATTCTAGAACATATGTCCAGGAGCTGAGGCTTCTTGTCAACTTCTTGGACATGGAGTAGCACCAGGAGTAAAGAGGGAATAAAGTGGTTGTTTACCTCCTTTTGCTTGACCTTGGACGACTTGCTGCTAAGTCATTTCCTTAAAGGATGAAATCATAGTTGACCCACGATTCATGGCAAAATACACATTTCCATCATCAGGGATCCTCAGCTCTAAACAGAAAGGGACAGAGGTGTAGTAGGTGACATTCAAAAAGTACACAGCAGGACATCCACCACAACTGAGAGCCTCTGCCAGGTCAGGCCTGACGCACAGACCTGAGAGCCCTCTAATCCAACTACTGTTCCACCAAAGACTTCCTCAGTGATTCCACCCTGAGCAAAGACTATGCATAGAATATAAACAAAGGGAACATCTTTCAAGGAAAAAGCCCCTTGGTCCTTGAACCTCTCAATTCAGGTTGGAGCTGCCAAAGAGACACTGCTAGAGTTTGCATCTGGATTTGCACCCAAAGCCTCGTGTGTTGAAGCTTTTCTCCTCAGTGCAGCAATGTTCACACATGGGTTATCAGGGAAGGGCTTGATGGTGGGTGCTTTGACCTTGCCAGTGGGTTAATCCATTCATAGATGAACACACTAATGGGAGGTGGTATAAATTGGAGGTATGTTTGGCATGGATGAAGGATGTCCACAGCAGCACTGTGCCTTCAGGAACAATTTTTTTTTTTGTTAGCTACTTCTCCCTTTCCTCCTCATCATTATCCTTCTGATTCATATTTTTATTCTCTATACTGTTATACCTTTTGTTCTTTTTGTGTTTCTCCTTCTTGTACTTTTACTTCATGTTCTTCTTGTTGTTCTTGTGGTTCTTGTTCTTTCTATTCTTCTAATTCTTGTTCTATTCTTCATGGTCTTCTTATCATCTCCTTAAACTCATTTTCCTTTTCATCTCCTCCTCTTCTTCCTCCTCCTCCTTCTTATTTCTTTCTCCAAGTCTAGTTTGTCAAGCTTGGAAGAGTTCTATTCTACCACACACTTCTGCCTAGATTTGTCCTCTGTTCAGGAAGCCCTAAATGGAGTCAGTTGGCAAAGAATGGAAAGAATGGAAAACAGGTGCCTAAAGATACGTTTCTTCATTGAAGTGCTTTCCTCACATACTTGTCATAGTCATGAAAGGCTGCCTAAATAAACACCTTGTGGTTGCTTATCGTCTTTGATAGAAGACATAGAAACCTATCTTCTTTGCCCCTCACAGATATTAGCTTTACAAAGCCTGATCAGATCCAGGGGAGGACACGTTAGAGAGTTCCAGCAGCTCCTGGGGCAACATTGAGAAGCTGCAGATTTATGTCCCCATCATTGCAATTTTTTTTGTGCAAAATGCCCACCACACTCTAGCTCTTTTATGGGCCAAGGCACACTGTGATTGGGCTGTGAGTTATCCTGAGCACACTGTAACTCATTTCTCCCCACTACCTGATTGTCTCACTTACTCTGATGCTTTGAATTTGCATTACAGTAATTTAAGAATATTAATATTCTAATCATATCAGGGTGTAGGAATAAGGAGTCTTGTTCCAAGGAAAGGTACAATGGGGATAAGTGATAAGCAAGCTAAATAACTGTCTGGCACATTGACAGACCAGGGGCAGATAAGCTCTGTCCCTGGTCTTTGAGACAAAACATCTGGAGGACTGGGTCCTAGCCAGATCGAGTCCTTGAGATTGTTGTGAAGAATAATGTAGGCCTAAATTGGCTTCAGACATGAGCTCACTTGTTTATTTCTCTCTGTAAAGGAGGGAAGAAGAAATGCAAAGTGATTCAGATGGCTACAGTTGTGCTTGCTGCATTGCCTGTGATGATAAAGTCCAGTTGCTCTAAGTGGGTTTCTTCTGGAAGGGATTTCTTTTTTAAAATATTTCTCTTTTAATTTTTCTATTTTAATTATCCTATTGTAAATACAATAAAATCTGTTTTTCTTTATAACTATAGTGTGGCTTGTGAATATATACTGCAAATGGAGCTTTTAAAATTAGTCTGAGCTCAGCAGATGTGGGTATTATCCCCACATAGGACTACCTATATAGACCAAAGTTTATTTGCTTTGCTTCGACAAGAATCATCTCCATTACCATCTGTTTTTTCAAGTTACCTTTCAAAGTGTTCAGTGATTTTCAGTGTATTCACAGTATATTCATAAGCACCACCACATTTTCCAAAATATTTTCACTACCCTAATATATAATACATTAAATCATGGATCCCAAGTGAGTGTATGCATATTTGTAAATATCACTGAATCCAATCTTACATTTCATCCTTCTTGGTTGAACACTCTAGAATTCAATCCCCTACCTGATCTTTAGCTGCCTCCCAATTGTTAGGTTGGTTCAGGGTCCAGGATGTCCAATTAGGGGGACCGGTCAGGGCAGCTGCGGAAGGGATCAGCCAGCCAGACGCTGACGTCACCAGTAGATGCGCCTCCTGTCAATCAGCGGGTTTTTCTTGACCTATCCAGGAAAGACTCTGGCCTTCTCTTCCTGCCCCCAAGCCCTCCCCTTCCTGACCAAGCCTTTTGAAATTGTACGCCCGAACGCGGGCGCCATTCTCCCGGACACACTCCGATGGATAGGAGAGTCCAGCCCAAGAGAATGTATTTCCAACAAAGCCTTGCCCAGCAGCTTTAATTCGTCTCCTTTTGGTCCTCTGGCTTTACACAATGGTGCGCGAAACCCGGGAGGGTTTTTGAACTTCCCCCGTACCGGGTCGAGGCAAGCCCTCCCGACCAGGAGAACTCCTGAGCTACTTTCTCCGTCTCCCCTCACCCAGATCGACAAAGTGAGGTAGGCCACCCCTGCCCCGTCTCCCCTGACTTCTCAGCTTGCCTCCCTCCCTCCCATCCGTCTGCTCCAGAGGCCTATCTGATAAGTCACATGTGTGCAATAGGTCTCTCTGTCCAGGGCCGCTTGGATTAGGAAGACGTTCCCAGTCCTCGTGTTAGCCACCTGCCGTCTGGGCCCCCGGAGAGTTTCCAGGGACGTCTGAATTCTCCGCCTGGCCCTCCGTTCTCCAGTGGACACGAACAGCTTGAGGGATGCCTTTTTCTGTTCCCGCCTACTTCCCAGGAGCGCTGAGAGGTCACGGGAAACACCAATTCTTCTCTAGACCCCACAACTCCTTTGAGCTGTCTGTATCGCAATTTTGAGAAACTAGTATTTGCTATGGCCTCAGTATGGCTTAGACAATGGATCAAAATGGCCTCCAGGGGGAACTTTTGATTTTCAAATCCTCACTGATTTGGCTAATTTTTGTCACCGGATGGGGAAATGGACAGGCTTTGTTGGAAAGTACGCTCTTGCCCCTACCTTCTTTCCCATCTGTTCTGTCCTCTCAAGTTCTTCTCGCTAGGGAAAATCCCAAGCCCCCTTTCCCATTTGCTCTTCTGTATCTCCTTCCTCATTCTCAGATCTACATGTGCGGCCACCATTATGTCCCGCTCCCTACCCAGACCCCACCTCCCGAAGTGCAGCCATCTTCCCGGGAGGCGGAGCCAGCCTCAGTCCCGGCGCCCGAGGGCAGAGACGAGGTGTTGGGCAGAGCCTGCCCGCCCTGCGTCCCTGAATCTCTCGCTTCATCCTGCTTCGTCCGCGCGCTGCTCAGACGGGCTAGTGTAGCTGCCACAGACCAAGAGACTTAAAGCTAAAAGGCCACGAGCTCTCTCTCGCTCGGCGTCTGTGAGCTACCAAACCAACCACCCTGCATTTTTTTATTTTTACCAGCCACGTCATTTTTTTTCTAAGACTCTTTCTTAACTTCTATGCTTTTTGAGCTCATGACCTTAATCCTTCACATCTAGGATAATGTTTTCGGATCAGTCCTATTTTTATTCAACAATGGAGTTTTTTTTAAACATCTAACATTGCCTGCAGGCCTTTATTTACTATTGTTGTTGTACATCTGTCTATGCATGTGTGTGTATGTACCATGTACATGGTATCAAAATTGGCACAGATAATGAGCGCTCATGAATTAAAACCAAAAAAATGGATCCAAATATTTTTGATTCACGTGATTTAAAAGGTTCAATTTAAATTGAGCAAACACAAAGGTTTATAGATTCCTATATGAAGATTTAAAGGTTTCTACTGTTGCCTAAGTTCAAAAAATTACAAGGATTGCTTTAGGATATGAACAGAAGGAATTAAAGATTCTAAATATGGTATTTATTGGATGGAAAAAGAATATTTCTGATCAAAAATTTACAACTGTGATCAAACAAAAACTTAGAATCTAAATTTTTCTTTGAGAACTAAACTTAATGTAATAACATCAATGTAATTCTGGTTCTACTAGTTCTATTTTTATATTAAATGTGTTCATTTCTTTCAGATGTACAAGCTTTAAAGCAGAAGGTTTTAAAGAGCATTATATCAAGCTAATGTTCTCCAAATTGAATTTGTATGGTATTGATTTATATCATTTAATGTTTTATAACTGAACCTAACATCAGTAAGATAAGGCTTTAGGTTATTTTTACATCAGAGTAATCTTTTAAATAAATGAGGACCTAATCTATTTAATATTCTGCTAAGATTTTGCAAGGAGCCCTGTCTTACCTGAGATAATTCTGTCTCCCAACTTACTACAATGGCTTTAAAGTAGGCAAGACTCCAGTTCGTTTAAAGATATGTTCAAAGGATTGATTTTGTTGTAAAGATCATTTGGATCTCAAACAGGGATATAATATGTAACTCAGCCAAATTTTCAGAAAGCTGTTACACAAACTAAATATGTTTTTACTGTTGTGGATTTTATTTTGTATTTTCCTGAAACTCTATGATTATTGCCTCTTAATGTTTTACAGAGATACTACTTCAAGAACAGACAACCCAATTTAATTAAAAAAAATAAGCCATCACCTACAGGACAGATAGACCTTAAAGTTAAAGCCCAGTACCCTTACTTTGAGATTGGTGAGATTGGCTTACTGAGTGTTTAAGATCAAGACTTTAAAAACTAAAATTAAATTAAAGGGCCAAGAAAACCAGTATTTGGCTCTTGCCCTCTGAGTCAGCCTGAATCCAAGGAATGAAGAAACTTCTCTAAGGGCTTTATACACCTCTGGGCTGCAGGACCTCCTGATCAGGGAGACTGCTGAGACCATTAGAGAATTAAAGAGCTGATCAAATGCCATATGATGGAGAGGAAGGTCAAAGAGAAAGGGAACCATCTCTCATGCTTCCTGGGGAAGCCACACAGTCAGTGCCAGACCTCGACCTATCCTAATGCAGATGGCACTAGCAGAGCTAATAAGCTGCTCTCAAGTATCTTAAAGATGCCTCCCAGGAGACCAAAAGGTGACTCTTAACAATAGGTAAGAACATAAGTCATTTTGACTTGCTTCATCTTAAACACCTAGCAAAACAGCAAAACCAAGAACACAGCCATTCTTGGGCATTTAAAAATGCTTTAAAGATAGACATCTGTGACATTAAAAACTAGATACTATGTTTACATGCCTGTCCTCTCCAGCCTTGTTATGGGGATATATTCTCAACCATTATACTTCCTACATTTCAGACTGTTTCCTCTGTGTATATTTGAATCATAATTGTAATTCCCATTCATGTTCCTCAATTAACTGTACAGCGAGGCTGAATTAGCATGACTTGTTACCATCTCCCTTTCTAGGGCAAAAAGGGCTCTCCTTGGCCCCTATTTGCTGCCTCTGGGCTAGGACAGGAGGACTTGATTATGCAGTAACTGCTACTTAAAAACTTAAACAAATTTCATTACAGAACCGACCAGCCTTGAACTCCCATCATGCTGGACTCCCACCAAACTCAAAATTTCTTGGCAGCCCACTTCTTTTTCTGCTAATCAGTAATCTTTCCCAAGCCTCTGTTCCTACCCATAGGTGATGCTTCTGCATTCAAGCAACATGACTGACAACCAGAGGCTCCCACACCCCTGCATCTGCCTCCCTGCCTGACCGCCACCCGAGCCATCTCCTCCTCTCCGGTGTCCCTAATCCCACAAGAAGTAGCCAGACCGAATCTGCTGCCCTATATCATCAAAAAGGCTGTGATGTTAGGTCGGTTCAGGGTCCAAGATGTCCAATTAGGGGGACCGGTCAGGGCAGCTGCAGAACAGAGCAGCCAGCCAGACGCTGACGTCACCAGTAGACGCGCCTCCTGTCAATCAGCGGATTTTTCCTGACCTATCCAGGAAGGACTCTGGTCTTCTCTCCCTGCCCCCAAGCCCTCCCCTTCCTGACTGGGCCTTTTGAAATTGTCTGTACACCCAAATGCAGGTGCCATTCTCCGGACACACTCTGATAGATGGGAGAGTCCAGCCCGAGAGCGTGCATTTCCAATAAAGCCTTGCGCAGCGGGAAACATGGTGGTGCCCATACTGGATGTTCCGTGTCCCTCTGCATGTGGCTCACGGCAGCCATGTTGGTGTGTTCTGCACATGCGCGCTGCTTACCGCTTCAGCCTGCCTCAGCAGAGGCAGCTATGTCTGCGTTCTGCATTTGCCTTGCTAACCTAACAATGTGGGCAAGATTTTCCAATTGGCTCAGGGTATGATTTATTTCTACTTCCTCATCTCCTGGCTGTCCTTCAATCCTGCTGCTGGGCTCTGTTGAGACTTTACTCTCATGGTGGTTCTGGGGTCAGTGAGGTGAACTGGGGGAAGGTCTGGAGAATAGGCATTCACATGAAGCCCCTGGTGAAGTCGCCCGAGGTCTTCATGTAAGCAAATGCAAATTTCCTCCTGTGGTGAGGAGAGGCTACTTTGTAGGCAAAGGAAGCTTGGGATTTGGCAGTCCAGCTTTGTATTTGACCAAATGATCTCTTCACAAGTCTAGGGTCCTACTCCTTCCCAATCAGGGTCCTCATCTTAGCAAAGGAACTTGCTGAGGTTGATCATATCACCTTTGCAACAATTTTGTCACCTGCACAATTATGTTTAGGATCTGAAGAACACCTTGCCTGTCCTGTCATTATACAGACAAGGGATACTTTGAGATGAGAATTTAATTGTTCATGATGATGATGATGATGATTTTGTAATTCTTGGAGGGCACACAGGAATAGCCATCTAATTCTACAGTCTTTTGTGATCACTGTTGGCACAGAAATCATCTTTAACAGCAGCAAGAACCCCAAATCCTTTTCCTCCTTCCTATCCCCACAGTACTATCAGTGCTAACTGGAGTTCTGCTGCTGCTGAATGGCATGGGCTACTAGCAGTCCTTCTGTTCCCTACACATGCAGAGACATATGCATAACCCACCCAGAGTTCCACAATGAGGAACTGTGGTCACTCTTGATATCAGCCAGGGATGGGCAGCACACAGAATCAATCTCAGAATATTGGAACAGATGTGCTGCTGAACAGCTGTGGGCAGAATTTGGAAAGCATGTGTATTCATTTTCTGGGATGGCCATATCAAATTTCCATAAACTAGATGTTTTAAACAATGAAATGGTGTTGGAAGAGGCTGAGATCCAGGTTGTTTCCTTCTAAGGGTGCTAGGCAAGGACTGCTTCAGACATTTCTCTTAGCTTCTGGCACTTCTTTAGCATAACCCCAATCTTCACAGGATATTCTCCTTGTGAGTCTGGCTGTTCACATTTACCCTTTTTATAAAGACACCTGTAATACTGGATTAAAACCCACCTTAGTAACCTCATTTTAAATTAATTACATCTGCAATGACTATTTCCAACTAGGTCTCATTCTGATGTACTAGGGGTTAAGACTTCCACATATGAATTGGGGAAGGGGGTCAAAATGCAATTCATTATACCATCAAGGGGTGATCACACAGAAATGAGTAACAGTAGAAAGTTGTTAGCACCCATGCTGGATGTTCTCCATCACCTCGTCCAGCTACCTCTCTTTTTCCACCTTGCTTTGTGCCTGAGAGACTGACCTCTGAAAACTGCATCCTTGAGCATCCTGACCTCCCACAAGCTGTCATCTGATTTGGGTAATGGGAGACATAGGCAGGAGCTTTGGGGGTGGGAAGAGAGAAGTCAGGCTATTATGGTGCCCCCATAGTGCCGTTCCCATCCCTTCCCAAGTATTTTTTCATATTCCTGTGTCCCCATGCTGCTTTTATATTTAGTATTTGGCAAGTAAAAGCATAATTATGTTTAAATGTTGATGAATGTGTTTGGATTGTGTCAGGAGCACATTCAGTAATACTAGCTGATGTTCAAGAGTGCTTACAGTGTGCCCATCTCCCATTTATTTCTGCAACTTCAGAGCCCAGAAGGACATTGAAAAGTGGCGGGTGCCAGTGAATATTTCTGGAAGGAATATTTTATTGTTATCCCTGACTGCTGTCCATACCCTGGTGTACCCTAGGTCCCTGCTTATAGCTGACTTTCTTAGATTTTTTTTTACTCCCCAAAAGAAATTTGTCTGTGGCTGGTTAGTCCTTGACCATTGGCTTCCCTGCTGCCTAGGTGAGTGGTCTTGACTGTTCCTTTCCCATAGGGTTCTGTACTAAATCCGATCTGAGTTTCTTTTTCTTTTTGATACTGCGGATTGAAGCAGGGGTACTCAACTACTGAGCCACATCCCCAGCCCATTTTATTTATTTTTTTTTAAATTTTGAGACAGGGTCTCACTAAGTTTCTTGGGCCCTTGCTAAGTGGCTAAAGCTGTGATTGAATTTGTGATGATGATGATGATGATGATGATGATGATGATGTCATCTCAGCCTCCCAAACCACTGGGATTATAATCATAGGACATGTCGCTTGACTAATCAGAATTTCTGAGCTGATCCTTTGGATCCTCTGAAAACAGGTTCCTAGGCTTTTGTAAAGGGTTCCATTTGGTCTCAGGTGTCCTGTAAGGATTTCACTAGTACTTTTAAGTTCTGTACTAGTTATCAGTCACACTGTCAGAGATCCCTTTGTTAAAATCAAGGTGGAGGGATATTTTGATAGACTATTTCTATGCCTCTTTGGCTAGGGTTTTGGATTTAACTGCTAACCTGTGGAGACTGCTCTGAGGGCCCCCCAGCTTGTTCAAGGCCAGCTATTATGTGTCTTTTTCTAAAATAGCCTTGAGGAAATACTCATTTTAAATGTTTTTAACATTACATTAACCTTGTATATAATAGTGGGGGTGTGACATATTCATAGATGCATATAACATATTTTGCTCCATTTCAATCCCCAGTACTGTGCCTTTCCCTCCCCATCCCCTTCCTCTATGCTACTGATCTTCCTTTCATTTATTTATTGCTTTTAATTGCTGCCTTACAGTTAAATCTAAAAGTGAAATTTGCTGTGATATAGTCATGCGTGTATATAGCATGGTTTGGTCAATTTTGTTCCACAGTTCCACCCTTCCAATCCCTCTTCCATTCCCCTTGATCGCCCTCCTATCTCTCCAGCATCACTTTTATTACTCAGTATTGCTTTGGCTATTTCCAATCTTTTATTCTTTCTTATGAATTTTAGGACTGCTTTTCCTAGTTCTATGAAGAATGTCATTGGTATTTTGATGGGAATTACTTTGAATTGGTAGATTGCTTTTGGAACATTTTAACAATACTAATTCTGCCTATCCACAAACATGGGAGAGGTCTTTCCATCTTCTGAGATCTTCGATTTCTTTCTTCAGTGTTCTATAATTTTTATTGTAGAGGTCTTTCACCTCCGTGGTTAGATTATTTATTCCCAAGGTTTTTTGTTTTGCTTTGTTTTGTTTTTTGAGGCTTTTGGTAGGAAATTTCTTTGTATGTTAATTTTTGTATGTTAATCTTGGAAATACTCATTTTTAAACCTTCCTCCACATACCCTGCAGCTTTTCATTACTCTCACCCATTTCACATTTTCCTCCTGCCTTCTCTCAGAACAAACTGGACTATTTCTGGATATGAGACTCCTAAGGGTGGCTCTAATATCTAACCTTAGGATGTCTGGGGTTGAGTTTGGTCTGACACTTGCTTCAGGTTCCCCCAACATCTCTGCCTTTTCTGCAGCTCAGTTGCTTCCCTTGTGAGAGCATCACAAATGTGCTTTAAAAGAAAAAAGAAATGATGTTTTAGTGATGGATATGCCAATTATTCTGATAGGATCATTGCACGTTGTATACATGTATTGAAACGTCATCCAGTGCCCCATAAATATGGATAAGTATGATGTGTGAATTTTAAAAATCTTTAAAAAGTGTGCTATGCTAAAAAATCCGAACATAATTGTTTTCAGTTGTTCACGCTATTTTGGGGTTATTTAAAAAATGTAATTTAAAACTCTAACATACTTGTGTTTACTGGCCTGCATTCCAGCATTCTTCTCAAGATAAATGGCTCTGGTTTGGGCAACCTGCAGCTTGGAGAGCAAGACCTCTTTTCCCCTGGATCCTCCTTCCACCTCTTAGAATGAGATGTGTGGTGAGAGCTCTTTCCCAGGAGCGGCAGCCCAGAGTTTGGAGCCTCGGCGCTGCCTAGGAACTCCCCGCGATCTCGGGGAAGACTGGAGGGATGAGACTTGGCAGCGGGACCAGACTTCCTCCCTCCACTCGGGAACTGTGAGCCCCAACCGCCCCGGACACCCGAACTCTCAACGCGCTGCTGAAGGCTGCAGGGCGTGGGATGATCGAGCTGGGGGCGGGGCCGCGCGCGGGCGACGCGAGGTGGGCGGGGCGAGCTGCTCCGCGGCGCTCCTGCGACTGCCTACGCCGAGCACCGGCAGGTCCCTGGTCCCCACGCGCAGATGTTGTCGCTGCTGCCGCCGCCGCCGTCTCCCCGCCCCCCCCCCCCCGAGCGCGCTGGACCCAGTGTGGCCGGTGGCCGCCGCGACGTGAACCCGGGGTCCTCAAGCGTGGCCAGATCGCCGCAATGTGACTCAAGCCCGAGGAGGTGCTGCTGAAGAACGCTGTGAAACTGGGTGAGCCAGAAGTGCAGCTGCTACTTCGTTCTACAGTGGCGCAGCAGGCACGGAGAGTGGGGCGACCTCCTCACCCGTAAGGGGCTCGCTGGGGTGGGCCGGGCCTGCAGCTCCCAGCCCGGGGCTGAGTCGCAGGTGGCGATTTCATGGGAGACATGGGCTAGGATGGCCCGCCCTCGGGTTTGTTTTCCTTTCTCTTGCTTTTCTCTTGCAAGCTCTGGTGTGGTTGAGCCACAGGGACTCGTGGCTGGTGCATTTTCCGGTTGAGGCAAGTGCCTTTACCACCTGGCCGGATGTGTCCCTGGAAGCCAGACTGGGTTTGGGAATTGGAGAGAAAATGCCTTCTGGAGTCCGACCACAGGGCGCGCGGGAATGGGGAAGACTTGAGGGATACCCCAGGAGTGGGTAGGAATTGGCAGGATTCTAGGTGGAAGGGGCAGTGGAGGGTTCCGGATGGAAGTGGGGTGAGGCAATGGGGGGGACCCAATGGTCTTGGTGAGCTGCAGAAGCAGCAGGTGTCTTTGGGGGGAGGAGGTAGCACAGGAGGCAGGAAGCCATAGGGGCCTGAGAGGGCTTCTGAGCTGCATAGTGGTCCTTACTACCCTGACTCTTGGGAAATGAAGCTTGGTGGAGCCTTGCAGGGCCCAGCAGAGGCAAAGAGGCTGGAGAGAGGTTTGTGCCCCATTCATTGATGTGTATTTTAATTTATGGTACATTAAGTAGGTAGGGCACCTGGTTTACAAATGGTCTCCATTATAGTCAAGGGTAAGCACAGCACTTGGAGATTTCTGAAGTAGGAAGCATTTGTCCTACAAATGCTGGTATTCTCTGTGCTGCTTTGGGAAAGATTTATGAGGGCAGGTGAATGAGGGCCTGCAGCCTCCAGGTTATCCACATCTAGCAGGCTCTAGATGTGTAGGGCAAAGCTGCCCATATGGTGCTGGTTGTACTTTACTTCAGGCCCTCTTGCTTCTGACTCTGGTGTCCAGAATCTCCCTGTGATGAATTCTGAATGGTGTGGACCCCTTGCCCTTGCATTCTAAAACCAAGCAGGTCTCATGTTTTAATAGTGGGCTTCCGTCTTCCTTGGCTTGAAGTTGCTGTGAATATTCAGAACATTCTTAAAGGCAACAATATCAGCAACAAGAAAAAAAAAAAAAGAGGAAAGCCTACAAGAAGATACTTATTTCTTAGAGACCCAGAACTTCCTATTGATTGTGCAAGGATGACATCTCCTATGTAGCCTCATACTTGAACTTTGAGCATTTAGCCCAGAAGCAAGTGGCATGGCTATGCCAGTTGAGCAGCCCAGACATACAGCATCACCATCTTGCTGTTCTTCCTGGGGCCACTTACGGATGCTGTAAAGTCAAGACTGGACACAGGCCAGCTCATGTTGGTGGTTTTAGCAAAATGTAGGAATCCAACGTGACAGACTTTTGGCAATTTAAGAGTTTAAAACTTAGATTTAGTTTATGAAAATAATGGGGACTGAAGTAAAATGCATTGTGACTGATTCATTTTTTTTTTTTTTTTGTGGTTGAGGATTGAATATAGGATCTCCAGCAAGATAGGCAAGCACTCTACCATGGAACTATATTCCCAGCCCTTTTTTATTTTTTGTGATAGTCTAAGTTGCAAAATTGTCCAGGTTCTTTGAACTTGTGATCCTCCTGCATTATCCTCCTAGGTAGTTGGAATCATGGGTGTGTGCCTCCATTCTGGGTTACTCTTCTTTGGAGGGGAGCAAGTAGAGGGGGGCAAGGAGAGGTTGGAAATAAAATGTGAGGGTGCAGTAACCAAAAAGTGTGTCTTTTATTGAAATACTAAATTTGCTACAGGTAGAAGTTTAAACAAGGTCTGGAGACTAATGTGATATGAATCGCCCAACTTCAGGAATATAAGCTTTTGTTTCATTGAGGATTATCATTTGCCATCCTACTTAGACACACACACACAACACACACACACACATGTGCAACACTATAAACACCTCCCTGTTTTATTTTTTCCATAATTTTTTTACTTTCTAATATGTAGTGTACTTATGTGTTTTCTTCATAGTTTGTCCTTATTTAATTACCTATTTACTAGGGCAGGTATTTTACTTATGATGATGCCTAGTATATGCTAGCTAAACATATTTTTAGGGCATTTTTCTCAGCCCTCCCCTTTTTTAAAAAATTTTGGACAGGGCTTTGCTAAGTTGCTTAGGGCATTGTTAAGTTGGTGAGGTGGCTTTGAACTTGTGATCCTATTGTGTCAGCCTCTTAAGTTGCTGGGATTACAGGCATGTGCCACCACATTTTTATGGGTGCATTATGGTTATACATAATTGTAGAATTCATTGTAATGTATTCCTACATGCACACAATGTACCAGTATAATTTGGTCAATATCATTCTCCAGTATTTCCCCTTTCAATAAACACTTGTAGGATAAATAGATAGATGAATGCACGTATAAATGGTGGATCCCACTTTTTTCTTAAAAGTTGGATGAGCGTAGAGGCCCAGCTTTTTCAACTGAGGCTGAGCTGATGGAGTGGATCAAGAATATCCCCTGTCTCTTCTCTGCTTCCTGTTTATCTGGCAATCTGACCACTGTGGGAAGCTGGACGGCGTGGGTGGATGGGAAACAGTCCAGAGTCCTCCTCCATCTCCTTTATTTTTTCCTTGTAGCTCCTGCTTTTGAGGGTGAAATATAGTGGCAGTGTGGCACTGACTTCTCACGTGGCCAGGCACAGACAGGCTGACCTTGCCATCTCCTAGAAACTGTTTCTTTGGCTTTTAATTTTTTAATTTTTAATTTTTGGTACATTGTAGTTATACCAAGAGTGGGGTTTATTTTGACATATTCATAGATGCATAGAACATAGTTTTCTCCGTTTCAATCCCTAGCATTATTCTCTTCCTTACCCTTCTTCCTCCCTCTGATCCCTTTCCTCTACACTAATGGTCTTCTAATTTTTAAAATTTATTTTTAATTGCTACATTTATATATAAAACTGGAATGCCTTGTGCTATATTCATACATGCACATAATGTAATTTGGTCCATGTTATTTCCCAGTTCTTCTCCTTTCGCTCCCCAACTCCTCATGCTTGGTCCTCTGCTTCTACTTTACTGTTCTTCCTCCTATTCTTGGGAGATCCTCTTATTAATTTCTTATTTTGGGGAGGGGAGGATCTTGAGGACAGGAAGGAGACTTGGCTGGAAAATGAAATCCTGGGCTCTGGGCTGAGGCTGCCACCTCATCATCAGGTTGGAGCAGAGGTGTCTTCAGTATTATGAGATGTTTCTAAAGTTCTGCAGACAGAAGTAATTTTGCCACATGGGTAGGAAGTAAAGTTATACCGTGTTCACTTGGATACATTCTCCAGCCAGGTGGGAATATTCCTTATAAAAGTTCAGTCTCCCTGGGAGAACAGAGAGGGAAAAGTTAGTGTGTGGAAGGCAATGGACAGAAAGAACACACAGGCCAGCGCTGCCCCTCCCCCAGAGCACTCTGAAACCCTTCAAGATGGGGTAAATGTAATTCTAAAGACCAAATATCATTGCTAAGATGTGCCCTTCTGAAGGATTTTATTTTTCAGTGTCTGATCACGTGCATGCCTGTATAATCTTGCAACTCTTTTCCTTAAGAGACTGGCCATTGTGAAGTTGTAACATGAATAACTATTGATGTTTGCAGAAAGCTTACCTTCAACCCTGGTTCTCATCATGGAGTTTGAACCAGTGATGGGCTGAATGAGTCCCTAAACAATTAAGGTCAAGGGAGGAAAATGGTGTAGTGGAAAATAGTGGGTAATGCTGGCCTTGAGTCAAGGTGAGTCTGTTGGTTACGAATCTGGACTGAGAGACCCGGGGCTAGTTTATCCAGTTCTTGGTGCCTTAGTTCTAGCTCAGCCTTAAGATAGAGCAATGCTAATGGTTACTGTGGAGGGTTAGAGACTGTTCCACGTCAGGCTTTTTACCATTTTTTCTTTTTCTTTCTTTAAATATTTTAAGTTATTGACAGACCTTTATTCTATTTATTTATATGTTGTGCTGAGAGGCGAACCCAGCGCCTCACACATGCTAGGCACGTGTTTTGCCACTGAGCCATAACCACAGCCCCTAGCTTTACCATTTTTCCTTTCCACTAGGAATGCATGAGGGTTTCGATGAAAGTAATGGTTAGAATTAAACAGCACACATTGAGAACATAACTTGTGCTTGGCATCTGGTTGTTTTGAAAAAAGAAAAACAAAGTAACATTTAACATAGGTCTTCTGGGAATAAAGGTAAAAGAAGTGAGCAGTTGTAGTGAGGAATACAAGAAATAATTACTTATCTAATTGAAAGTGCTGTATTTCTTTGTCTTTTTGGGAGAAGGTGCTGGAGATTGAACTCAGGGGCACCCAACCATGGAGCGCCACATCTTCAGCCTTATTTTGTATTTATTTAGAGACCAAGTGTCACTGAGTTGCTTAGCGTCTCGCTTTTGCTGAGGCTGGCTTTGAACTCACAATCCCCCTGCCTCAGCCTCCTGAGCCACTGTGATTATAGGCATGCGCCACTGAGCCCAGCTGTATTTAAGTATAATTAAAAGATTAAATATTTAAAAGCACATTGGCCTAAGTATTGCCCAATAGCCAACAATTGGGCATTTTGTAAAATTTGGGTACCAGACTTCATTGATCACGTAAATAGAGAACTTTAGCTTGGTGTTTGTTCATGCATTGAGTATAGAGCTCATGCTGTGCTGAGTGTGAATAGTCTTCTGCCTTTGGAACAAGGTCCCCGAAACTAGGAGCTTCATGTGAGGTCACCAAGCCTGCTCAGAATGACACTGTCTGAAGGTTGGAAACTGGTGGAGCCTGGCATGGTGTTGCTTTTCTTAGCCAGGCTGGTGTTGGTTGGAGTCCTGCTTAGGTATCTGAATTTGTTGGTGCATTTTATTTCAACCAATGGTGCAAATCTTAGGCTCAACACAGTAGCCTGGGACATTGTGCAGAAGTCCCAGATGTTGGCTCTAAAGTCTTATGTGCTTTGGTCTTGTTTCCCTAAAGCACCATAAGGAAGAAATCACAAATAAAGGAAGTGGTTTGAATTTAGATGTGTAAAACTGAAGAATGAAATGGGTAAAATAAGTGATACATCTTTAAGGACTGATAAACCTTTAATAAACACTTTGAGGTTTCTAAGAATTGCAGTTAATGAGAGCATAACAGAGACCATGTATTTGTAATTAGATAATCAAAGGAGGCACACTGTGTCACTCCAGGACAACATAAGAAGTACAAGTTGTGTACCTTTCATGTAGATAGCAAGGCTGGTTCTTTCAACCTAACTGGAACTTCTTGGGAGGAGCAGAAACCCTGGTTTAACCCTTTGTGGTGTCTTTGAAACAACTTATATTCTAGCAGTGAAGGGGCAAGGGTTTTATGATGGTGACCCCACATTCTGGTAGCATTGGGTGAAGGAGGAATTCATTGAAAATGATTGTAGTAAACCTGACATTATTTTGGCAAATTTTCCCTACTTTTAAAAACTTTGCTCAGTTGTATTAAAGAGCAGCTGTGAACATTTTGACCATGCCTGGGTTTCAGGCTTCTTCTCCACCTTCTGCTCTTAGGCTTGGACCCTCCAGTGTCAGGCAGTTTTCTCTGCCAAGACTTTCACCAGCTGTCCCCTCTGTGTTGGTGCCCTTGTCTTTCTGGCTGCCCAGCTCTTTCTTGTTACCCTTGGATCTCAGCCTGAGCTCCACTTCCTGGAAATGTACCTGACCCTTCCCTTGCTCTGAAGCCCGGTCACCTGATCCTCTTGTACTGTCTTCCACTTGGTTTTATTCCACCTGCCACTCTGTCACATTGCAGCTTTTGGTGGCTTTATCTGATTACAGAGGACCAGAGCATGAGCTCTAGGAGGGAGGTTCCAGGTCTTCATCCCTTTCTGCTGTTCCTCCAGCACCAGAATAATGGTTCTTGATAAATATTTGTTGAGCACACAGGTATCTAAGTGGAACTGAGATACAGGAGCCTATGCAGTTGAGATGTTTGACCTCATCCTGGAAATGGAATCATGCAGAACACGAGAATAAGTAACACAGTGCTGTTCTTCACTTTCTCAGGCCAGCACCGTAAGGACCAGCAGTAGTTTGCTGCCTGATCCAGCCCAGCTGTTAGAAATACCCATCGGAAGCCGGGCGCGGAGGTGGAAGCCTTGTAATCCCAGCACTTTGGGAGGCTGGGACAGGAGAATCACGAGTTCAAAGCCAGCCTCAGCAATGGTGAGGCGCTAAGCAACTAAGTGAGACCCTGTCTCTAGATGACACACAAAATAGGGCTGGGGATGTGGCTCAGTGGTCAAGTGCCTCTGAGTTCAATCTCCAGTACAAAAACAAAAAAATACCACAGATACCCTTTATGTAAATGATTCCATCAGAGCCAGAATCATTCCCCCCATACATCAGCAACCAATTAACAGCTATGCCAGTTTGAGTCATTTGTATCCCTGAACATGTGGTGGGTCATTTATTCTGCTGGATTTTATTATTTTTTTTCTGCTTCCTCTTTCTACATAAAAAAAGCAGGGTGGGGGAACGTTGAACAACAGAAATGTTAGGAGCTTTGGTTTTGGTACCAGGGATTGAACCCAGGGGCATTTAATCACTGAGCCACACCCCCAGCCCTTTTTTATATTTTATTTAGAGACAGAGTCTCACTGAGTTGCTTAAGACCTTGCTAAGTTGCTGAGGCTGGCTTTGAAGTCAATGATCCTTCTGCCTTAGCCTCCAGAGCCACTGGGATTACAGGTGTGCACCACAGCGCCTGGTGGGATGTTTACTTAGCACACAGAAGCTATAAAAAAACTAAAGGAGGGGGCCAAAGTGTTGCTTATAGAAACTAAGCCTATAGATCAATGGGGTCTGCTTCCCTCTCCCATAAGGAAAGTTCAAGGTGCTCTGGTCTAGCATTGAAGGTTCTTCTGCTCCGTTTCCTGATGGGCCCCACCTTGGACTCATTAATTTTGCTGAAAGAACAGGCTGAGTTGGGAAGCTGCCTGTTTGTGTTGGTTTAAGATCAGTCTTCAGAAAATTTGAACCCCTGGAGGAAATCTACATTTGTGCACCTAGAAGAAGGAAGATTAAATCACTGGAAGCTTTTGTGATGAAGGCAAGGACAAGTCTCTGTATAACTGTCACCTTTGGTCATTTTTGCCTCTGCTCTTTGCTTTGGCCAGAGATAGTGTTCAAACCTGAGATCTGATTGTAAGCAGCAATGAGGGAGGTCAGCCGAGGAAAGAGCAAACATCCCTGATTCATCCCTCTTGCTAAAGCAAGTAAAATGATCAAGGGTTGAAAATATCCTCAGAATGGTATTTGAGAGGGAAAAGTGGGCCTTTGGGAAAGTGGAGGATGTTTTGTAACAAGGTCTGTCTGGGTGTGGTGGAATCTCGATTCTGTGATGAGTTAATCTTTAGAGATTGGCAATAGTGGAGTCCTTTGGTGGCTTTGGCTTTCTACAAATGGATGGGAACTCACTCTTGTATTTTGCTGTTTTTATTCTTTCTCCAAGTGCCTTGGGCTTTAGTCTGTATGACTACACTAAAGCCATTTATTTTGGAGTGATATTTTCTGAACTTTTCAACAGCTAACTTTGTAGCCAGGCATAGTTGTGCACACATGTAATCCCAGCTACTTGGGAGGCTGAGACAGGAGGATTGCCCGTTCAATGCCAGCCTGGGCAACGTAGCAAGATCTTGACTCAAAACGACAAGGTTTAGGGATATGCATGGCTCAGTGGTAGAGCACCTCAGGTTCAATCCCAGTACCATATCCCTCCTGGCCCCCAAAAGCTAACTTTTTAACACTCAAGCATATTTAAGAACATAAGAACAAACATATCAGGTGAATGTAAGGGGATGAAACTTGATAAATGAACCTGTTATGTTTTCAGGAATCTTTTGAGTACTCTGAATTGTTATGTTGAATGGAGAGAGAGGTGAGACGTCTGAGTCATTTCTAAGCTAAAATACCAAAATTTATTACAGAATCAATGTGACTGACTAGTGGGAGATTTCTCAATTATCTTTAATGATTGGGTAGGCTATTGGAAATTGTTCTGAAGAGAGAACAGCTGTTCACTGCTTTGGAAAGTGTGGATTGTGTTCTGACTAATTGGAAAACACGGAGTGGTGCAATGTCAAGATGTTGGAAGCTGATACTGCATGGCATTTACCACATGCTTGACCATCTATGTGTAACACACTACACTAAGCAAAGAAAGGTAAATATAATCCCTTCCCTCCTGGGGGGTCATAGGGGAAACAGATGCATATGTATAGTAAAAGAAAACAGAAGATCAGTAATTGTGTTAAGCTCTGTGAAGAAAAAGGTTCTTTACTCCCTGCAAATGGTTGAGTTGAACTCCTTGTCAGCCATTTTTATTGCTGCTCTGTGCTGGTCTCAGAGTTTAATGTTATAGTTTCATCCTGTCAAGTGAAAGAGTTACATAGAAGGCAAACAAGAGCTTCATTATGTTGGGAACCTTGTTCTGACATCTTGGGGAAAGTTCTTCATATGTAGATGTTGCCTACTTCTGAGGAAGCTTTCCCTTAAAATCTCCAACAGATGTATAGTTGCATGTCTCCCAAGGAACTCCCTGAAGTGGTAAGATAGGTACCCAAAGTCTGAGACCCTGAAACTTCACTACATTTCTGGTGGTGAGAAAACCTTGGGTTAATTCCATCATAGTTTACCCAATAAAATGGATTTCTCTGTATCTGGAGTTCTTTCCAAAATTATCTCACGAACAAATGGTTTTGAATAACCCTTTTAACTACTGTTATCAGCCTACCTACTTGCAAAGCTTCTATACCACTGGAGAAAACAGACGATTTCAAGAACACATTCATATCCCACCAAAGGTTGCAACTGATTGGAATCCCTCTATAAATATTAAAAGGTCTTTCAGGTAGCAGAATTGTGGCATTAGAAGATTCGATGGTCTTCCCAGGACTGGGAAAATAACCAACAGCCATAAATCTTTTTAGCAATTTTACATCTGTCACCATACCAGAATTTTCCCATAATATCTGCCATTTTGCCCACTCCAGTACCAGTCAGTGCAGATGATTAGAGATGTGTATTTCTATCTATGTGGATAGATGATTCATCTGAGTTGTTCTTTGATCTGTTTTGGCTGGTTGGGTTCATGGAGACCTTGTCTAAGGAGCTTTCTCTAAACTCCTGGTGTCATCCCAAAACCATAATAGTCTCTCTAGTACATCGTGTATTATGTGTCTCCATAAAGCCATTGGCTGAATGTTAAATGGTCTTTGACTGGAATAAGAACTCAAATGCATGATGACAAGGGTATTGTAACCTATAGATCTTTCACTGAGACTGGAAACCTAGGATGCTAGTGACTGAGATGGGCACTCATGACATTTTATTAAATAAAATTTGTCTAAGGTAGTAGATTTAGACTGGGCACCTGCATTGGGCCCCAATGGATAAAACCAATATGGAGTTAATCACAGTAATTGAGCTTTGGTTGCGGGAGGTTCTGTAGCCAATTAACTAAGTTATTGTCAACTGACAGCTATTGCCAATCAAGTGGGTTTCTGTGCCTCACTTCTATTTCCCTGTAAATGTCATTGGATCACGTTATTCATTGTAATTCTCGGAACCTGATGTGGTTCTGGGAGCTGTCTGATTGGCAGATTGTTTTTTGTCTTGCTTTACTCATGCCAACTCTGTTAAATTTACTTATTTTGTTGTACTGGGAATTGAACCTAGGGTCTAAGCAAGCATTCTACCACTGAACCATGCCCCCCCAGCCCCAATTTCTACTAAATTTAATTGGCCTGAGGAATTTTCTTTTTAAGAAATCCTGTAATAGAAATTGTATTTACTTTTAATTAAAATACATTGAAACTCTAACTATAGGCAAAGCCAAAGATCTGATTGTGTTGGTGCCTGAAATCTACCAAAGCTCAAGACTAGAGTTCCTATAGCTGAGTATCCAGTTGTACCAGAGAACTCTGTAGAAAGTGTGTTTTAAAGAATAAATCTGAGAATCGAGTGGGTGATGGACTCAAAAAAGATTATAATCTCCAAGGTGTGTAGCAATACACAGTCTGATAACTTTATGTAACATTGATATGTACATTCCTAGAAAGTTTTATTTAGAGTCATAATTGTATAAATTAGTTTTCCCTAGTACTTACAACTTCAGAGAGATGTGGGTTTTTCGTTTGTTTTTTTCTTCTTTTGTGGTGGTGGTGATTGAATCCAAGGCCTGGTACGTGCCAGGTGGACACTCTACCACTGAGCTAAACCCTTAACCCTGAGAAGTACACTTTAAATAAAGAGCATTTTATTATAAATTTGTAGAGAAATCAATTTGAATAAAATATTGATATAAAGTTTTAAAAAATTTACAAACTAAAAATAAGGACTTGGTGGGCTGGGATTGTGGCACAGTGGTAGAGCGCTTGCCTTGCATGCATGAGGCACTGGGTTTGATCCTCAGCACCACATAAAAATAAATATATTGAGTTCATCTACAACTAAAAAAAAATTAAAAATAAATAAATAAAAATAAAAAAAATAAAAATCAGGACTTGGTTTATCAAAACTGTCAAAGGGGAATGGATGGGGACTTCTGTCTTCAAAAACATCAAGGTCATTAAGGACAAAGATGTGGGGAATGTTCCCTATTAAAGGAGAGTAGAGACCTGGTGACTGCAGGTAGTACCCAACCCTAGCAGGGATTCTGTACTGGAGAGGAAGTGCTAGAAAGGACATCGTCAGGCCACCTGGCAAAGTTGGAATGTGAATGGCAGATAAAAAGTATCCCTTGTGTTATGTTCACTGAGGTTCATCACTGTACTGCTGTTGTGTAAGAATATTCCTACTTGTAGGAATAGTTTTCCTCTGTTCAGAAGAAGACTGCATGTACATAAAAGGAAATACAGCAAATGCTATAGCAAATGGGGTACACTTAACAATGGCTGAGTTCGAATGTTGGTAAAAGGCATGTGAGTGTTCTCTGTCCTGCTTTAGTTCTTGTAGTTTTAAGTTTGAATTTTTCCAAAAAGTGAAATCAAAGTGTGAACCTGGAGACCCTCACTTACTTTGAGGTATTTATTAGTCTATTAGCAAAATATAAAATATTTAGCTATATTTTATTAAATATACTTAAAAATACTTTTAAGCTGGGTGCAATGGCACATACCTGTAATCCCAGCGGGTTGTGAGGCTGGGGCAGGAGGCTTGCAAGTTGAAAGCCAGCCTCAGCAACTTAGTTAGACTCTGTCTCAAAATAAAATAAAAAGGGCTGGGGATGTGGCTCTGTGGTTTAAGAGTTCATAGGTTCAATCCCCAATACCAAATAAAAACAAAACCAAAATTTAGTTAGGAAATTTCTGTAAGAAAAATGTTTACTGTGAGTTAGTAACTTTTACTTTTAGTTAGTAAAATGTTTCTGCTTTTCTCATTGAAACAAGCTTGATTATTTTTTTTTCTTTTTTCTTTTTGGTACCGAGGATTGAACTCAGGGGCAGTAGACCACTGAGCCACATCCCAGCCCTATTTTGTATTGTATTTAGAGACAAGGTCTCACTGAGTTGCTTAGTGCCTCACTTTTGCCGGGGCTGGCTTTGAATTCTTGATCCTCTTGCCTCAGCCTCCTGAGCCACTGGGATTATAGATGTGTGCCACAGCACCTGGCAGAAACAAGCCTGATTTTAAAAAAGCTACACAGGAGTCCTGCACAGGCTGTGTATTTTGTGTGTTTAAGTATCTTGTCCATTGTCCTCTGAATAATAAGCAATTTCAGTGTTTTTTTAATTATGATTATTTTATTTGTACCAGAGATTTAACTCGGGTGTTCAACTCTGGGCCATATTCACAGACTTTCTTTCTTTCTTTTTTTTTTTTTTTACAGACTTTCTTATTTTTTATTTTGAGACAGGGTCTTGCTGAATTGCTTAGGACCTTGCTAAGATGCTGAGGCTGACCTTGAACTTGCCATCCTTTTGCCTCAGCCTCCCAAGCTGCTGGGATTACAGTTCAATACAGTTCTTAACATCAGGTGCGCCTATAAGGTAATAGTAGGCCTTAATTGTGGTCAAGCAGCAGTTCAAGTTTTAAGAGAATGCACATCTTGGAAGGATCGTTCAAGAGGTTATTGGTAAATAACCACGTGTCTCTGTGCGTAGCTGTACTCCTGGATATAAAAGGAAAAAATTCTGTCCTCTTGGAGCTTGATGCTGACATAAGGAATTAATTTAGGACAGGAACTCAAGTTTGCATTACAAATCCCCTTAAATGTGCCAACTGGGCATCATTTTATGATACAAGTTTGAAACACTTTGTGTACCTTTATAATAGTTTTTGGTTGACTTTGCTCTTGAGAATGAAAATATCTAGTCAAGAACGTTATTACCCTGAGCTCCATCCTTTTAATTTTTTTTGTGGCACCAGAGATTGAACTCAGGGGCACTTGACCACTGAGCTATACCTCCAGCCTTTTGTGTTTTATGTAGAGACAGGGTCTCACTGAGTTGCTTAGTGCCTCACTGTTGCTGAGGTTGGCTTTGAACTCGTGATTCTCCTGACTCAGCCTCCCAAAGTGCTGGGATTATAGGCGTGCACCACCGCACCAGCTCTGAGCTCCATCTTTGAAGTTCTTGCCTGCTTTTGGTGTAATAACTGCAAACTGTGTCCAGCCATGAGAGTTGGAATAAACAGCTTCTCTTCCTGGAAGTCTTTCTGGCCCCTTCCCCTTACCAGAGACTAAGCCCATGAGGCGTCTCGGCACAGCATGGCGTGGGGCTTAAGTTTGGGCCTCAGGGTGTAGATACCTGTCCTGTGGGCTCGGCCCTGCTAAGTCCTATGGAGAACTGGCACAGCTGGCTCCAGCTGAGGCTTCCAGGCCTCCCTGATCTTACTCCCTCTTGTGCAGCAGCCAAGCAGCCTTCTGGAAGCCAGGGGACTGGGATGAAGTAAATTTATTTTCATACTTAAAAGTAACCCCAGCAGCTGTGGGTTCGAAGCTTCTGATCACAAGGATGGCACCCATCGCTGTTCTGGGGGTCCTGGTGGTTGTGCCCCAAGGGTAATGACAGGGTGTTCATTGAGCCAGGATTCAACTTTTTTTCATACAGATGAGAAAACTAAGGCCTAGGAAGAACTTCAGTGACCTGTTAGAGGCAGAGATGGTTTCACTGGCTTGTCACTTAGGTGAGCCCTTTATAGCAAGATAAAGGGAGCCCTGAGAAATGGTCTCTAGCCAGTATGAACCTTCTGGAACCTCTCACTGCTTTCATTCTTGGCTGGCCTCTGATGAAGTGTGTGTGTGTATGAGAGACAGAAACAGAGAGAGAGAGAGAGAGAGAATGTTTGTGTAAAAGATATAAAAATATTACAAAATATTAGAGTATTTGATTTACCATCTTAAGTAAATTGTACAAATCTAGAGACATCAAATGCCATTCATAATATTGGACAGCCATCATCACCAACTATCTTAGAATTTTATCTTCCCAAATTGAAACTCTGTACCCATTAAATAGGGCACTCTCCTCCACCTCAGCTCCTGGAAATTACTGTTTCATTTTTTGTCCTTATGAATTTGGGCCCTATAGTTTCTTCCTCTAAATGGAATCATGCAGTATTTTCAGTATTTATATTTTTGTGTGTCTGGCTTATGTCACTTGGCATAATGTCCTTCAGATTCTTAAGACTGAATATTATTGTACTGCATATATATACCACATTTTGTTTATCCATTCAACCTTTGAGGGACCCTTGAGTTACTTCTACCTTTTGGGTATGACACATAATGTTGCTGGGGACATAGGTGTACAGATAGCTGTTCAGGTTCCTGCTTTTACTTCTATTGAGTATATACCCAGGGTCATTGGAAGCGCTATATTACATTTGGAGAATACCTTGACTTTGGCCTCTGATTCTTGGTACTTTCTGACTTCTGTGGACTTCACAGTACATTGAGGGCTATACTCAGTTTACTTGGGCTATAGTCCCCAGCCCTGGGTCCTTGGGTTCCTGAGGACCCTCAGCCTGCTTCTGGAGTCTGTCACTTCTCTTCCCATTTGGGTGGAATGAAGAACTGAAAGGGAACTGAATGAAGCTTGTTTAGAGGAGCATTGTAATTCATTGAAGGAAACAAATAGAATTCAACTTGGCATTTGCAGGTTTACTGCTGAGTCTTGTTTTGGATTTCATGTGGCTTCATTTTTCATACCTGAGATCTGAGTGGAATGCTTAAAGTTAGTGTGGCTTTGGAGGACCTTTCTAACATGTTCTTCCTTACATCTGCATTTCACGGAGATGGTATTGGGGGAAAAGAGTATCAGGAGGTAGGAAAAGAAATCTAGTAGCTGGATGACTTGGGCCTTGGTTTTTGCTTCTATGAAATTGAACTAATACTATGTAACTAATAATAAGGACTTCATGAGTGATTGGGAAAATGAACCTGAACTATCTGGAGCAGTACCTGAGTGTTACTGTGCTAATTATTAGTTTTCCCTTCCCTGTTCCTTATGAAATAGTTGGAAGCTGTGTGTGGTCCTCAAACATTTTTAAAAATTTATCGTACAAACCCTGTGTCAGGGTATGACTTTGGTTCTTAACTTGTGAAGGGTTACCTGCCACAGTGGGCGGAGCTTTGTGCAGAACACAGGAGTTGGGTTTGAATCCAACATTCACAGTTAAGTACCATGACTTATGACATCCCTGTATCCCCACCCAACTTCTTCAGGCTCCCATCCGTCACCTCTCAAGTGAGGCTGGACCCTTTCTCTGGTTCCTCCCAGCTCTAAGAGGTTAGTAATTCCCCAGGGTGTGCTTGTGCATACTGTGCCGGGTGCAGAAAGTAGAACAGAGTCCATAGAAGTAGAACAGAGTCCATAGAACTGCTAATGCAGTTCCTTCTGAATGCAGTTCTTTTTCTCTGAACTCTATTTTCATCTTTCCTGGTGGTAGCTACATCTCCTCAGTGGTGTGTGCGATGAGCTGAGAGATTGAAAAGCCCAGAAATGGGTTGTCTGATGTCCCAAGATCCTCATCTTCAGGGCCGAGTGGGGACCAGAATTTTCTGTTACCAGTTTGGTGCCAAATCTTTCTCTAGCTTAGAATCCCAGTACCTCTGGGGAGTCAACCCTCAATGTCCTCATGTCACTGGAACCACCCACATCCAACAAGGGAATGTGGGAAGAGGCTGTGTGTGTCACTTTTGCTTGATCAGATTTAGAATGAAGCTATCTTCAAAGAATGGGTAGGGACATTTTTGCTTTGCCCCAAGACTTGGCCACTGTACAGTTGATCTTTAGTTCTCAGTCTTTATTTTCTCCAAGAAAGAATAGCCAGCTTGCCTTTTTTTCCCACTTTTTGAAAAATATTTTTTTAGTTGTCAATGGACTTTATTTATTATATGCAGTGTTGAGAGTTGAACCTAGTGCCTCACACGTGCCAGGCAAGTGTTCTACCACTGAGCCACAACCCCAGCCCTCTACTCTTCCTATAAAAAAAAAAAAAAAGTTGTTTATTAGCCCTGCAGAAATGCTGCACTTCTCATCATGTTTTCACCTCCATATTGTTCAATCGGCATGTCAGAATTTTTCTGGGTCACTTGCAGTCTAAGCTCTAGTGTAGCCACCGGATTTTCCAGGCTATGGGTAGCAGGGTCCCGGTATCTTTATATAAAGCTGGTCAATCACCAATGCTCACTCCAGAAGTATCTATGGACGTTCATGTGTGCCCAGCAGAGGCTTGTGGTAAAGAATTCTTACCTTCAAGACATCCTAAACTAACAGGGTCTCAAAGGGAAGAGGATGGAGTTCCCTTCTGTTGCCTTTGGCTAATGCCAGTATTTAAATGTCTAGTGGTTGAAAAAAAGAGCTGTAAACTCTGAAGAGCTGTGAATTGGGTTGGGGGCTCTCTCTGAATTAATGCCCATATGTTAGTTACTCTACCTGACTCTGGTGTTAGGAAAAGTCACAGTTTTTAAACAGTGTATTTAGATAGTCCTACACTTCTAAGCTCTCCATCTTACTTCTGGACCCTAAAAGCTTGCCCACTTTGTCTTTGCAAGCTATTTACACTATTATTCAGTACAGAAAGATAGGATGTGTTGCCTAACATGTTATTTCTAATCTCCTGGGCTTGTGGTTTGGTGGTTCCTTTTTGCAGAGGATCATTGGAAGGAAGGGCACAAGGCTGACCCAGGACTCTTTGGAAATAGGGATTTTAAAAATAAGAGTTATTTTCACAGACTAGACTGGACTGTGGTTTGTGGAATTAAAACTCTGGAAAGAGCTTTGAGTATGTGTGTGCATGGGAATGTCTTTGTATATTTTCTCAAGTTTCGCACTCTAGTAGTGTTTGACAGTCTGTCAGAATGGTATTCAGAATGGTATTCAGTATGGTGCACAGGTCATAGAAAATAATTTCTATAGTTTAACGGCTCATCTCCTGTACTCTTAGAAGGGAGTGGCTGTGAGTAGCAGTGTCAGCAATGTGAGGTTGTGTTGTCAGAATCTGAACTCTCTCCCTGGACTCTGTAGATGCTGTTTTGCCAGATAGCACTTGTTGGCTAGAAGCAACATTGGCCAGAGGAGTGACCAGAAGGCTGCTTGATTGTTTGGATGAGTGTGTTTGTCATGGGAGACTGCTTTTTTTCTTAGACAAGCATAAAAATATCATTTTCTCGGAGGAAATTGTTTTGCACATGAATGTCATGGACCTTGGTGATTGTAGAGTGTTTATCTGTGGGGTAGTTGGATAACTGAAGAGCCCAGTTCTGAGGCTCTTAAGAAGGTGAGGCCTTTCTTGGAGTATTTAAGTTCCTGTCCCAAAGCTATAGGAAGCCCTATCGTGTCTCTCAAAGCTGTGAAAGAGGATGTTGGGCCACTTGGCCACTTCATAACTCTGGTTGTATTTTTCCCACAGCTTCCTAAATAATGATCAAGTACTCCTGGAAGCTGGTAGACCTGGCCGAGTACCAGTACGGGGATTATGCCATCAAAACTGGAGGAGAAAAAAGTTAGAATGGGTCAGGTTTGCAAATGAAGGCTTGGCTCATGGTGGGGCTACAGTGTCAGTATCCTTTTCTTTCAGGGCACAATTCTCATTTACCTTTTATCAGCTGGAGATTTATTTACAATCTTTGCCAACTTTCTTTTTTAAAAAAATATTTATTTTTTAGTTGTAGGTGGACAAAATATCTTTATTTTATTTTTATGTGGTGCTGAGGATTGAACCCAGTGCCTCACGCACGCTAGGTGAGTATGCTACCACTGAGCCATAACCCCAGGCCCCTTTGCCAACTTTCTTTACCTCAACCTGATGATCATATAGTGAATTAACATACAGTTGTACTGAATTTTGAAGAGTTATTTGCGGGGGGAGTTGGAGAATAGAAATATAGCTAGTCTTCTTGGTTAGCCTGCAGCAACTCTTATAGGACTGTCTAGAAGTTATTTTTAAGAAATCTGAAAGCATTTCTCATAGAGCCTTAAAGTGACAAATAAACTTGTCTTAGGCACCTAGCACTGTAATGCTTTATTTAGGTAATTATGAAAATGTGTTTGAAGAAAAGGTCTGAGTTATTTTTCTACCATTGTAGATTATAACTCATTATAAGCCTCCACCTTCTTTCTCTTGCTGATTCTGGTGCACACATTGGAAGGTGCTGGAGTTGAAGCCAGTGCCCATGGGAGGAAGTGTTCTCTGGCTGGTATTGTCTGGAGTGTTATGGCTTTGGTTCTTACTCATGGGCGCCTTGCTGAATCTCAACAACCAACTCTCTGTTAAAGTAATGAATCTTCCCTTTCATAAGGTAGACCTGCAGCCCTGAAGGTATGCTGGCCTTGTGTTCTAAATGGCACCTGGAAAGGGTAAAATGTTCTCCTAGGGAGTGGTGCTCAGAATCCATCACAGGATAAAAATTCTCCAAGACAGTTCTCAGGTATTGTTGTGGGGGTGGCTGAGAATCAGGCGCATAACTTTCCCAGCAGTGCACCGGTGTGGTGCATGCTTCAGAAGCCACTCTAGAGAGCTGGCAATATCTTTGTTGTCACAGTCTCCTTGGAATTTGGCTAGATCATCATTAAGCACATTAGCGGCAGTGGTGGCCCCACCACTCCATGGGGTGGCAGTCTTATGGCTCTTGCTACTTGCTGGTTGCTCTTTGCATCTTCTGTTGTCTGATTGACTCTACTGTTCTGTTTTCCAGAAGCCTTGACCTTGACGTGAACACAGTGCTCTTTTGCCAGGACATGGTGCCTCTTGCCAGCGGTTTATGTACCTTGTGTTTTGGCCAACATGTCCCACCTCCAAACAAGTATATACTCCTGCTGTAGCCCAAGACCTTTCACACCTCAGCCAACCTTGGTCCCACTGTGATGGGCTCCTGGCGTGCTTCTGTGAACTGTACACTAATGAAGAACACAGGTGGGCTGATTGTCAAACTTTGGGAGGACTGTTTTCTTTAAAATTTATTTTAATACCTTTAATTAAAACCTTGACTATTGCAGGAGTTTATTTTGGTTGCTTATTTAGTTATGGAACACATCTATACTAAAGGCTGGCTCTCCTTGGGAGTGAAACCAGATCATCAGTTGTATTTATTTGTTCTAATTAGTAGACAGTAGAATGCATTTTGACATAGCATACATCAATGGAGTATAACTTCCCGTTTTTCTGGTTGTACGTGTAGAATCTTACTGATAGTGTAATCATATATGTACATAGGGTAATACTGTCTGATTCATTCTAGTATTTTAAGACTTTTCAGTCATGATTTGGTTCTTTAAATTAAAAAACAAATGTAATGATGCTTTATCACATGATTGTATAAATGCCAGTTGTATAAAACTGGAAAAATGTGAAAGAAAAATCCATTATGAAAGGAAAATTAACTGCAGAAATATTTCTGGATATGACATACATGATTTCCCACCCAATGAGTTGGACTGTGTGGTGCTCGGGTGGCCCTGCTGACATGAGTTGGCCCCTTATAGCCCTGGCTGCCAGTCCAGGCTGCCAGTCCAGGCACTGCTTTGGGGATGGCTGCCCTGCCAGCCCCTCCCTTACTCTTGCCATGTGACTTGCACCAGCTGCAGAACCTCCCAGAGCCTTGCAGGTAGAACAATGCCCATTTCCAGGAACTTTAAAGAGAGCTAGCCGGGCATAAGTGGATGTGGTGATGGGAGGAACAGAATAAGATTGTTGCTCTTTTTTCCTTTGGAATTCTTTTTCTGACTCTTCCTGCACAAAAGAGCTGATGAGAAATGCTTTACTATATTCCATTAGGGAAGATGGAGGTTTGTCCTATGGGAATCGGTTTGGTGAGGCTGCTCAATATTTCTGAGCTCCTGAATTTTAAAAGGGCTAAGGAGAATAAAAAAAATTTTAAAAATTTCCAGTGATTATTGTATATTTAGTTGTAATAGGGATCATCTCATTAAGGTGTAATGGTCCCTTTCAGATGTTCTCCACACATGTGAGTATACATGTGCCCATGTCCTTTGAGCGCCACCTTTCTAAAGGCTATATGTCCCTAGCCCAAATCCTGGCTGGTGGCTGTGAGCAAGCCCTTGCTGAGGTTGGGCACAGATCAGCTGCCGTGCGATCCCTAGATTTTTAGTACTTTCGGGACACTTTCTTGCTCATGTTTCTGCTGCCGGCTGTTAATCCTAAGATTGGCTTTCTTGCCTAGGTCTTCTGTCTTGTTGCAGTAGTTATTTGACTAATGAGACAGTTAGATAGTTTTTTTCCTAAATATGGGCTGGTTTTTACTTACCTGTACTTTATGTTCTCCTGGCAGACTTTAGCAGACAGCACGATAAAATCAAAAGGCCTTGCTTAGTTGTACAAAATAGCAGGATAGACCCAGTGATTCTCAGCCTTGGCCACACAGGCCAGAGCCCCAAGAGCTGCCAGTAGCTGTCTTAGGCCATATCCCAAACCACTGGCCTCTCTGACATTACAATTTCCAAAGCTCCGTAGGGGCTTCATTGTTCAGCCAGGGTTGAGAACCTGGTGGAACAACTCAAAAATCATGCTCAGATAGGTGGGAAGGTTGCAGATTGGGACTAGATGGCCTGAGTACCTGGGAGATAGTTTATCCTTCTACATGGAGCAGAAGGATTATGTCCCTTCAGCATGCTATGAATGGGAAAAGGAGGGGGTCTTTATGTCACCTGTCATCCTGGTCTAAGGAACTACTTTTTCATGGTAGAGTAGCCCTAATTGCTATTCCCACCCTTGTACTGGCACTGGCAAGTCAGGGATCCTGTTTGATGCAGGAGGCCAGGTTCCACACGCATCTCTATCTCTAACTGACTTAGCTTTTTGTCAGTTCTGTAGAGAAGAGGTGTCTTCCTGTTCATCTTGTTTTTCTCTGGTCCTTCTATGGCCAAAGAGAATTGTTGTCTTCGGATAAATCCGAGTCTCAGGTGGAATGAGTTATATGTCTAAAAAGAAATGGTTGATGTCCTTCAAGGACCTGTTCTGTGTGCAACAGTTTCTTGGACAGAGGCAAATGCAATATAAAGAAGAGGTTGGCAGGTGCCTTTTGCTCCTCTGTAACTCTTGAGGTATGGGAAACTAGAGAAACAGCAGCAAGGTCAAGGACCTTGGGAGTGAGGGAGAAGAAGATCCTACAACAGTTATCCTGGGTCTTGGCTACATAGCAAGTCTTGCTGAACCCTGTGACACTGCTGGTGCCCAGGCAGCACCCCAGACCTGTGACATCAGACTGCAGGTGGAGCCTCAGCCCCTGCATCTAAGCCAGAGGGTGAGAACCCCTGCCTTATGAGAGCGCAGGACTCATCAATATAGTCTGATCCATGAGGAAAGGTTTAAGGTAGAAACAGGCCTCCCCATACCCAGTTTTAGCATTCCCCACTTCTCTAAAGCCTGCGGCAGTCCCTGCCCCAGGCAATTTCCCTCCTGAGTTTTCCCAGGTGGAAGTTAACCTTCAACTGCCTCAGGGGTGCTCACAATTAAGACCACCTATCACCTGACACACTGACTTGAAATGACCAATCCATAGTCCATGATGTGTTTACTGCAGGTCCTATAAATCCCATGCCCTGCACCGCCTCTGTTTCTCTCCCTCTCTGAGCTTCCTCCTGCACTGACCCCCATGAGTAAAGACCCCTTGGCTATATGGAGAGTGTTGTGTCCAGTTCGGAGCACACCTTACATTATGGTATGTTGGCAGTGAATGAGGGTGAGCCTCCCTATCAAGGCCCCCTCATTCACGAACTTAAGACCACACCTCCAATAGCCTCGCCCATTCTTTCAATTGCCACATCCACCACTCGCGGCATCCACCACGAATTTCATTCGGTGAGTTCCCCTTTCAAGGAGATTACAACTTTGCGGGCAGACTCCCAGGGGTGACCAGCTGTGAATGTCCGGTGGCCCCGACTGTCCCAAAGGGAAGACCGCACCTCACCACTACCTTCACGGTTACGGTGGACTTCCAGAATCTCCACTCCACTTTCTTAGATTCTCCACCCCTTAGACCTTTTTACCTTCTCCTTCCTCCCTCCTTTCCTTTTACCTCAGATTCTGCTGGTGGGAGTAATCCGATTCCTCCCTGTTCACCTCCGCCTGGTCTGAATCGAATTTTCCAACCCCTTCCTGAAAATCCTAGCACTAGGAGATCCGGACTTAGCCTCTCTGGGAGTGGCTGGACTCAGGCGACTAGGGTGACGATCCAACTCGTTTGTTAGTTTTTATCTGTTGTCTATTCCTGCCTTGCCAGAGGACACTCTGCAAGGCATGATTAGGCTTACTATGGTGGCAGGATAGGATTGAGCTCCTCCCTCCGGGCTGACTCCCCCTTAGGTACCTTCTTACCTTAAGCCTCCATCCCGACATAAAACGGAAAAACTCATTAAACTCTGTACCCAAGATTGGCCCGCCTGCTCAGGGATTTATACAACTTATGTAAGCGATCGAAAGAATGAGCAGGGATCTCTGTATTCAGCCTTTTCCCTTTTACACTCCAATCCCTCCTGATCTGTCCCGCCAGAACCCTTCCTCCACAGACTTCAACCTGGCGGAAGAGCCCCAGCTTTCTTCCGCATGTGCAACAAACACTCGAACCGCAGGTTCCTCAGCCATCCTCCCCTTCCTACTTTATCTGCACCTCCCTCTACCTACAGCTTCCCCTCCCCCTTACAATCACAATTCCTCCACCCTCTTCCACTTCTCCTACAGCCCACCAAACATTAACCATCCAGACTATAAAGGAAAGATGAAATAATTAGTAAAAAAAATCCAGGTTCCCTTTATTTGCATAGTAAGCCTGAAACTTATTTGAACTGTGTTTTAAGAAATCTTAACAAACTTTAGCCCCCTTTACATTAAGCAGGAACACACAATACAGCAAGTGCTTTTGCACACTGGCCGGTGGCAACTAAGCCAGCTGCTTGCCCTGTGGTGCCCCGTCCCCCCAGGCTTAAAGCCAAATTGCCACCAGCTCTGGCAGGCAGCTCCAGTCTGTGAGCTGCTAGGCCAACCACTCTGCATCCCCTCTCCCTTGTCCTCACCTTACTTATGGAGCAAGGTTTAACCTGTTTCTCACTGAGAAAGAAGGAGTTATCCTAAAATAGTCACACAAATAGGACCTGCCTAACAGCCAATAGCTTGTATCAGTAAAGAGCTTTGTTCTTAGTAGCTTTGTTTCCAAAGGTAATGAAAAAATAGGGAATCATGATTTTTATCTAAATGTCTGATAGTTAACTAGGGGGGAAAAAGGGTTAAACTGCCTTAGACATGAGGTTTCTGCTTTAAACCCAGCTCCTCTCAAATCTCTGTACCTTAGTAAATAAAAGCCACTGAGTAGGAGATCAATTTGAAACCCAAGGGAAAAAAAAAAGAAGGAAAAATGTCTTTTATTTGGCTAGCCTTAACCAAAATATAAAGTTACCGGCTGACGTCATTTTTTCTAAGACTCTTGCTTTTCTTAAGTTCTATGTATTTTTTTGAGCTCATGATTTTAATCCTTAATATCTAGGTTAATGTTTTTTTGATCAGTCCTATTTTTTGTATTCAGTGATGGAGTTTTAAACATCTAACATTGCAATGTAAATTTACCAATTACAAGGCCTTAATTTGTTGTGTGCATACATTTGTGTTCTCTGTTGTATGTTTGTGTGTACGTCCATATGTCATATACAATGATAATCTAAAAAATGGATCCAAGTACCTTTAATTCACGTGATTTAAAAGGGTTTGATTTAAATTGGGTAAACAGATAAAAGTAAAGATGTCTTTAAAATTACTTAACTCAGGAGTCTTTCTAGGTGGTCAATGGACTAATGAAATGTTAATGTCTGTAAAATGTCTAATACCCATTGTTTTCAAGACTTTTCTTCAACAAGGGAAAATGGCTAATACTGTTAAATGTGCTTGTCTAATGTCTTGGTTTTTAAATGAAAATAAGTAAATCAGATTTGACATTGGATTACTCAGATGTGTTTGTTAGATAAAAATGCTGACTGCTAAATC
>CM053411.1:15283462-15303678 GCA_028644305.1 Xerus rutilus | reverse complement strand
TATAACAGAGAGCCTACATTCTGGGACCAAATTTTTGCCACATGCACATCAGATAGAGCACTGATCTCCAGGATATATAAAGAACTCAAAAAACTCAAAAACAAACAAACAACCCAATCAATAAATGAGCCAAGGAGCTGAACAGAAACTTTTCAGAAAAAGATATACAATCAATCAACAACTATATGAAAAAATGTTCAATATCTCTTGCCATTAGAGAAATGCTAATCAAAACTACTCTAAGATTTTATCTCACTCCAGTCAGATTTCTTCTCACTCCAGTTATCAAGAATACAAAAAACAACAAGTGCTGGCGAGGATATGGAGGAAAAGGCACACTCGTACATTACTGGTGGGACTGCAAATTGGTGCAACCAATCTGGAAAGCAGTATGGTGATTCCTTAGAAAACTTGGAATGGTACCACCATTTGACCCAGCTATCCCACTCCTTGGTCTATACCCAAAGGTCTTAAAAACAGCATACTACAGTAATGCAGCCACTTCAATGTTTATAGAAGCACAATTCACAATTGCTAAACTGTGGACGCAAACTAGTTTCCCTTCAATAGATGACTGGATAAATAAACTGGTATATATACACAATGGAATATTACTCATCATTAAAAGAGAATAAAATTCTGCATTTGCAGGTAGATGGATGGAGTTGGAGAATATCATACTAAGCGAAGTAAGCCAATCCCAAAAAACCAAAGGCCAAATGTTCTCTCTGATAAGTGGATGCTGATCCATAGTGGGAGAGGAGGTATGGGAAAAATGGAGAAACTTTAGTCAAAGGAGAGAGGAGGGAAAGGATGGGACATGGGGGTAGGAAAGATGGTGGAATGTGATAGACAACAATGCCATAAGTTCATGTATGACTGCACGTATGTTGTAACTCTATATTGTGTACAATTTTGTGTACAATGAATCAAAATGCATTCTGCTGTCATGTAAACCTAATTAGAATGCAAAATATATATTTAAAAAAAAGAGATGAGCTCATCAGGGGGCCATTGCCAGAGTAGCAAACAAAGCCCACCTGCCTGCTGCACTCCCTAAAAATAGCACTGTCAGCTCTTGGCTTAGTGGAGACATGTGGAAACCAGGAGGGATTCACACTGAAGGGACATTGAATACTTTGGAAAAAAAATCCAAAGTATAGTCATATGGATGATGAATTTGACTTGGAATAGGAAGGACCCTTGTGTTGAGAAGGGAAATATTCCAGTTTCTTTCAAATAATAGGACATCATGGGATCTTTTGGATTATTTGTGACTTCCCATGAATAAAGTCCCCCTCCCCCACTCTGGGGTGGGTACTTGTACACACACAGACACTGGAGATGGAACCCAGGCCTTGCACATACCCTACCTCTCTTGTTCTAGGTTTGATTTTTTTCCCCTAATCTGCAAACAGTGCAACAAACAAAACCAACAGCTGAATTCAGAGACAAAGATCTATGCCACCCTGCTTTCCCCCCAGTGGTGATGGTGTCCTGTGAATGTGCTGGTGCACTTGATGGTGATGTGTGACCCCAAGAAGACCTCGACTCGAGTTGAAAACTTCAAAACCTGTTGAAGCTTCCATCATGGGACTGCACAAGCACATTGGGTCTGAGCCAAAAGCTGTTAAGGAAGACCTGCTTTCTTCAATGCAAGGGCAAAACAAGGAAGAAGATTAGGTTGTCTTTGATTAGAATGTTTTTTTGTGTGCAGAATGAGCATTGCAATTTTTTTAGAAGGGGTTTTATTCTGCTGGGGTGCTCTATATGGTAATAGTAGAGAGCTCTGCCACTGCTGCGTGTGGGAAGTACAAGGCCCAACACTGAGGTTTTAAACACCACAAAGCCTTCTGCAAGGTTGCTGTGTGTCCCATGTTACTGGCTGTCATTTCTTCTTTAGCCTGATATTAAAACTTGTCACTCGACATTTAGCTCAGTCAAGGTTGTTATTCTAAGAGCCTAAAAAATAGGAGTGTTTTGCTTGCTGGGACACCAGGAGGATTTTCCTGCAGCACCAGACAAGCCATTTGGAGCTGCTGCTGAGGGGAAAACCAGAGGGTACCTTGTGAGCTGCCCTGCAGCCCTGGGAGAGACTTGGCCCTGGAGATGCAGTGAAGAGTTTGCCAGATTGGATTTGTTCAGGGAAAAGTCCCTCTGAATGTAGATGGAAGTGTAGGTGTGTGGATGATGGATCATTTCTAAAAGTAGTCATCGCCCTGTCTTTCAGCAGTCCTCACCCAGTGGAGGAGATTGTGGGCTCAGCATCTGAAGCTGGGAGGTTTATTGTCACTGCTGGGTTCTCAGAACCTCAGCGGCTTCATCCCATCCACAAAAAGGGGATTGTGAGGATCAGATATGTAGGACAACAGTATTTCAGAGTTATTCTTATACATTAACCTGTTGATGTTTCTGAAAGACATCAGTGTGCATTATCCTCAGCTTTTTTATGAAGGGTCCCTGTAAGTTTTGTACCATTGTCAGGAGCCACATGTTCACACTTTGCCATATGATTGAGTAATTTGTGTGCATGCATTTTTATTAGTCTTTGACCTCTTTGAAATTTACGGACATCTTGCCCCATTTTCTAACAGCTTGGAAGGCTTGCTTTGCCACGCTCACCATTTTCAGTTGCTCAATTGAACCAGAAGTTCATAATTTTTCGCTTCCTGAGTCTTCCTTTCTTGGTGCTCTTGGCTTGGCCTCCAGATGGCTGCTGAGAACTCCTGCTGCCCTGCCTACCTGTTTTGTATCTTCTCTGTGGTTTGGTCTCTTGGTCACTGGGTGGCTCCAACCCGAGTACTCCTGCCTGCTCCTTGCTTCCCTACAGGTACAGTTTGTGTTCTTATCTGTATGTTATGTTAAGAGATCAACTTTCTTTTTTTTTTTAAGAATAGTGTTAGATTTACAAAAAATTGTGATGACAAGTACAGAAAGTTCTTGTATAGCCCACACCCAGATTCTCCTATTGATATACTAGTCTGGTGTATCTGTTAGAATTAATGAGCCACTGACATTGGTGCGTTACTGTATCAGCAGAATTGTGGGTCCACCCCATGACTTAGTTAGGTCATGTGGTAAAGGAGAATTAAGGCTGCAGGAGGAATTAAGGTTACAAATCAACTAACTTTAAAAAAGGGAGTTATCCTGGCTTATGCAGGTGACCTGGTGTGATCACAAAGCTTCATCCATCTGCAAGAGGGTTCAGAAGAGAGGCTCAGAGATGCTAGTGTGGGAGGAAATTTGCCTGAGGTTGTTGGCCTCGAAGATGGAGCAGAAGACCTTAAGCCCAGTGAAGTAGTGGCCTTGGATGCTGGAAAAGACAAGTAGATTCTTGCCTGGAGCTTTCAAAAAGGAACGTACCTGCTCAATGTGACCCATGTCAGGCGTCTGAGCCAAAGAACTGTAAGATATTAAATTTGTTTTTAGTCTCTTATTGTTCCAGGATCCCATTCAGGATAACACTTGACATTAGTTGTCATCTTGGTTTCTCACACTTTCCCTGTTCTTGATGACCTTGACAATTTTGAGGATTACTCATTTAGTATTTAGCAGAATGTCCCTCAGTTGGATTTGTTTGAAGTTTTTCTTACGTGGTTCGTGGATGGTGGTTTTGGAAGGAAGACCATGAAGCAAAAGTGCCTCATCATTTTTTCTCAAGGCTGATGACAGCACGACTTGCACTGTGGATACTGACCTGGGTTGCCTGGCTGATGAGTTTGTCAGGTTTCTCCACTGTAAAGTCACTCGCACCACTGTCCATACCATCAGCTGTGTGTATGTGTGTAGCGCCCCTACTTTCTGCCACTACAAAATGCTACAGGCTCATCTTGTGTATTCCCTGCTCTATTCCCAGAATGGATCATCTCCTCAAGGGTCCCTGGTTCTTTTTATTGAAGAGTGATAGCATAAACCACTTCTGGAAGCCAGGTGTGCTTCTTTTCTTGCTTTTGAGCCTTCACAGCTAACAGAGGGAGGACGTATACATATGAATACCTACCCTTGTGTATAAACATGTGGAAATATTTTCTTATAAAACTGTATTAGGGTTCATGCATTGCTTCAACATGGGGCTGTGTTCTGAGAAATGCGTGATTAGGCTGTTTTGGAGTGTGATTGTGTGATAGGTGTTACCGCCTTCCACACATCTAGACTATGTAGCATCGCTTATTAAAGCTTCTTCTGAACATTTTACAGCACTGAATACTGTATGTAATTGTATCACAAATGTAATACAATGTATATCTAAACCTATTTAAATGTTGAAAAATATCCAGTAAAAATATAGCATAAACCAGGTGTGGTGGCGCAAACCTGTAATCCCCGCACTTAGGGAGGCTGAGACAGGAGAATCGTGAGTTCAAAGCCAGCCTTAGCAATGGCAAGGTGCTAAGCAACTCAGTGAGACCCTGTCTCTACATAAAACACAAAAAATAGGGCTGGGGATGTGGCTCAGTGGTCAAGTGCCCCTGAGTTTAATCTCCAGTAACAACAACAACAACAACAACAACAACAACAAAAATATATATATATATAGTGTAAAAGATAAAATAAACGGTACACATATATAGGGCTGGTACCGTGAATGGAGCTTGGAAGCAGCTCTGTTGTGTGATTCAGTGAGTTGAGTGGTGGGCATGTGAGGATTTTAGGAATGTGGTGCACATGCTGAATTGATACCAAAGCATTTTCTTCAACAATTTAAGCTTACCTTACTATGAGTTTTACTTTATAAATTTTCAAGTCTTTTAAACTTATTGACCCTTTTGTAATAACACTTGGCTTAAAAACACTGTACAGGTATACAAAATTTTTTATATCCTCTGTGTATAAGCTTTTTCCTGGCTTGATATGATGGTGCACACCTAAATCCCAGCAATGTGGGAGGCTGAGGCAGGAGGATCGAGGGTTTGAGCCTAGCCTGGGCAATTTGGTGAGACGAGTCTCAAAAATTGAAAGGGCTGGGGACGTTGCTCAATGTTAAAGCATCCCTGGGTTCAATTCCTAGTACCCTGAAATAAGTAAATAAATATATAAACAAAAACATAAAACTCTTTCCTATCTTAAAGGTGTACCTTTTAAACTTGTTAAACTAAGATGCACACACACATCAGCCATGGTCTATGCAGAGCCAGAGTCACCAATATCACCATCTTCTACCTCTATATTGTCCTGCTGGAAGGTCTTCAGGGGCAGTAATATGCATGGAACTGTCACCTGCTATGCCACCTTCTGGAATCTCTCCTGAAGGACCTGCCTGCGGCTCATCTTGAGGGGATGTTGCTCTTTTCAGAAATATATCCATAGTGGTTTGCTGTTTCTTTTGTGCATCATGGATTTACTTGTGAGAAGAGTGTACCTCAAAGGTTCTGCTCTATTAGTGAAAACCTTTCAGTGTTGGGGTTCAAGGTTTCAGACTTAGAGAGCTTGCTGAGGTCTGCAAAAGCTTCTACTGAATCTGCCATTGAATTTTCTCAAATGTGCTTTACTTTTTCTCTTGCCACCTCTACATCTATGTGTTTGCTAGATAATAGGACTTTTCTAGCTCCATTATGATGAGATGGGACCACCCTGGTACATATGGCCTGTCAATGATTAAAATGTCCTGTGGTACATGACTCTGGGGTGGAGGGAGGACTTATTAGGGGAATTGGCTTACACAATTAGGAAAGCTGAGCAGCCCCAAATAGGCCATCTACAAGCCAGAAAAGCAGCAAAGCTGACAAATCTGAGGCCCAAAAGTCTGAGAATCTATGAGGTTGCTGGTGTATCCTGGACTCCAAAGGCTAGAGAACCAGTAGCTCTGATGTCCAAGGGCAGGAGGAGAAGGTTAGTTCCAGAAGAGAACAAATTCACTTTGCCTTTTTGTTCTCTGAAGCCCCTCAGCTGACTAGATGGTGCCTACCCACATTGAGGGTAGGTCTTTTATCCTCAGTTTATTGATTCAAGTGCTAGTCTCTTCTGTAAACATCATCAGTTATGCCCAGAAATCTTGCTTTACCAGTTTCTTAGGCATCCCTTAGTCAAGTTGACACCCCAAACTAATCACCATGGTAACCATTTGTGTCTATAGTCAACTAAACATGAATTCATACTAAGTCTCCTGAGGAGATGTCCAGCATCTCCTTGAGGGGTTCTTCTTCCTGTCAAGAAGGATGTAGGCCACTTGGGAACACAAACTCTAGAATAATTAATAAAGAACAAAAGACAAAGACAGAATTAGAGTTTCAAAAGTTGTAGCCCCTGATAGGTCCAGTCTACAGGGGAGTTGGAGCTAGACAACTAGAAAATGGCTCCCTTAGTTTATTTAAGAGGGTACATCAAAAGCAAGGATAAAGTTTTAAGGGTGGAGTCTTGCTTCTTGGTGTCTTGAGGTCAGCAGGTTGATTGGCATCTTGGCAGGTCACACCCATCTCAAGGGCTGCATGGCTACAGCAGATCAGCCCATCTCTGGTGCTGTGTGGGAGGGACTTTTGCATGGTGGTTTACACACAGCCCACAGTCGCCTCTCTACTGTCTCCAACTCCTATATGTTACCGTATAGATCACTGTCCTCTCTTCCCCTCAGCAGTGAGACACCTGGCATACTCTGCTGTCATTTTTCTTAGTTGCTCATTTCTAGTACACATATGTAGTAGTATCAGAGTTGTTAACCTATACTCCATGGAGTACTGTACTTAGGTACATTTCTTTGCTTTTCTTTCTATATACTCCATTTATTTCCAAAGTTTACTTACATGAAGATGCTTTCCCCCACCTGCTTCAGTGAAGTGGTTTGTGCATCTGTTGTATGGTTAGATTGCTGCATTAAATCTGAGGATCCCATGACTTCCTAAATAACCCCCGCCCCCATAATCTGCAAACATTAGGAGTCACTCCTTGTGCCATAAAGCTCTGTGGCTTTTGACAAATGCAGAGTGCCAAAATATCTGCAACTATAATATTTGCAACTGCAATATCTTAACGAATAGTTTCACTGCCCTAAAATTCATGTATTGGATGAATTCAATTCCCTTCCTTTGGCAACCACCAGTATTTCTCTTTTTTAAAAAATTTGCTCCTTTTAGATAATACATGACAGAGTGTATTTTGACATACATGGAATATAATTTATTTAATACATACATGGAGTATAATTTATTCTAATTAGTATTCCATTCTTGTGGTTGTATATGATGTGGAGTTACACTAGTTGTATAACCATATATGAACATGGGAAAGTTATGTCCAATTTATTCTACTATCTTTCCTGTTCCCGTTGAACTCCTTTTCCTTCCTTCCCTTTTGTCTAATACAACAAACTTCTATTCTGCACCCCCACCCATTGTGTGTCAGCATCCACATATCAGAGAACATTCAGCCTTTGGTTATTTGGGATTGAGTTATTTCATTAGCATGATAGTCTCCAGTTCCATCCATTTACTGGCAAATGCTAACTTCATTCTTTATGGATGAGTAATATTCCTTTGTGTATATGTACCACATTTTCTTAATCCATTCATATGTTGAAGGGCATCTAGGTTGGTTCCATGGCTTAGCTAGTGCGAATTGAGCTGCTATAAATATTGATGTGGCTGCGTCTCTGTAGTACGCTGATGTTATGTCCTTTGGATATACACCTAAGAGTGGGATAACTGAGACAAATGGTGGTTGCATTCCAAGTTTTCTGAAGAATCTCCATACTGTTTTCCAGAGTGGGTGCACCAATTTGCAGTCCCACCAGCAATGCGTGAGTGAATCTTTTCCCCCACATCTTCTCCAACATTTATTGTTACTTGTATTCTTAATAATTGCCATTCTGACTGTAGTGAGAGGGAATCTCAGTGTAGTTATGATTTGCCTTTCTCTAATTGCTAGAGATTGAACTAATTTTAAAATTATAAAAAAGTTTCAAAAACAGCAGACAGCTGCCACACACACTTCATCTAGCATACTACATGCCAACATCATACATAGCCATGACAGAGTTGTCAAACTAATTAATTAAACTTTGTACAATACTATTCACTAAAAACTATAGATTTTGTTTAAATTTCACCACTTTTTGGCTAAATTCAAATTTGCAGAATAATGCTAGGGTCAAATTTGGGGATATCAGATTGTGTTTAGTAATCAAATATCTTTAGTCTTCTCCAACCTGTAACAGTTCATCCATCCATCCTTCCATGTCTTTCTAGATGTTGAACATTTTATCATATATTTGTTGGCCATTCATATTTCTTCTTCTATGAAGTGCCTGTTCAGTTCTTTTGCCCATTTATAACTGCTATTTCTATGGTTCCATGTGACCATAGTTTCCCTTTCTCATTATTTGAGAATCATTGGAATCACATGGTTTATAGCCTTTTTAGGAGGATTTCTTTCACTTACCAATGTGCATTTCCTTCCTGTATTTCGTGGTGGATTATTTCTATACCACTGAATACTAATCCCTTGAATGGATGTACCTCAATAGGGTATCTATTCAAGTGTTGAAGGACATCTTGAGATTTGGGATAATAAAGCTACCATAAACATACATGTGCAGGCTTTTCTGTGGATGTAAGTTTTCATATCAGTTGGGCAGACACCTAGGAGTGGGATTGCAGAATGGTGTAATAAGACTAGTTTAGTAAGAAATGCCCAGCTGGCTTCTGAAGTGGCTGTACTGCTTTGCATTTCCAACAGCAGTGAATGAGTTCCTGTTGCTGCACACCTTCACCAGCAATTGATGGTGTTGAGTTTTTGGATGGTAGACATCCTATTAGATATATAATGGTATCTTTTTAAAAAAATTTGCAATTCTTTAGTGACAAACTGTGCAATTTTTCATATGCTTCTTTACCATCTGCATATTTTCTGTGGGGAGGTGTGTCTGTTTTTGCCTAGTTTTAATTAGATAATTTTTTTTCTTATAACTCAGTTTTAAGAATTCTTTGTCCTTTGTCAGATGATGTAATGTAAATATTTTCTCACTGGCTTGTCTTTTGCTGAAGTGTTCTCAGAGCAAGTTTTTCACTTTATTAAAGTCTAACAGTTTTCTCATGAATCGTGCTTTTGAGGTCATTTCTGAAACTTCATCTGCATTTTCAAGGTCATCTAAGCTTTCTACGTTGTTTTCTAGAAGTTTCATAGTTTTCTATATTTAGGTCTATGATCCTCCTTGATCATTATTTGTTCCTTATGAAAGGGGTAAGGTCTGTGTCTGGGTTCCTTCTTTGGCTTTTGCATGTTGATGTTTCATTGTTCAGCACTATTTCTTGATAGGTTATCCTTTCCCATCAATATGCCTTTGCTTGGTATTAAAGACTGGCTGATTGTGTAAGTCTGTCTCTGGACTCTCTATTGTTCCACAGATCTGTGTTTCTGTTCTGCTGGCAGCACACTGTCTTGATGACTGTAGCTTTGTAGTAAATCTTGAAATCCTGTAGTGTGGATCCTCTGATTTTGTTCTTCTTTGGTGGTGTGTTATTGTGTTGTCTCTTCTAAGTCTTTACATTTTTTTCTTTTTAAATACATTTTATAATTAGTTGTCAGTATTTCCAAAATAGCATAATGAGATTTTAATTGGGATTGCATTGAATCCATAGATCAGGTTGGAAGGAACTGACATCTTAATAGTATTGACTCTTCTAACCTATGAATATGGAGTACCTTTATTTAGATCTTCTTTGATTTCTCTCATCAGAGTTGTGTAGATTTATGTATATACATCCTATGCATATTTACTTAGGCTATGCCTAGCAATACTTCTTACTATTGTCAAATTGTCAATGGTGTTTAATTTTTTTTCCAAATTCCCACTGTGCATTGCTGGTGTATAGGAAAGAAGTTGTCATGTTATCCTTGTACCCTCCAACTCTGCTATGCTTATTAGTTCCTTAAGTTTTTCTTGATTCTTTTTTTTGTTTTGTTTTACAAAGACAAGCATGTTGTCTTTGAACAAAGTTTTATTTCTCTTCCCTATCTGTATACCTTCTGTTTCCTCTTTTTGTCTTAGCATATTAGCCGAATCTCTCAGTATGATGTTGAATAAGAGTGATAGGAGAAGTTGTCTTTTCCTTGTTCCTACTTAGGAGGAAAGTGTCGAGTCTTCACCAATTTTGAAGGATAATTTCACTGCACATAGCCTGGCATGGTGGTCCATGCTGGTAATTTTACCAGTTTGGGAGACTGAGGAAGGAGGATCACAAGTTTGAGGCTAACCTCTGCAATGTATTGAATCCTTGTCTCAAAATAAACACTAAAAAGAAGTGAGGATGTGACTCAGTTGCAGAACACCCCTGGATTCAATAGCCAGTATCAAAGAAAAAAAAGAAAAGAAAAGAAATTCCTCACTTGATATACATTTATTAGCTGGTGGTTCATTTCATTCAACACTTTATTTCAATTCATTTAAGTGCATGCTTCTAGAAGTCTGCTGTAATTATCTTGTTTCTCCTAGGCTGTCTGCTTCACAGCTCCTTTCAAGATTTTTTTTTGGTTTCTGCAATTTGCATATGATATACCTCAGTGTAGATTTTTAAATTTTTTTTCTTCTTTTTTTTACATTTATCTGCTTGGTGTTCTCTGTTCTTCTTAGATCTGTGTTCTGGGGTGTGTCATTAATTTGGGCAAATTTTTGGCCATTACTTCTTTGAATGATTGCTTTCCTCTTCTGGTTTTCCAGTTTGGGGCATAAGTGCCCCAAATTCATTTGGAATTATCCACAGCTGTTGGATATTCTGTACTTCTCTGTATCTCTGTCTCTCTCTTGGCTTTCAGTGGAACTGTCTGTTGATTTATTTTCAAGTTCACTGATTCTTTCCTTGACTGTCCAGGCTACTGATAAGCCCATCATGAGCAATCTTCTTCATTTTGGTTTATTTCTATTTATTTTGTTTTTTGTATTTCTTAGAGTTTCTATCACTCTGCTTATGTTACCTATTCTTCCATACTGTTTATCTTTTCTTTAGAGCCCTTAACCTATTAATCACAATTATTTTGAAAATTCTCTTAAAGTACGAAGATCTGTCGTGTCTGCATCTTATTCTGATGCATACTTTATTTATTTTTTTCTTTTTTCTTTTTTGGTACCAAGGATTGAACCCAGGGGTATTTAATTACTGAGCCACATCCCTAGCCTTTTTCATATTTTATTTAGAGACAGGGTCTCACTGAGTTGCTTAGGGCCTTGCTAAATTGCTCAGGCTGATTTCACACTCACAATCTTCCTGGCTCAGATTCCCAAGCCACTGGGATTACAGGCCTGGGCCACCATAGCTGGCTGCTTTATCTTTTAATAAAGTTTTTTCTTGCCTACTGGCATGTTTTGTATACATGTTTTTGGTTAAGATTCAGATATATTGAGTAATAAGAACTGAGGAAATAGTCTTCAGTGTGGGTTTTGCTACTCTGGCTAGGACTGGGGCTGTTTACAGTTTGTTGTAGCTGTGGGTACAGAGGTTTCACATTCCTCAGATGTTCCTTGTTGGATCTCCCCTTTTGCCTCTGGGATTAAGAACTTCTCTGGTGGTCCCATTCTTGCTGCTCTTTGAGCTGTCATTTATGCTGGAGCTTTTGCTGTGGGGGAAGGGAGGGGTTCTAGAATCATCAGTAAATTTCAGTCCTCCGTGGACCTGTGTCCCTAGCCTGTGACCTTCACAAGTGTTTCCCTGCCACTTCCTTCCATCCCCTTGGGGACAGGAAAGCCAAGAGGAGACATAGGAGCCAGAGGTGGACCCTTCCCCAGCTGGGATGAGGCCCAGAGGATGCTGCATGGTGATGTTCTTCCCTTCTCCAGAGAGCTGCCAGGGGTCTCCCTGGGATCCTCACAATGGGAACCGGTGGGGTTCTGGTGAGAACACCTGTGCTGGTTTGGGGTTGCCTTAAGACCTCAGCACAGGAGTTTCTTTCTCTATTCTTGTCCAGTTAGCCCCTGGCAGTTTGTCCCAGTCACCACTCAAGTGCCCTACGGTTCTTGGTTTCAGCACTAGGGAAGCAGGTGCCAGCTGTGGCTCTCCAAATTCCCCTGGGTCTCTGTAGATTTGGGGGTTATGGTTTGACCTGTGACCTCAGTTTTCTGGTGAGTCCAAGAAAATTCTCCAATTTCCAGTCTGCTTGGCCTCTGCTTGTGTTTAAAGGAGGGATGGTTCCCAAGCTCTTTACATGTTGGAACTGAAGCTGGAGGTCCCCTTGTAGCTTTTTGGTTGATGCCCTGCCCACCTGCCCACCAGTTGAAGGGGCTGGGTTGATGCAAACCTCCTGACCTTTTCAAAAGCACCTGAGAGAAATCACCACTTTGCAGTCAAAAATCCCCACCCCTCTGTGTGGCTGTGGAGTTGCTGCACAACTTCCCTGCTCCCTTATTTTGATGTCACCTAGAGTCCCCTAGGCTGCTTCTTACAAACTCTACATGGGTTCTAATGCAGACGTCTTAGAAGCTCCACATGGACGGGCTCCTTTCTGATCTTCATCTGCATCTCCATCACCATGCCTCCATGTTTGCTAGATAAACATGTCCTTTCATCAGTCTTTTGAAAACAGAGCATTAAGCCCCCTTACCCCAGCCTGATGATTAGCACTGAGCACCCCTAAACCCCCCCTAATCTGCCTGTGAGTTCTGTATTAAGTGTCAGCTGTCCATCCATCAGACAGCCTTCCTTTCCCCTTGGTCATCTGATACCCAGTAACAAACCTGGAAAGGGGCAGGAGACTAGCCAAAGGAATAATTGCAATAAAACCCAAGTGTCCTTCTGCTGGGGAAAGTCATTAAGTAGGGTGGGTGAAGGAGAGTAGGTGCTGGGTATCTGGGTGCTTGGAGCACAGTGTGAAGAGGACGTCTCCTGGAACGGATGTTGGAAGCAACAGAAGGGTCAATCAGGGAAGTAAATATTATTAAGGGTAGTGGAGACTAGGCTTCTCTGTTGAAGAAGAGAGTTGCAAACAGGAAAAAAGCAATGAATATGGATAGTGGATGGCAGTTGGAGGCATTGATATGAAGTCAGGTTTTCTATATGTATACATACACACAAATAGATGCCATTTTATCAAAAATGTGTATGCATTTGTGTAAATATGAGTACATATGTATATTCATATGCCAAGCTCTTTCCACTGAGAGGTCCTGAGGGTACCCCATTAGCAATGAGCTCCTAGGTATTGGCTTTTTATTTTTATTTGGTACCAGAGATTGAATGCAGGGCCACTTAACCACTGAGCCACATCTGCAGCCCCTTTTGTTTTGTTTTGTTTTGTTTTTAATTTTGAGACAGGGTCTTTCTAAGTTGCTTAGGGCCTTGCTAAGTTTCTGAGGCTGGCTTTGAACTCTCAGTCCTCCTGTCTCAACCTCCCAAGCCACTGGGATTACAGGAAGATATTGGTTTTGTATAGCAGTCCTCATGAAAGGAAATAGAATTCTTTGGAAAAATGTTCGATTTCAGGGCTGGAGCAGGGAAAATACAAGATGATGTTGGAATATTTTATTGTGTCAGAAAATATGAAAAACCATGAGTACATTCCAAAGGACACAGAGACCAGCATGAAGGGCTTCCTACCTGCCAAGCCTGGGACAATCAGAGCATCCAAGAAAATAATAGTACTGAATTATAACCCATTGAATAAGAGCAGGAAAGGTGAGGCCATACCGATAAAAGAGAATAAATTCAAACTTTGAGGAATAGGAAATTTACATCATTTTATACTTTTTCTGTAGGAGACTTGTTGATTTCAAGGGAAAATAATAACTACATGGTGCAGAGGCCTAGCAACCACTAACTTAAGTGATCAGGTGAACATCATTAGGAATGGAACAAATTGAAATTGCTTCCACCTGAGAGGGTGTGATAACAAAACAGCATCACTTCTGTAATCCCAGCCAAAGACTTCCACCTAAATCTAATCCTGATGAAGCATAAGACAAGCCAAAATCATGGGACTTGCTGCCAAAGAACTGGCCAATAGTCTTCAAAAATGAAAGTCAAATATGTCTCCAGAGAGATGTGATGGCTAAATACAGCGTGATTCTGAATGGGACCATTGTGGAAAATCACAGGACAGGCAATTGTCAACTTCTGATGGTTGGACTTAGATTATTTGATTCTACAATGGTGCAAAAGCCACCTATGTTTAGTAGAAATCGTCCATGTAGTTTTTTTTTTTAATGCAGAATGCCTGATCTATATATTTGTGATCTGTACAGATGTCTCCGTCCTCATCTTTACATTTGGCTCCCTCTTCTTATTGAACCACAAAATGTCTAGACCTATGTATGTTTAACACAGTTTGTACACTCTCAGCAGAGCACAAGCATCCAGTGGACATATGACATACTTCAGTAATGATCCAATATAAGCAAAAACAACCATTGCAAATATAAAAGTCAACAAGAGACATAGGAAAAGAACAGACAGGAATGCACACAAAAATTCCTGTTTTTGAATGTTTATTTCCCTAGACCCTCTTTCTTTGAGCCAGCATCTGCCTCCTGCAGTTTGCCCTTGGCTGGATTTTTGCCTCTGGCCTGACACAGGCCAGGTTTGCCAGTGCCTCGCTGTCTGCTCTCTTCTTGCCCGCAGAAGGTCCTGAGTAATACATTGTTCTTTTCAGGGTGCTCTTCTCAGGGTAAAGATGAGAGTTGTAGTAGATTTTGGTCTGGGGCTTGTAGTGTTGACCAAGATATTTCAGCTTGTGCAGGCATTACTTGAGCATCTTGTGTGTTATTGACTCGCCACACTTAATATTTCATTGTGTGTTGAACATTGAGAAAGGATTCTGCCCAGGAATTTGTGTCAGATAAAGTACAAACAAAAACTGTAGGAAGGGCCCTGGGTGGAACCAGCACAAGGGTAGAAACAGGAAGAGGAGTCTGTACCAGGCCCCACCGTGTGTGGCAATACAAGGAAGCATGGGGGGAACTTGTGAGTAAATTTTTTTCTTCTTTTTTTTTGTAACAGAGGTGGAAGATAGAGACTATTACATGGGTGAACTATGTTCTTTGGCAAAAGATCTGTGGATAACAGGTTTGAAAGAGAGACAAGTTGTTATTACTATTTTAATTTAGCATGCACCAAAGAATCTCAAGGCCTTATGAAGGTGCCAAGCTTTAGGGACAAAGATATGTTGTGAGAAGTGGCTGAGTGGTTTGGGGGTTGTAGACAGAGAATGCCCAGTCCTTCAAGTTAGAGCTCAGATATCTGTTTCTGGTGCTCATGTCACTGTCATTTACTTCTTTCTTTCCTGTCTTCCTCATGGAAATAAATTTCTGAGAGTCTTACTGGCTGCCGACCCTCCGAAGCGCAGGATAGCATTGGGCATGTAGTCAGTGCCCAGTAAAGCATGGGTGGGCAGATAGTGGGGAAGTATGGAAAGAAGGTGACTGAGGCTCTGTGGTGAAGACTTGTAAGGAGGGAAGGTGACGTGTTCAAATGGCCCCTGACTTAGGGTGATCAGACTTAATGAGTTTTTGACTTCACAGTGGTGTAAAAGCCTAGCTGTATAAACATTCTACTTTTCACTTTGGTATAGTATTCAATAAATTACACAAGCTATTCAACGCTTTATAATAAATAGACTTTGTATTAGATGGGTTTGCATAAATGCAGGATAATGTAGGTGTTCTGAACAAGTTGAAGGGAGGTTAGGCTAAGCTGTGATGTTTAGTGGATTAGGTAGTAAATACACTTTTTATTTACAGTAATTTCAACTTATGATGAGTTTATAGGAATGCAACCCCATTGTAAGTAGAGGAGCATCTGTAATTACAAATAAGTCTTCTTGGACCCTTTCTAATAAGTCAGGGCAGGGATAGTCCAGGGCAGGGCACAGGCCTGCTCATGATTATTGAGCAGTCAGGGAACTTGCAAGATAGAGTTTGTGTTTCTTTCTTTAAACAAACATTTTTCTTATAAATATACATAATAAAATTTACTATTCTAATCATTTTTAGATGTGCACTTTAGTTGCATTAAGTACTTTCACAGTGACATACAGGCATCTTTACCATCGATACCTAGAATACTTCTCAAGTTCCCTCTCCCCTGACAGCTGCCATCCCACTTCATCTCTCTGAATTTGACGAGGAACCTCATATGGCGGACTCATACAGCGTTATCCTATGACTGGCTTAGTTGTCTTGGCATAGAGTCTTCAGGGTTCATCCATGCTACTGTAGATAGATATCAGGATTTTCTTCCCTGTTAAGGCTGGATGATATTCCCTTGTATGTCTGCTTTCTTTTTATAATCATTTATAATGGTTGGCCAATGACTAGAAATAAGGACATGGTACAAGGAACCAGGAGGGCTGAATATCAGGAGCAAATCCCCACTCAGGTTGAAGCTGGGGGAAAAAAGAATGTGAAGAGGAGCAGGGGTGATGAGAGGACCCTGAGCCCTGCTGAATTGACCCCAAGCTGTGACAAGTTCTCTGGGGGCCCTGGAAGAAACAAGGAGCCTTTGCTGCTGGTTCTCTGTGCCTGGTAGTCTTGGTTAGTGATGGTCCTGTTCTATTTTGAGAAGTACAGACCATGCCAGGCTGCACCTTATCTTATAAGTTCCCATGTGAGATGTAGCTCTGGCATGTTCCTTCTGGTAGCTGGTTTTCAGTGCTATTGCTGTGTTGTTGAAACACACACTTTATTCTTCAGCATGATCCGGAGCACTGAGTTCATTGTTGCCTTTGCCTGGTTTCCAGGAAGCAGAAAACAACTGGCAAGGACTGCAGGACTTTGAGTTATTTTCCTAGAATCACTCCAAGAATTGATTTGCTTATGTGATAATTTGATTCCTACTATAGATTTAAGGCTTAGGTGGACTATCTTTTTTGTACCACCCAGTCCATTCAAGCTAGGATGTGATTAGGTCACAGCTCTCACCATCTCATTGTTTTACTTCGGAACATTCCTGCATTAACACAGGAACCATGGTTGGGATGCCTCACATCCCAGCCATAACCTATTTCTTCTAGGTGGGGGATACTTATCCACATTTATGTCCCCCCACCCTTTTTTTTTTTTTTTTTTTTTTGCTAAGTAGTGGTTTGTCATTTTTTCATTGTAAAGATTTTCAAATATAGCCGACCATGGTGGGGCTGGTGTAGATGTCTTGCACATTCATCTCACAGAAGCATCTGGATCAAGGTACTGCCTATCTGCCTTCTTTTCCTCTAAGCCTCCTACCTACTTCCAAAGTATTTTAAAACAAACAAGAAAAATTATAACACTTCACTCCTACAAATCCAAGTAAACATTTGTGAAAAGCCTGGCCATTCTTCAGCACTACCATGCCATAAACCACAATTCTTGGTGTCACTTGAATTGAGCCTATCCCTAGGCTTCCTCCCTTCATAGGTGTGTATGGCTCTAATCCGACTTTATGAGTGACACTCAGCATTTGGCTATTGTGTTTCAATCCCTTTTAGTCAAGACAGACTCCGTTCATTTTATCTCTCCCTCTCGTGTCACTCACTTGAAGAAATTGGGCCTGTGTTTAAGAGGGATGTTATGCTTGGAGCATTTGTCTGTTTCCTTAAGGTGTCAAGTGCTCTGACCATCATGTTTCTGAAAACTGGAAGTTAGTGAAGGTTTAATTAAACTTGGATCTTGTTATTTTTTAAGGATGAATACTTAGTAGGTGGTGCTATATATTGTTTTTCTTCTCACACACCCATTGTGGAATGTCTTATTCTTATTCTTGTTCTTAGGGTCTGCTTGGTGAGTTCACAGGGCAGCTTGCATTGTGTTCATCCCCATAAATTCCCATCTGGTGCTTTTAGGCATTATGATCATTGCCTGAATTCACATTTTCTCTATGGACTTTGCAAATGGTGATTTTCCTTATCTAATCAATCCTGTACACCTGTCGGCTTGAGTCCATCTTTAAAGAACGTTGCCTCCTTGGCTGGGCCTATCTAGTCATCCTGAGACAATAATTTTATAAAAGCAGTGGGGGATGCTTGCCTTTGGCCTTTAATTGCCCGTTGGCATAAGGAGTTGGCACCTTGGTCATCTGCAGTGATGATGGGAAATAATTTTTTGTTTTGCTTGAGCTTTTTTTTTTTCTTTTTCTTTTTCTTTTCCTCTGTCCCTTTTAAATATTTCAAAGCAAGCTTCTCTGCCTCTCAGATTTCATTATGAATTGTTCCAACACAGAAAAGTGAAAAGACTTGTATGGTTGACGTTAAAAGCTGAGAGTTTTTAAAAATATATTCCTTGGTTCACATGATTGCTATTCTTTTTGAAATGCAGAGTCTATCCTCTGCCTATTAGAGTTTTTGTCTCATCTATGTTACTCTTTGTGCTGTAGTTTGAGTGTGGTTTTGTCCTAGCCACAACTTGTTTTGAGCCTTAATTCCTAACAGCACTGAGGTAGTGGGGCCAGTAGAAGTATTTGGGGCCACTATCCTTCCTGAAGGTGGATCAATGTTTTTCTTGAGAGATTGGGTTAGTTTTCCTGGGACTGGAGATTGTCCCTCAGGATAAGATTAGTTACATGAGTGTGTTGCTCTAAAGTGGTTGTATTTCTCAGCTTGCTCTCTCACTTCCTCTTGCACACATTTTCACCATGTGACACCTTCTACCATGTTATGATACAGCACCAAGCCCTGCCCAGGTGGGACCACTTGATCTTGGACTTGTAGCCTATAAAACTATGAGCTAAATTAAACCTCTTTTTTTAAATTAAATAAATTTACTCCTCAGGTATTTTTTAATAGCAACACAACATGGACTAAGAGTGCTTTCTTGCTTTCTGGTCCAAGATGGTAAATGCTCTATTGGACATTTCCAGCTTCTTTTCTAGAACTTCTCTTTCTTTCAAACAGCCTTGGCTCCTTTGGGGTGGGAGATGATGTTTAGGGATTACAGTCTGGGTTGTAGGGTTGCTTATTGTTACTGGGTTGTCATTGCTTCTAAAGTTTTTAATTTCAAGGCAGTGTAAACCTAAGGAGCATGTGTGATGGAGAAAAAAATAAATCATGAATTCAGCCATAAAACTATATGGTTATAACTTTGATTATATTTTTTCTTGTACACTGAAAATTTTAATTTCTAACAATGTTCACAGATTGGTCCATATATCTGTGTGTGTGTGTGTGTGTGTGTGTGTGTGTGTATAATTTCAAAATAATATGAATATTGCTGTTAATAAGAGTACCTGAATGAAATTAAAGTTATTGCAGCTTTATTTGGCCTTAGAATATATTTAGCTATAAATTTAATCAAAACACTGTTTAAAGTTGATTTTTTGCTTATTATTTCAATAACCAATTAAATTTTGTCTCCATCCTCCCCTTTTAGGATTTTTTTCTTTATGGATTTAGTCTAATTTCTAAAACACTGTCATGATTCCTAAATCAAACTTATAAAATCTGGAAAGTATTTTTAGAGAAATCAGTACCCACCCCTGGTTTTTCCTCTCTGCTCTATGGAAACATTCTTTTTCTGGCTTAGCCTTACACTGTTTTACTTTATAATTTTTAAAAAATATTTTTAGTTATAGATGGACATAATAACTTTATTTTGTTTATTTAGGTTTATGTGGTGCTGAGGATCAAACCTGGTGCCTCACATGTGCTAGGCAAGTGCTCTACCATGGAAGTACAGCCCCAGCCTTGCTTTATAATTCTTAAATACACACAATGGTTATCAATATCCTATACCTTTGTTTTACCAAGGCCCTTGATATTCTGTTCCATGTCTTGCCTTTTTCACTTTCCACCGTGTCCTAGAAATCATTCCATACCAGAATGGAGAGAAAGTGTGTGTCACTGTGTAGGAAGTACCATGGCTTATACAGACGTGTGCTTGGATCATTTTCTGCCTTTGCCATGACAAATAATGCCCCAGTGAATATTTTAATACCTGACTCACTGTGTGCTTTTTTTGTTGAAGACTCTTAGAAGTGGGGATTGCTGGGTTCAAGGGTAAATGAATGTGACATTTTGTTGGATATTGCTAAATTCCTCTTCCCACCTGCTTTCCCACCAAATTGTCATCAGATATATTGTTAAACTTTCTGAGTTTTACCAAACAGATAAGATGCTGCTTTGGCAAGGTGTTTTTTTTTTTTTTTTTTTTTTTTTTTTTTTTTTTTTTTTTTTTTTTTTTGTTTTTTTTTGTTTTTACCTCCCTGCTTTCTTATTTGTGCCTTTTAGATATACATGACAGTAGAATGTATTTTGATATATCATACATACATGGAGTATAACTTCCCATTCTTGTTCTACATGATGTGGAGTTACACTGGTTGTGTCTTCATATA
>CM053411.1:15255294-15282962 GCA_028644305.1 Xerus rutilus | reverse complement strand
TTTGGCAAGGTTTTTTTTTTTTTTTTTTTTTTTTTTTTTTTTGTTTTTTTTTGTTTTTACCTCCCTGCTTTCTTATTTGTGCCTTTTAGATATACATGACAGTAGAATGTATTTTGATATATCATACATACATGGAGTATAACTTCCCATTCTTGTTCTACATGATGTGGAGTTACACTGGTTGTGTCTTCATATATTAACATAGGAAAGTTATGTCTTATTCATTCTACTGTCTTTGCTGTTCCTATCCCTTCTTCCTTCCCTTCATTCCTTTTGGCTAATACACTGAACTTCTATTCTCCCCAATGCCCCCACGTGCTTGGCAAAGTTTTAATTCAGTCTTTTTTATCTTTCATGTTGAAAGGTTGTTTTGAGAAATTCTTTGTTCCTATTAATTGCTTGGTGTTTTAGTTGGATGGTTTTCTCTGCTCCCTCAATTTCTAGGCACTCTGTTAGGAATATTAGCCATTTATCTGAGATAGAAGATTAAAAATGCTTTTCCAACTTGTTATTTGTCTTTTGGTGGTTTTGTTTTTGGTGTGTTTTACCATGCACCTTTTAAATCTTTTTAATGAGGGATTTATAACTCACTTCTTTCATAGTTTCTGATTTTGAGTCATGATTAGGAATTTTCCCATCCCAGGTTATAGAGAAATTCACCTGTATTTCCTTCAAGTGCTTGTGAGCTGATTGTTTTTTCAGTACTGTTTTTTGAAGCTGTTGCTTAATATATTCTGGCCTGTTTTTCTGATGAAATCTTTTTCTTATAGAACTGTGTTGTTCTGATATTCTGATTATTAGGGATGAACTTTGAGATGTTCATGTTCATTGTGATGTTCAGTGTGAGTTTCTTTTTCCCATGCATTTTCTACTTGAGGCTTATTGAGATCTTTGGAATTGTATGTTTCTTGTTTTCATCATACTTAACAATTCTCAGCCATTATACTTCAAATATATATATTTTTTTCTATTCTTCATCCTTGCCCATTCTTTTCAGGAACTCCAGTTACATGTATTTAGTCTGCTGTTTGTTTCACAGCGCATCTGACCTTTTTGAATTACTATGAATTCTTTTCTTTGTTTTTCTTTTAAAGTTTCCATCACTATATCATCAAGCTTTTTAATCTTTTATCTATCATTTCTATTCTACTTTTAATCTCATCAAGATTAGTTCTCATTTCAGATACTGTACTTTCTTCTAAGATTTGATTTGAGTATCTGTGTGTATGTGTGTGTGTGTGTTAGTCTCTCTCTCTCTATATATATATATAAATTTATATATATAAGTATTTATATATATATATATATAAAATCTCTAGCACTCAGTTCCTCATCAGACACATGCCTTCCTCTGCCTTTCAAATATATGGAGTAGGTACAGTAGCTGCTTTATGTTCTTTTCTTTGGTTCCTATTGTCTGTGCCATTTCTGGTTCTGGTTCTGATTTTTTTGTGTGTTGGTTTTTGTTTTGTTCTGGTACTGTGGATTGAACCCAGAGGCACTCTACCACTGAGCTACATCTCAGTCCTTTTTATTTTTTGACACAGGATCTCACTAAGTTGCCCAGGCTGGCCTTGAACTTGTCATCCTCCTGCCTCAGCTTCCCAGGTACCTGGGATTATAGCTGTATGCTCCTACTGACTTGTTATTATTTTTAAATCTGGTTATGTGTTACTTATTTTCCATCTTCCATTCCCACTTCTCTTTCTATGAAGCACATTAGATGGTACTAATATGAAGACAGTTTAATGATTTCAATTATAAATTAAAAATCAGTTTACTTTCAAGGTCAGTTGAGTTTGATTTCAGGTACTGCAGATATTTGTATTTATTACAAGTATTTTTGAAGGCAAAAAGGGCAAGAAAATAATATAAAAATATTTAAAACTGCATGGTCAGAAAAATACATGGGCAAAATGCCTATAAATTAAAGATATTACTGTAGACTTCATAGATCAGATGTTGCTATATCCACTTTAAGAATGTGGGGTTTCTGAAAATAAAGGCTTTGGTTCACACATCTCCCTCCCTCATTGTAATTGTTACTTGCATTCTTTGCTCCTGTATTACTCTGCAGAGCATGAGTGCCCAGTGACCTTTAGGAGCAACACTGCCGTGGCAGTTGATGTTTTTTCTAGTCCTTTGTCATCTGTGTGGCATTTAGACAGTCGATTGTTAGTACTGGCCATAGAGAGATGTGTTGCCTTTTCGCAAGAACAGATCCACACTGTGTACACAGAAAGGCCATGTGATGGTAAATTAGGGCTTAGGTGGCTGGAGAAGGCACTTAATTCAGTTGGATGTTTATTATGTAGAAAGAAACAGTTGCTTTTTAAAACTGAAACTCAGTCAAGATATTTGTGGCTGTCGTTCATGCAGAAGCTATAGGTATAGATAGGGAGATGCTTGTTTTATTCCCTGAAAATACCCCTGAGGAAAACCTAAGAGAATGAACATTGCATGTGTTTCAGTGTGACTCGGCCTCCCGGTGCTCCTGTCCATGGCAGTGCTGCAGGAGCACAAGGCCTTGGTTCACATGGATCAGTGTCAAGTTGGCTCTCTTCCTCAGCTTTTATACTTCTTGCCTAGAAAATGGTAACAGTAATGCCTGATATTTTGTGTGTGTGTGTGTGTGTGTGTGTGTGTGTAATTTTTGGTGGTACTGGGGATACCTTATGATTTTTTGTTTTCTGCTACTAGGACTTGAACTCAGTGATGCTCTACCACTGAGATGCACCCCCAGCCTTTAAATTTTTTTTTTAAATTTTAAAACAGAGCCTTACTAAATTGCCCAGGCTGGCCTCAAGCTTGTAATCTTCCTCTTTACCTCCTGAGTTTATTGGATTATAGATATGCACCAATGCACCTGGCTAATATATGGGTGTATGCATACATATATGTATACATGGCATATACATATATGTATACACATGTATATACACATATATGTACGTGTATACATATATATATATATATATATATATATATATATATATATATTCTTAAACTGAGGATTGAGCCCCAGGAGGCTTAACTACTGAGCTATGTCCTCATCTCCTTTATATTTTATTTAGAGACAGGGTATCACTGAGTTGCTTTGGGCCTTGCTGAGTTGCTGAGACTAGCTTTGAACTCCTGATCCTATTGCCTCAGTCTCCCAAACTACTGAGATTATAAGCATGTACCACCATGCCTGCCTACCTTATGGTATTTTAATGAAGATAAATGCTCTCTAACAAAATATCTAACACATTCTAGGTATTCAAAAAAAAAAAAAGGAAATCTATAAATCTTAGCTTTCTATGACCTTGATTTTCTCTGGAAATAGTTTTTTTCTACCAAATTAGAGACCTTAATAAAACAGGTTATAGTTTAGTGAATTGTACTTCTGTTACAATCCACAATACTACTGTGAAGTTGGTTCTAGGGGGCTATATTAGTCTGCTAGAACTGCCATAGCAAAACACCACAGACTTGGGGGTGAAACAACATTATTTATTTTTCTCACAGCTCTGGAGGCTGGAAATCCGACATCAAGGTGCCAACAGGGTTGGTTCCTGATGAGGCCTCTGTCCTCGGCTGGCAAATGACCACCTTACTGTCTCCTCATGTGACCTTTCCTGAATGCATGCACATTTCTGGTATCTTCTTGTGAGGACACCAGTCCTCCTAGATCAAGACCTTACCCTTATGTCCTCATTGGGCCTCCATTGCCTCTGAGCACCATTTCCTCAGTCACAGTAGAGGTGAGGCCTTGAACATGAGAATTTGGGGGAGACACATTCAGGCCCTAACAGTTCTCCTCTGCTTGGTTTTTAGAGGGCTGCTGCGGAATGGGTGGAAGTAGTGCTGCAGTGTTAATTTGTAGACTTTTAATCATCCTGTCTCTACAATAGATGGCATATTTGTACTTTCTTATTTTCTCTTTGTCTTTTCCCAACCCTCGTATGTCTATAATGTTGTGACTTTCAAACTGTTTTGCCCATAACCTGGAGAGAAATACATTTACTAATATGTATATATTCACAAATAATTTACTAACAAATAATTTATATTTCAGTAGCTACCCTTACAAGGTGACATGCATACTAGTTCCAATTCAATGTCATTTTTTTAATGCTATTTTCAGTGGGACTACTTAATGTAATTTGGAAAACACTGCTGTAGTGTAGATTCACAGCTATGGTGTGTGACATGTTGGATGACTCTTATTTAGTCCTTCGAGTTCATGAATGTGCATTTGGCTTGCCTTGATTAATGATATTTGGGAAGCCCATCCTAAGACTTTCCCATAGAGGAAATGATATTTTGGAAAATTTCCCTGCCATCTGGCAACTTCTGTGGGAAGTAGACAATATAATGGAAAAGTTTTATCTCATTGAGGTCTTTATTGAGAGAGTCGCACACCTAGGTTTGTATTCAGGAGCAGGGTAGGTTGTAATCAAATCTCACTGTAGCTCAGAGATGATAGAGTTCATGCATTTATTTTTTCTTTCAAAGTATGGGCTTGGTTTTATTTCAGAATTATCTTTCCTTTTCATAAGCTCCTCTACAGTAGATAGAAGAATTATTTAAAAGTCTATTTTTTTGATGTCTTTGAGTTCTTAATTCTATGGTGACATAGAGCTTGCATTAGAGCTTGGTTATAATTTTATTCATGTTATCGAATATTATCAGTTGAAGCCACACACATATAGCTGTTAATAGTTGAGAGCTACATTGGCCCCTGTGAGAGCCATTGGCTGATGTAGCAGGATAATGAAAACATATCATGTCATCCAGAAAGATGCAGTCAGGAAGATGGCTTTGATGGGGACAGTGAGCTCCCTCCAAGTGCAAAGAGAGTAGCTGTTTTGGTGTCCAGCCATGACACATACTGGACCTAAGGACCATGTGAAAGCTACTGAAAAATTCAAAGGTAGCTTCTTACAGGAGGACCCCAGGGTATTGCAAGGTTGTCAGGCATGAGCTCATACCCTGGTTTGCCCTTCATTTGATATATGACCTTGGACAAGTATCTTAGCTTTGGCTTTCTTCCTCCAGTCTTCATTAAAGATCAGTGAGATTATGCCTGAAATAGACTAGAGCCACAAAGGTAAGACCACTCCCCTCCTGGCAGGTCCCCATTTCTCTAACTTTTTAAAAAAATTTTGATAAGTGAGGAGTACATGAAAACATAAGCAAAAGTTTGAAGGCCAGTAAAGATATTCCCTCTTTAGTTTGCTCTTCCTTTGTTTGCTTAAGAGCCTGACTAGCTGTTTTTTAGTGTGACAGGCAGTAAGGGGTAAAGACATAGAAAGAGAAGACCTTACAGTACCAGGGAGGATGGAACACTGGCCACCCCCAGGTACCTGTGAGCTTCAGTGGAACCCCACTTTGTGAGTGATGGGCTCTCCTCATGATTCCAAGACACCATTGCTGTCTCATCAGGTTTAAGGGTGTTCTTGTGACCTACCCCTACACAGCTGTCACCTAGGGTGTGAGGGGGTTGGGGGAGTGTAGCTGGAGGCAGTTATACCAGATGTCCATCTAAGCCAGGCCCTATATATAATGAATCATAGTGCCTGAAGAGCCAAGGGCTCATTTCAGGCCCCAAGGTCAGGTAGGAAAAGGTTTGGAAGCCTCAGGAGAGGCTGGAATTGCTTGGTATGATTTAATTTTAAAATGAGCTTTCCCAATCCTAAAACATGGAGGCCTGAAGGGCCAGGGCTTTCAGGATGACATAAGAGCCCCTAGAGGGAGGGAAGTAGAAAACAAGAGGATCCTGATCATTCATCCCAGAGCTAGCTCCTTCTAAGCCCCAAGTGGGCTGCTGCTTAGGCTTATAGACCTTTAAAGAGCAAGACGGGAGGTGAGAAGGTTGCTGGTTATGTCTTCTTGGTGCCCAACCTGGGAATAGAGACACTGGGTGGAGACAGCCATGGGACAAGCCTCCTAGTGCTGCCCAAGATTTCAGAGAATATTGTATTCATAGAACAACTGTATGCTGCTATAAGAAAAGAATAGTCAAAGAACTGAAAGTGTTTTTGAAATTTAAAATTATGCTCCTAGGAATAAATTATTTTAAAATCATGGTTGGTTGTGCAAATAAAATTATTTACAAAGAAGCTGAATCATGATGAGGTAGGCCTGGTGGAAAATTTAGTAGGTGATCTGGAAAATCAAGTCACATCCAGAAAAATCTCCCAGAATGAGAAGCAAAAATCCAATAAGATGAAAATCAGATGATGTGTGTGAAAATGTTTCAGTACTAAACTATATATATTATACTAAACCATATACTATATCATTTTGTTATCTGAGAGAATTCTAAACATTTGAAGTGAAAATTGGGGCAAATACATTCACCTTGTATAGAAACACGTGAGCATATCCATGCATGTGTATCTAATTAAACAGTTGCTATGTTTAAAAAAAAATGATGACTTTGGTGATGACCCAAGGATGTTGTCTTCAGCAATCCTGTACCTAAACATTGGGAAATCACAAGGAAACCAACTACTATTATTTTGAGCTTTTCTCTTTCCTTGGGAGGTATTCTGCTAGGCACTTCTTTTGATTCCATCCTGAAATGCCCTCTCACAACTACAGTCCTAATGCAGATGGTCTTCATACCCAAATCCACAAGTTCAGGGTGAGTCCTCTGGCCCTTTCTTCTGGGAAGTATAGGTGGAATATTCCTTATCCAAAATCCTGGGGACAAGAAGAGTTTGATTATGGGATATTTGCATATACATAATGCCATGCTACCATTGGGTAGCATCTAAACATGACATTCCTTTCTTTCATGTGAACCTTATCCATATAGCCTGAAGGTACTTTTATATAATGTTTTCAATCCTTATATACGAAGTTGTGTACTTTGAACCAGAAATCAGGTATGGGGTTTTCCATTCTTGACATCATATTGGTGCTCAAATTTTCACACTTTTGAGCATCTCAGATGTTGGATTTCCAGATTGGGTTGCTCAACATGTGTTACAGGATATTCACATAAATTTACAGTCTGAGGAGAGGAAGGTGGCAGATCAGATACAGTGGGAAAAGAAGTTCAATTTTCAAAAAAATGTCCATTTGGCATTTGGATAAGTTGTGATTCCAGTGACCCTTGTGCCTCTTACACTGGCTCAGTTACTCTGCACTTTTGTCCAGTGCCTTTAATTTCTCTGAGGTTAGAATATATCTCTTGTTCCATTTTGGAAATCCAGCTGACCTGGACTACCTGGTACACACATGCCTTTTCTTGTCCAGGATCGTGGTTGCTTTACTGAGCACATCGCACTAAGTGTCTGCTATGTGCAGGACCCTTCACTAGGAGCTGGGCACACTCCTATGCCAGAATACCCATCATGCAATGGAGATGACTAGGAACCTCCTGGAAAAGAAACTGGTAACTGAAATGATCATGCATTTGGTTACTGGTGTTGCTCAGTGTTCCAATGACATGGTAAAATATTTTAGTTGCCTTTGTAAGAAATTAGCATATCTGATTTCATGCTTTTGTTTTTTTAACATGTACCTCATCTTAGAGGTTTTTAGGGATATTGCTGTAAATGGTATGAAGTGTCCATTTGTAAACCTGTGAATTTCCTGACTGTTGATTGTCAGTTGAACATGTTCTGTTGCAAGTGGCAACATCCCTGTGAGGCCCTTCCCAAGAGATTCTTTCTCTGTGAACACAGGCATTGGTACTTCTCCAAGATCCTCTCTTCTCAGGAAGGGCACTGAGTGAGACTGTTCAGAATCAGTCTGCCACTCGGGATATGTTCTGTGCTAGACTAGCTGTACAATTACAAATTCTTCTGTCACTTGAGGAGAAGGTGCTCTGCACATTATGGAGGCACATAGGGTAGTCACAGGACAGTCCTAAGGCTCACTTGCTTGGTGGGCTGGCCTGTCACATGGCCGTGGGACTGGAGTTTGTAAGTCCTAGTGCAGTGGCAGGAGAGACCATGGCACCAGTGAGGGTGCCAGTTTTTAGTGACAAATGGTGGCTCTAGGTGTGAGAACCCTAACATGGGATGTTTGTTTAACATAAACATAGAATACTTAATGTTGGGAAAATGATTACTTTTGTTTTTTGAGCTCTGTCTTTCTATTCTAGTGCAATGTTAAAGGAAATAAACCAGCACTGGGACTGGCTGGAGCAGAATCTCCTCCATACCTTGTCTGTCTTTGATAATAAAGATGACATTGCCAGCTTTGTCAAAGGGAAGGTGAAGGTAGGTCCCTTGATCTTAACCTTCCTTTCTTTCCACCTTTCAGATAACTCTTTATAATGTTTTGAACTCTACAAATGTCCCCATAGTTTTCACCAGTCTAATTACACTTTTTACCATAATGCATAAAGCCAAATTAGTTCAATTTGTCACCTGTCAGTCTTTGCAGTTCAGAAAAATACACCTGAAGTTTTAAAAAAAAATTATTATCAGGCCTATTTCCTTTTATCCTTTACATCTATAAAGGTCTTTTCTGTTCTTGGGGGAAAAAAAACCCCATAAAGTTGAGATTTCTGTTTTTGCAGAACAACATGTTATTTTCTTCCTTGAATTAGTTATTCCTTTTTTTTTTTTTTTTTTGGTGCTAGGAATTAAACCCAGGACCTTGTGCATGTGAGGCTAGCACTCTACCAACTGAGCTCTATCCCCAGTCCTATTCCTGACTTTTTTTGCAGCTGTAGTGCTTCCTCCTGCTAATAGTGGATGTTTGTTCTTCAAATGTTAATTAAATGGAATTAAAGTCCATTAAGTTTTGAGAAGGCAAGAAAGGAACATTGGGAGGTATTTGTTGATATCTCCTGCCAGTTATATTCTCATGTAACTGATCTCACTATAAGAACATGATGGGTGATTGGTGCTTTAAGATCTTGTTGGGCAGGGAGATGGTTTCTCATTCTAAAGTTAACTCATTACACCTGAACACATAAGCCTGCAGTACAGTTTTCTTCCCAAGAGATAAAAACATCTCAAACCATTCCTTTCCTTCCTTTTCCTGTCCCTCCTTCTTCCCCTTAAGTCCCTTTCCTATATTCAGGTGATCCCCAAATGTGGAATGAAATCAGTAAAATAAAGCTGTAAACAAATGTGCCACAGTGGATTCCATTTTTTATGTATATCTATAAAGCACCAATTTAAAAAAACAATAAATAGAAGGAAGACTAGTAAAGTAGAAAGCACTGGGGACTGAAATGAAGCACATTATATTCCATGCTTGTATGATTATGTCAGAATTAACCCCATTACTATGTATAACTAGAATGCACCAATAAAAACATTTTTAAAATCCCAGACCATGGATTTGTTTACTTCCAAATAAACCTCAAGAGTTATAGCTTTTACTAAAGGGTGTCAAAGCAAATTTTTGATTTTAGAGGAACAAAAGAGGAGCGCTCTTTTCCTTTTGGGGACTGGAGATGTTTGCAAGATCAGAGAAGAGCAGAGGTGACCCAGGCCAGCCAGCGCTTTGCATCCAAGACATGACCCCTGGCCTGTGGGGTGATAGCAGGCCTGGGCCATGGTGGAAGACACACATAGCTCTCAGGTCACCCCTCATCCTGGCCTGATGGACTGTGGCTCATTGTCTGTGTCAGTTGGCACTAAGCATTGGTGATGCTTAACCTGCCTTTCTTGGTCTAATGAGGACTATAATGGTTTTTTGATTTAGGAGTTTCCCTTAATTGGGAGGAAGGAAATTCATTTCTGCTACATTAGTTCCTGAAACATTTCTGTAGGAGAAGAAAAATTTTCCTCTAACTTCCTAGGTTCTGTGGCTGAGGCCCTGGAAGTTAACACCAACAAACAACAGATTAACAAGAGAAAAACAGTTTATTTTAATGCCTTCAGTGTGTATACCTGTGGCAGAAACTCAGCGAGGAATAACTCAGAAGGGTGGTTAGAATTTGACCTTTTATAGCATCTTAAGGAAAAACAACAAATTTTCAGAGGAATGATGAGACAGAAAAGGGGCTTCATGCTTCTGGGTGGCACAGTGAGGGGAAGGGAAACATGGGGTGAAACTAATAGAAGTCAGTGCTATCTCTGCGAGGTTGTGTGAGTTCCTTATGGTGCTGTCTCTGGGTCTAGAGATCTAGAGGTCAAAGTTGCCTTCCTGGGCAGAGGTGGAGACACTTGTGCAGGTGGAGATTGCCTCTTGATTTGGCATAGATGGGAGAGGGCAGAGAGTCTTTTTGGCACCTACTGTTTTGGTACCTGGTCTTTTGGTTTCTCACTTATCTTCAGCTCAAAATGATTCTTATGCTAAAGTGGCATATTTGGGGTGACATTATTGATCCATGACACTTCAAAGCTAGCATGCCCTGAATGAGAGAGAGAGAGAGAGGGAGGGAGAGGGAGAGAGGGAGGGGAAAGAAAGAGAGAGAAGAAAGAAAGAAAGAAAGAAAGAAAGAAAGAAAGAAAGAAAGAAAGAAAGAAAGAAAGAAAGAAAAAGAAAGAAAGAAAGAAAGAAAGAAAGAAAGAAAGAAAGAAAGAAAGAAAGAAAAAGAAAAAAGGAAAGAAAGGGAAGAAAACCTGAGGAGGCAGTGCTGGGGGCAAGGCAGCCTAAGAATACAACTTGGCATTTGCTCTCCCCTCTCCTCTGGCCAAAGCCAAAGGATATGAAGTTCAGGGCTTTCCTACTCATATCCTGGACACTTGACTGCTCCATAAAACTTGATAAAAATCCCTTCTGTTTCAAGCTGTGCCTGTGACCAGACACTGCGGCCTACAAAAGTTGGAAGGCCATCTGGCCACTATCTTGGCTGTGCCTGGAGCCACTGGACCCTGTTCTCAGCCATACCTGTTTGCTCTAGAGCCTAATAAATCATGAAGAAGACAAGCAATTTCACCAGCCCTCAGGTTTATTTTAAAAGTCTTTTAAAATTAGATTATTTTAATGTTAGTACCCAGGTTTAATTTCTAAAATAGCTTATACAGGGAGGATTTGTTAGCACCCCCCAAAAAGCAACCTCATCTTAAGGAACATAGACTCTCACAAGACAGTCCTCTAAAACAAAAATGAAAATGTTAATTAAAAGAAAAGGGCAGGAAACCATAGATTGTCACCCATTAGAAACAGGCCATAGCTTATATTCCAGATCCTTCTACCACCACCACAGATCATGAAGACCCCTCCCTGTTGGTTGTTTTTGGCAAAATAGTTGTTGTGTCAGATTCTTTGGCCCTCTGCTGTCTCCTGCACACCCCAATACTTTGGGAGTACTTCTGGCCTCTGGAACTTGGCCAGGGTCCTCCGTTCTCCCTCCAAAACTATGAAATATACAATGGCAGTCCAGGGCATTAGGCTTTGCAAAATCCTGCAGTTAGCTTTACACCAACCTTCTTGAACCTAATGGAGACATTCGTTAGAGTTTTAAGAAGTCTAATTCTTCTTTTTAAAATTTTTAGTTGTAGATGCACATAATATCTTTGTTTTGTTTATTTAGTTTTATGTGGTGCTGGGGATTGAACCCAGTGCTTCACACATACTAGGCAAGTGCTCTACCACTGAGCTACAAACCCAGCCTCAAGAAGTCTAATTCTTATCTCCTATTTGGGTGGTTGTTCAGAGTTGATGTGAGTTCACATACCAGAACCCATCATTGGGTCCTCGTATCTCTTGTGTTAGTCAACTTTCCATCATTATAGCAAATACCTGAGGTAACTGACTTATGAAAGGTTCATTTGGGCTCACAGTTTTGGAGGTTCCAGTCTGATTGGTTGGCCCAGTTGTTTTTGGGCCTGGACAGGACAGCACATCATGACAGGGGCTTATGGTAAAGCTAAACTATTTACCTCTATGGTGAGCCAGGGAGCAGAGAGAGGAAGGGGCTGGGTTCCCACTGTCCTCTTTAAGGGCATGCTCCCCCTGCTGTGACCCAAGGACCTCCCACCAGACCCCACCTTTGTGCAGTTACACACCTCCCAATACACCATCCTGGCAATGGAGCCTTTAACACTTGGGCTTTTGGGAGACTGAAGATCCAAACTACAGCATCAGTGTAGGGAGGATTTGGAAAATAACTTGAAAATTGAAATTGCCAAAGCCTTAGAAGTCAACTGCTTCAGCCAAAGCTGAATAAAGTGGTTAATAAGTGACCTAGTGAGAGATTTTTGTTCTTGATGACAACCCCAACCTCATGATGTTTAATTGATCCTTGCTGCTTTTTTTTTTCCCTCCCTGGCTGTGGCTGTTTCTGGGTAGTGGACAGGGGTGGGTGTTGTGGAATTGGCACAGATTCCTCAAATGACTGGGTACATCTTTCCTTCCTGCTTCCTGTCCCTTCCCCTCTCTTCCTAACCTTTGCCCAGCTCCCTGGATAAAGGCCCCCATCTTTCTGTGCCTCAGGCTCTGGTTGCTGAGGAGACCAGCAGCAGGCTTTATGAGCAGGAGGAGGAGCCTGAGATGTTCTGAGAAGCCCTGGTGAAGTTTGAGGCCAGGTTCAACTTACCCGAGGCAGAGAAGCTGGTGACCTACTACTCTTGCTACTCTTGCAGGCCTGGTGCCCTGCCAAGGATGGCTGTACTGTAGCATCAACCACCTCTGCTTCTATTCCTTCTTCCTGAGCAAGGAACGTAAGTGAGGCCTGTGTCAGCATCCGTAGCAATTTGGTCCTTCAAGATAAAGTTGGCCTTTGGGATGTTTGGCATGGCTCCCAAGAGAAGCCATTAAAAGTTACTTTCACAACAAAAGATTTAAGGGGATGGTTGAGATGACAGCAGGTGATATTGGATTAATTTCTAAATGACTTGTGCAGATAATTAAGTTTAAATATACATGCTACAACTAGGGAGCTTGATTTTTCAGACAATTCATTTTTCTGCTACCTTTGGAAGCATATCTGTGTAGCTTACTTTAAGTAGCTACTGAAGGGCTTTTAAAAAGTACCATAGTTCACATTGAAAATACATTATCATGGCTGAATATTTCTAATAGAGTAGAATGTATTCCTGCTTCTTGATGCAGAAGGACATTTTAAAAATATCCAGCCCTGAACATCGTGACTGTTGGATATGCAGTTGCTTTTAGAACAGAATTCTTTATCTGGGTCCACTTGAGATCCAGAAAGAATGGATTGACATCTCACCTGTTCATCCAGCAATGGGAACTGTCCTAGGTGATGGCATTCCCACAGGGAAAAGCAAGGTCACATGTGTCAGTCGTGTATTCAAGGTTTAAGAGCCATTGCCATTGAAACTGCTTTCAGAACCAGTTGTTTCCAGTGCCTGTGTTGGGTGGTATGGATGCTGCACACAGATGTATGGTTTCTCTTCATTTATTCTACAAGTGAAGCCAGTGGGAGGCCTCCTCTTCATTGTCTGCTGTGGTCAGCTTCCTGCACGTGCTGTTTTCTCTTTCAGTCTCACTATGCTCTGTTCTGATGCTTCAGGACCTCACTCACTCCAAGCCCCTTCCTGACCTTTCTTACAATGGGCTCTGGCCTAACCTTGGCCATCCTTACTTTTATTCTTCTGAAATGCTTTTCAAAATGGACATCCTGCTTTTCTTTTTGTCTTCAAATAGCCCATTTGAAAACTCCTGTTTGCCCTTCAAAACCCATGTTCAGATTGGTTGCCTCCACAATAGCTTTCTTGGGTTCCATATAATTTTACATCATATCTGTGTTTCTGTGCTGGGTTCCATCAAGTTGTTGGTTGCTTATTTGTTTGTAGGGTAATTTTTCCTATTTGTGCTTCTTAAATGTAGAGCTCTTCACAAGGCAGTCACTTAATGAACTGTTGACAGTGTAGATGGAATGACTATGTGTGTAAGAATAGAAATAGCTGGGAAAGCATATTCTCAGACCTGATGTAGAAATGAGGCCATTTAAAATTCTAAAAGCATGAAAAATGGTATTACTAAATACATGGAAAGCAATGTTAGAAATATGGTGTTCATTCCTACTTTGACTCGAAAAGGAAGTAAATTACTTTTGGACACTAATGAATGGTATTGCTAAAGAAATGGAAAGAAATGTTAAAAATACGACATTTATTCCCTATTTTCACTTGAAAGGGAAATGAGGTTTTTTGGACAGTCATGATTGTCACTAAACCTGATTGTGTTAGGATGATGATATTTGGAGTAAAATTATTGATTCCTAATATTTGATCATGTTTCTCAACTTAAGTTATATCTCTTAATGAATTGGCTATCAGATATAAGACTTTATCTTCTTTCCCTTTTCTCTTCATAAGCCTACTGCTTATCAATGTATCGAAAATAATTTTGGGAATAGAATGTTTGTTTAAAATTGTATTACTTGTACTATATCACATTATTATTATTATTATTATTATTATTATTATTATTACTATTATTTGCAGTACTGAGGATTGAACCCAGGGCTCTCAACTCTTGATCCCCCCCACCTTTTTTGAGAAAGGGCCTTGCTAATTTATCTCAAATTTGGGATCCTCCTGCCTCCTGAGTCACCAGGAGAATAGGCGTGTGCCACAACACCTGGCTATTTTTCTGGTAGTGCTGGGAATCAAATCCAGGGCTTCACACATGCTAGGAAGCGCTCTACTACTGAGCTACATCCCAGCGCCTACTTTCTTTTTCTTAAGTGACAGAGTCTTGCTTCATTGCCCAAACTCTTTGACTGGCCCCAAACTCCTGGGATCAAGCCACCCACCTGCCTCAGGCTCCTGGGGAGCTGGGAGGTACACGATGCCTGACTGTACTGCATTACTTTAGAATTTCACAAAAACTGCTTGTACTGCCTTATCAGCATAACGAAAGTCATCTGACACAGACCAAAGTTTCAGGCCGTTTCTGTAAGATCATAAATAATCCTTTTTCACACTCCTTTTTCTTATACCTTGATATATGAATGCTGTTTTTTGAAACTAGAGTTTGTGCTAAGAAACTTTTGCATGATTGTTTATTCCTGAAGATGCATGCTGTTGGTATCCCAAAATGATGTTTCTTGAAAGTATGCAGTAGCCAGCAACCTGGGAGATTCCAGTTAAACCTTTAAGAAAACCGTTGGAACTGAGTTGGGTTTCCACCAGCAGCTGTCAGGTAGTTCTGTACTCCTCTCCCCTGTGCTACCTCTGAAGACATTTGCATTTTAGCTTAAATGAAAAAATAAAACTTTGGCTTGTTACTTGCTGATGCATTCCAATTTGGCTCAAATTTTATGCTGGAATCTGGATTTGCATCTTTTCCTCTCTCCGCTAAATTTATAATCCCTTGGGTTGATATTCAGAAATTGGAAAGGACATCTGACATCTTTCTGACAAACACCATCCTTATCACCATGCAGAATAAGGAGCACTACTTCTCCATGTTTCTGACCCTGATGAGGTCTTTAAGATCATGTAGTAGCTGGCAGATGATGCTCCTGAGGTTGCCTGATAATGAGGTCTTTGTCCTGGACCCCAATCTGCAGAAGCCAAGCCAGATCACCAAAAGGTACAGCTTCAATCCCATGGTGCCCCTCAGCTGCTTGGCCTTTTCATGTGCTTTTGTTAGCCCAGGTTGTAAGGTCTTTCCACTTTGTTCCTGGGGCATTGGTTCCAGGCCTCTATGGATACCAAACCCCATGAAGATAGACATTTTGGGGGGAGGGGTGCTGGGGATTGAACCAAGGCCCTTATGCATTCTTTGCCAGGGCTCTATCACTGAGCTATACCACAGCCTTCATCTTTTCATATTAAATTACTTTGTAGAAAAGTTTTCAGGATAGCTGAAATTATTTTGATACCTTTGTCATCAGAGTAGTGAGTTAATATTTTTATAATTTGACCCACATCGACACCAGTTATGAAGACTCATAGGGCAGTTGCTTGAAATGTCATTTGAAGGAATTTAGCTTTATTGTCTGAAGTCTCTGTCATAGCATGTGTTCCTTTTGAGGGCTGAATAATAATCCATTGTATGTATATAGCACATCGTGTTTATCCACTTATCTGTCCGTGAACACTTAGGTTGCTTTTTCCTCCTGGCTATTGTGAATAATGCTCTGGTGAACGTGGGCACGTTAATTTCGCTGACCCCTGCTTTCAACTCTCTGGAGTATTTTTTACCCAGAAGTGGAATTGCCAGATCATGTAATTCTATTTTTAATTTTTTAAAAATTTTTTTTTAGTTGTAGATGGACATGATATCTTTATTTTTATTTTATTTTTTTATGTGGTGCTGAGGATTGAACCCAGTGCCTTACACATGGGAGGTGAGCACTCTACCACTGAGCCACATCCCCAGCCCTATTTTTAATTTTTTAAAGAACTGTTAGTCATTTACTTTAAAAATTGTTTATCTGTTTTAATATTCCTGCCCTTTTTTTCAGTTGATGTTTCTGGGAAATACCCAAGGAGATGAGTAAAGCATAGCTATCATGCTTTGGCTTGTGAGGCAGTTTAGTCCTACAGCATCTGAAAGTCTTTGCAGGGCCATCAGCAGCATCTCATAATTTTTCTGAGCTGCATTCCTGGGCTATATGACATAGTGATGGGTTGAGCATCCCTTATTTGAAAATTTGAAATGCTATGGAATCCAATTTTGGAGGATTTTTTATTTTAATTTTTGAATTAGAAATGCTCAACTGGCAAACTCTACATAAATCTTGTACAATCTAAAAATCTCTGAAATTTGAAACACTTCTAGTCCCAAGATTTTGAATCAGGGTGACTCAACCTACAGTAAGTTTATTCAAAGTTCTAAGGTTTAGCGTTCAGTGTTAATATAAAGAATCATTTAAAAAATGGAAGATCTCTTATTCCTTAAACACATACACTTTCTTCAGAAGCTCTGAGGGTGGTGGCATGTCTTTCTAATTAGTGGTCCATGAACAGCAGCATGTGCAGAGCTTTCATGTGTTCAGAAAGACTTCAGATCCCTTCCAGCTGTGCACATGTATTTCAAACTGATCATGTGTTGCTACAGGTAAGGCCAAAAATTAATAAAAATTAAATGCTCTTGGTGGATTTCTTTCTTTCAAAATTGGTAAAAATTTCAATGAAATCCACATGGTTTTGGGTCATCTCTGATAATGTGACAACTCTTTTGGAAGATGGAGTGGTGCTTGTCACTTCCTTATGAAAAAGACTCTTGGAGCTCTGATCTATATTTGAATTCCTGATCCAAGGACTCATGTACCTCCTGGCTCCAGGACTCCCAATATGGTCTCCATCTGAGGGGCACTTGTTTTAAAAAAAGGCAACTCAGTGTGGTGGGAACCATGCTGTCCCGTGTTTTTTAATGTGTCACTTAGATAGTTGGTATCCAAGTCCTTTTATTCCAGCTGACAAAGGTCTGTTAAAAAATGAAAAGGCCGGGGCGGTTCCAAGATGGCAGCCTAGACTGACGCCACGGTCAGTCTCTCCAGAACTGGAGATTGAAGTTGTAGAAATACCATCTCCCAGCCAGCTTTTGGACATCATCCTACAGCTATCCCTGCAGGAATTTCACTCGCACATGTATGCAGGGCCACCAAGCAGCAGCGATTGCCACAAGCAGTGTGACTTCAGCAGCAAGTGGCGGTGGAGCTCAGCTGCGGGTGGCTCGGAGCCCCAGCCCAGGGCTCGCCTCAGGTGGGGATTGCTTCTACACAGGGTACCTGGCTCCAGTGCCCACCCAACCACACAGGGCCCCTAGCAGTTGCGCCCGTGTACACACGGCCCCAGCTGCTAGCCACTGGGAAGCCCAAATTCAGGGTAAGAGTCGCTCCAGAGACCCCAGCAGAGACAGCCCTGCCCAAGAGTGGCCTGGGCCCACTGCAGTTCCACTCTAGAGCTCCTGTGGACTGGCAGGAGCTACAGAGGGCCCAGATCTGCCTGCAGGAAACTCCACGGGTGTCCAGCCAACAGAAGACCAGGGATTGCTACCTCAAGTCACTGGGGAGCCCAAACTCAGGGTAAGAGTCCCTGCAGAGACCCTAGCGTGAGGCAGCCCCATCCAAGGGCAGCCTGGGCCCTCCTCAGTTCCACTCCAGAGTTCCTGTGGACCAGCAGGAGCCTCAGAGGGCCCTGATCCACCCATAGGAACCTCCACGGTTTTCCAGCCAAAGGGAGACCAGGGACTGCTACCTCTAGCCACTGGGGAGCCCAAATTCAGGGCAAGAGTCACTCCAGAGACACAAGCGCAAGGCAGCCCCATCCAAGGGCAGCCTGGGTCCACCTCAGGTCTGCTCCAGAGTTCCTGGGGTCTGGCAGAAGCTACAGAGGGCCCAGATCCACCCTCAGGAAACTCCACAGGTGTCCAACTAAGGGTTGACCAGAGTCTGATTGCTACCAGCCACAGAGGAAAGCACACCCAGGGTAAGAGTGGCCTCCAGAGACCCCAGAGTGAAGAGGCCCCACTCAAGTATGCTCTGGGCCTGCCTCAGTTCCGCTCCAGAATTCCTGTGGTCAGGTGAGACAGAAGGCACAAAACCACCCTTAGGGAATGTCAAGGGTGCCCAGTTGAAGGCAGACCAGAGCCTGATAGCCTCTAGCCCCAGGGGAGCTCACACTCACTGTAAGGGTCATACATAGACTCTCCAGCTTGTGACCCTGCCTAAGTGAGACCTGAGCCCGCCTCTAGTTCCGCTCCAGAGTTCCTGTTCACCAGCAGGAGTGCAAGAGAGGGGCAAAACAGCCCTCAGGGGTGTCTCAGTCTGGGATTTATGACCGGAAATTGCTGAGCTCAGACTAATTTATATATGGCAGATTTGTGGAGTGAATCACCAGCTTCACAACAGGATGGGTTTTATAATCTTTAATATGAGATAATATAACAATAAGCAAGCAACAGTTATACTTTGCAATATTGAATATGGTATATAATGGATCAATAATATAGAGGGAAAGAAAGAAGAGCGGCTCCAGCCCAATAAACACCCACCAATCAGCACCAGATAACACAACATGGGTGTGCAAGTGCACTCAAAGCATCAGCATCACCTTCAATACCCAGCCTTGGGTAAAATAAGCAACACCAAGAATGGGGTAAACATAGGTGAGAGTCAAGATCCTTCTTTTTTACTCACAACATAACTATCACCTTCAACACCTATCCTCAGGTAAAAGGAGCAACACCAAGGGTGGGGTAAACACACAGGTGAGAGTCAACTTTCTTACCCACAAGTCAAATTTCTTCTTCTACACTCAAAGCATTAGATTCCCTCTTCTCCATTTGGATTCCTTCTTCTTCTTTCTCATTCCCCTTTGGAGGACTTAAAAAGGCACAGCAACCCCTCTTAATATGCAGTCCAGCATTATGCAACTGGCCTTAGGTTGTTTTAATCTCTGCGAGGTGGGAACTGGCCAGGTGCCAAAACTCACAGGATCAAAGGTTGAAAGTTCTGAGGCACCAAGAGCTCGTTAGTGTGCCAGATGGCCCCAAACAATAACCTTGAGAGTGTTTACTGTCTTCAAAGCCTCTCCATATTCCTCACTATTGAGCCCTCCTCTCCTAAGACACTTAAGGACGGGCCCATATTATTAACTATCTATACATTCGGTCCTCTGGGCCCATTCTTAATCATACATAAATGGTTTAGTAGAGGAAGATAAGTGTAAGCAACATTTAAACATATAGCAACAAATTAATAAAATCAATAGAATAAGGCATCCCACAATGAACAAATGTTTCATCCAGGTTAAGTTGAGTAACCAAGAAGTTAACCATGATAAGAAATCATTTCCAAAAGAGTCTTGTCGAATATGATCAACAACATCCTTTAAATGCATTAATTCTTTAGTAATAGAATTACTATTGTCATTTAGATTAAAACAACACATACTATGTACTTCAGTACAAGTCTTATGATGTAATAGCAGTAAATAATCAATAGCAGCTTGATTATTTAATATAGCTTGTCTATGTTGTTTTTGTTCATCATTCAATAGCGCAATAGCATTAGATGTATAATTAATATTTTTAACTAAGTCACAAGCTAACTTCATAGTCCCTTTATATGCTCCTACAGCTAATGCAGGAATTCCTACAAGTGAAAAAGTCAAAGCATTAAATTTAGCAGTGGAGACCAGGTGTACAGAGTCATCACAATCTTTAGATAAGGTCAAACTTCATTTCTTTTGTTGATGTGCAGGATGTTCTTGCAGTAGATTTATGGACTTAGGTAAAAATATTGTTAATCGGCTCAGATAGCATAAAGTACCATGAGACATGTTGGCAGGGATATAATTAAAAGTATAACATCCACAGGAAAAGAACCATCCAGTGGGTAAAGTGATATGTCCTGTCCCATATATATGGATTTTTTTTGATGTGTACTTAAAAGAGGGAGCTTTTAAATTAATACATTTAGTGGTGTAATTTTGAATCTCAGCACGGGTATTATTAATATCAAAAGCTACAGTTGGAGTAATCATTTTTAAAGCATTATTAGGCAACTTATATTGGGGAATTCCCCAATTATAGGAGTCTTTATATGAAATAGGCTTCTGGATATCATCCTTGGAGAACATAGTCAGATTTGCAATGTCGGCTGCAGGGTGACACACTGGCAACAGACAAGATCCGAGTATGGTACTCATATCCACATATTGTTGAATACAGATCTCAGTAGTATTGATAATATCAGCTAGGTGAATCCAGATGTTGTAATGTAGGTGATCATGCAGAGTGGTTGATGTAAGCACAAGCATTCCAAGGCTATAACATAGGAAGAGCTACGAACGAGTATATATAAAATTAATAGGTATTAAGATAGGGGCTTTTTTAGAATTAAGAAATACATATACACAATTATTTTTTCCTTGAGCTATATAATCTCCCCTTGTTGAAGGGGAGCTGTAGGAGTACGCCATACCCACACTTTTTGACCTTCCACAATGTCAGTACTTTTAAACACTTGATGTTTATCTGGTGGTTTTTTAGTACATTTTTATTTATCAGGTATGAATAATATTTGAGCCATTTGCTCACCTTTTTTGATAACAATATCTTTTAAAGAAGTATTAAATACTAAGATTTTAATTTTTGTTGTATAATAGGAATCAATTATCCCTCCTAGAATTAGCAAACCTTTTATTGCAAAGCTTGATCGAGCTGCAATTTGCCCATAATAACCTTTAGGTACAGCTATGCCAGTTCTGGTGGGTATTACTTGTTGATTATTACTTTTGATTAAAGTATCATTTATGCAAAAGAAATCATGCCCAGCAGCACAAAGTGTTGCATGTCAGGGCATTACAGCATTATCATGAAAAGTCCACCAATATATAGTGGGTTCTTGTATGGTACTTTAATTTTTTGAGCTGGGGAAAAAAGTCATTGTATTGGGGTTTGATTAGTAGCTAGAGGTCAGTTGTTTAATTGTTTCAAAACTAGTATTAAATTATCTTTTTATTGACCATAGGTTCCTTTTTCTAATTTACATAATTTTCCTTTTAAGAGTCAATTCATTTTTTTTAATTAGGCCAGCAGCTTGTGGATAATAAGATATATGATAAGTTTATTTAACATGGTAGATTGTACATCAGTTTTGTACTATTTTACCTTTAAAATGAGACCCATTATCACTTTGTATTTGTAAGGGAGTTCCATAATAGAGCATTATTAAATCCAAAGTTTTTATGGTGTTCTGTTGAGTAGTATGTTTATAAGCACATCCTATAAGGACACCTGAATAGATATCCACTATAGTACATATATATTTACATCCTGTACTTAAAGGTAATGGTCCTACATAGTCAATTTGCCATACTTGTGCTGGTTGTTTCCCTCGATTTAATTCCCCTGTCACAACTGAAGGTATCCCTTTTTTCCTATCACTAGTACAAATTGGGCATGTGGATGATATTTTCTTATAGGCATCTTTGGTTACAGAGATGCCACGGTCCATAGCCCACCTGTACATAGCTTGAGAGCTTGCATGTCTTGTTTGATAATGGATCCATTGCGCCAAGGTTTCTGTTGTTTTATCATCCACTGATGTTGTTATTGTAGCAATCTTAGTCAGTTGATCCACAGTTTGGTTGTACTTATGGTCGCTGGTGTTTGCTGTAGTATGTGTATCTACATAAAAAACAGACAATTTAACACATTGTAAAAATGTCCAAATATTTTTCCATATAGATTTTTCCCATAGGGATTTTTCTCTTATTTGCCATCCATCCTGCTGCCATTGCCCAATCCAAACTAAAAGTCCCATGTACACAGCCCATGAATCAGTAAATATATGGCATTTGTTCCCTTGTGTTTGTTCGTATTCCAAGCAAAGCCATACTGCATATAATTCTGCATATTGACTACTTTGTCCTTCACCTTGTTCACTTAGTTAAATGCTTTATTTTAGGATTATAGGCCACAGCTCTCCATAACCGTTTACCACCAATATACCTTGCTGCTCCATCAGTAAACCAGGCATGTTCCTTCTGTCTGTTAAAGTATCATATCCTCCATTTTGAGTAACAGGTGAGACCACTGGGCTAACTGGAAGTTTTTTAGGAATCTCTTTTGTGTCACGATTTACTTCATTAACTTTTTTATGTAATTGCAATAGTCCAATAGGTCCCAGTTTGGCTCTGTTTTGTATATACCATTTCCATTTAATAACAGAAGCTTTTTGAGCATGTCCTATTTTATGTGTTACTGAGTAGGACATGATTCAAGACATTATAGGTATTTTAGGCCATAATAACACAGTATGATTTAAAGTTAAATGTTCAGTTTCAGTTAAAGCCCAATAGGCAGCTAACATTGTTGCTCAAAAGGAGTATATTTGGTTTGGGTCTGAGGAAGTTTACGAAGACCAAAATATCAGAGGTACTCTTGTTTTTCCCTGTTGTTGCCATAAACTCCAATCTGCATAATCTTGTTCTACACTTACCATAAATTCTACTGGTCCATCTTATAAAGGCCACAAATCTAAGGCCTGTTGTACTGCTTGTTTAGTTGCATCAAAAGCTTTTTCTTGTTCAGGTCCCCAATCAAAGGGATATTTTTTTCTAGTTACTTTATAAATAGGTTTTAATAATAAGGACAAATGGGGTATATGATTTCTCCAATATCCAAAAAGCCCTATATATTTTAGAGCTTTTTTTTTTTGTTTGAGGAGGTGGGAATTCCAATATCCTATTATGGGCTTTAGGTAAGATTTGTCTATGTCTTTTGTCCCATATTATTTTTAAAAACTTTACTGTAGTATCGGGCCCTTATATTTTAGTGGGATTAAGTTTCCATCCTTTAGTACATAGGTGTTCCTGTAGGGATTTTAACACCTGCTGCACTTCCTCAGCATTCTCAGCTTGGATCATAATGTCATCAATATAATGAGATATTAAGGTAGTATGAGGCCTGACAAAAATCATCTAAATGTTCTGCTACTATCCCATGACATAATGTGGGGCTATGTTTATAACCTTGAGGTAATCTAGTCAATGTATATTGCTGGCTCTTCCACGTGAAGGCAAAATATTGCCACTGATCAGGATTAATAGGAATAGTAAAGAATGTATTAGCCAAATCAATCACTGCATACCAAGTCCCCAAAAGCTTTTGAATCTGTTCTACAACAGTAATAGTATTGGGCACAGCTGCATGTAATTTAGGAGTTACTTTATTTAATTCTCTATAATCTACTGTCCTCCAGGTCCCATCTGATTTCCTAACTGGCCAAATAGGATTATTCCATTCTGTAGTAATAGGTACTAGGACACCAGTCTCAACATATTGTGCTATAGTGTCAGTAATCTCTTGCTGTCCTGGTATTTGATATTGAGGTTTATGTATAGTTTTGGTAGGTGTAGGTAGAGTTATGGGTGGTATGTGCAGCTTTCCCACTATAATATTAGGACATGTTTTAAAGGTAAGTTTTGCTATAGCAAAATTATATTTTTCATCATCTAATTGCAGAGTCATTCCCTTCAAAATGTCCATCCCAATTATATATTCTGGGATCGGGACTATCATTACTGTATAAAGTTTAGGTATGTCCAATTGGAAGTATGTTCAATTTTTAACAATAAAGTAACTTGTTTTGTAGGTATTTCTTTACCTCCTAGTCTAGTAATAGTAATATCTCTCCCTTTGAAGATACAAGGGTTACCATAAATCAAAGAGGCCTCAGTCCTAGTATCTACTAAAGCTCGTGCCTTGGTCCAAGAACCATTCTTCCAAAATATGGTTATGGGTACATGTGGTCTAATATCAGTTTTTACTTTTTGGAGTGAGGGAGCTATAGGGGCCTGGCCTGTTAGTCAATCTTTCTTTGAATTTATTTGATCAAGGTCATCCCAGGGATATATCCCCCTAAATGGGGGGTCCTGTTTTCCTTGACCAAATGGGTTATTTCTTCTTCCTTGCTCTTCTCCAAAGCTTATTAATTTAATATTTTTTCACCTTTTCCCTATATAAAGTCCATAAGTCAGAAGTTGGCAACCCATCAAGTTTTTTTGGCTTCATTCCTGCTCGCAAAAGGGCTTGAAATAATTTTTTCCTAGTCATTTGTTCTTTATTTTTTATCAGTTTTATTAGATTCCCTTCTTTCTTCAGTATTCCATTCCCCCATATCTCTCAATTCTGACATTTTCTCTAATATTCCCTCTAATTCCCTAGGATTTCCAGTTTCTGCTAACAATAATGTCACAATTAAATGTTTATAAGCAGGGGGAGCAGTTCAAACAATAGTATTTCTTTGAGTTACATTCAAGGGGCCAGTCAAATATGCATCTGCCATACCCATCATAATAGCTGTTTTCATTGTCTCACGTTTAAGATGATGCATACCATCTCGTAATGTATACCAAGGCTTAGTCTCAGCAGGCCATGTTGTGTCAGTGGGATATTGCCCCAAACATCCCCCAGCAGCAAGAGCAAGCAAGTTAGTTAACTCTTTTGTATGCTGGTGATCTCTAATAGCAGGCTGCACTGTAGGATTAGTAGAAATAGTAATAAATTTCAAAGCGTCCAGTTGATCAATTTTAATTCCTCCTGCTCCCATATCTGCAATTTGTATCATTCAATCTAATAAATTTTCAGAGGGTTTTTGAGTGAATTTACTTAAAATATCACTAATTTCCTGTTGAGTAGAATCCTCCTGTATTACATAAAACTCTTGGGCGCCATCTGCTGTCATCTTCTGATGCCACCTAGACAATAGTTTAGCCTCTAACTTTGGTGGATATTTTCTCTGGTCCTTTTTAAATGCCTCATCACCAATAGTATCCTGATCTACATCCTCATCAGTATTATCCCAAATATCTCCGTCCCATGTATCAGAGTCTCAATCAGAATTAGCAGAGGCAATTGCAGCATGTACTTTTTTTAAAATTTACTTTCCCTTTACATTTGTGATACTTATACTGTGTACAGCATACAGCTGCCTTTTTAGCAATCCCTTGATAAGTATGAGCTTGGTTCCCTAAGATAAAATTCTGACACTGTAACATTGACAATTTACTTTGTAATTTAGTTAACTCTTTTTTTAATATCAGTCTTTCCTTAATCAATTTTTGTCGGGCTTGGTATTGTTTTTGATAAGTAGACAGCAACACCCATCCACATCAGCAGATGGCCATGTGTTCCTTGCCTTTTTTTATGGGAATTCCTTCAAGTACTTCACACACTTGAGCAGGATCAGCACTTCTTAACTTAATATCCCAGTTTTCACTAAGCCCAGTTCCCTGTGCCCATAACTGGGCCAAAGAGCAAAATTCCATATCTTCTCATCATGTCTCTTAAACAGAGGCATAGCTTCAACACACCCCGAATCCTGCCAACTATGCCAATTGTCTCAGTCTGAGATTTATGACTGGGAGTTGCTGAGCTCAGACTAATTTATATATGGCAGATTTGTGTAGTGAATCACCAGCCTCAAAACAGGATGGGTTTTATAAGCTTTAATATGAGATAATATAACAATAAGCAAGTGACAGTTATATGAGATAATATAACAATAAGCAAGCAACAGTTATACTTTGCAATATTGAATATGGTATATAATGGATCAATAATATGGAGGAAAGGTAGAAGAGTGGCTCCAGCCCAATAAACACTCACCAATCAGCACCAGATAACAACATGGGTGTGCAAGTGCACTCAAAGCATCAGCATCACCTTCAACACCCAGCCTTGGGTAAAATAAGCAACACCAAGAATGGGGTGAACATAGGTGAGAGTCAAGATCCTTCTTTTTTACTCACAACATAACTATCACCTTCAACACCTATCCTCAGGTAAAAGGAGCAACACCAAGGGTAGGGTAAACACACAGGTGAGAATCAACTTTCTTACCCACAAGTCAAATTTCTTCTTCTATACTCAAAACATCAGATTCCCTTTTTTCCATTTGGATTCCTTCTTCTTCTTTCTCATTCCCCTTTGGAGGACTTAAAAAGACACAACAACCTCTCCCAATATACAGTCCGGCATTATGCAACTGGCCTTAGGTTGTTTTAATCTCTGTGAGATGGGAACTGGCCAGGTTCCAAAACTCACAGGATCAAAGCTTAAAAGTTCTGAGACACCAAGAGCTCATTAGTGTGCCAGATGGCCCCGAACAATAACCTTGAGAGTGTTCACTGTCTACAAAACCTCTTCAAATTCCTCACTAATGAGCCCTCCTCTCCTAAGACACTTAAGGACGGGCCCATATTATTAAGGACGGGCCCATATTATTAACTATCTATACAAGGGGCCGCCTCAGGAGCCCAGCCAAGGCCACTCCAACTGCTCTCTAGAGGTACGTCCACTAACTCTGCCACCAACTTTAGTGGAAGTAGTGCCCATCTGGGGACACTGGGGGAACAGAAGTAGCTCCAAGGTGAGACACAGGTAATCTGGAGTGTCAACACAAGATTATAGGATAGAAGCCGCAATACCTTGGATTGGTATTTCAGGAAAGGAAGATACACAATCAACATAAAAAAAATAAGGGAAGAAAGTGCCCCAAATAAACCTGGATACCACTGTAATGGAATTCATTGACAGCATAGTTGATGAAACGTTCGAGAAAGAATTCAGAATGTACATAATTGATCAGTGAACTAAAGAATGACATAAGTGAACAATTACAGGCAAAAATTGATCAATCCAACAAAGAAATAGGAGAGCAAATAAAGGCAACCATAGATCATTCTAACAAAGAGATAAGAGAGCAATTACAAGTAGCAAAAGATTACTTTAAGAAAGAGCTAGAGATTGTGAAAAAAAACAATGAGAAATTCTTGAAATGAAGGAAACAATAAACCAAATAAAAAACTCAATAGAAAGCATCACCAGCAGACTAGATCACCTGGAAGACAGAACCTCAGATAATAAAGACAAGATATACAATCTTGAAAATAAATTTGACCATAAAGTGAAGATGGTAAAAAATCATGAACAGAACATACAATAAATATGGGACAGCATCAAAAGACCAAATCTAAGATTTATTGGGATAGAAGAAGGCACAGAATTCCAAAGCAAAGGAATGCACTATCTCTTCAATGAAATAATGTCAGAAAATTTCCCAAGTATGAAAAATGAAATGGAAAATCAAATACAAGAGGCTTACAGGACACCAAACGTACAAAATTTCAACAGATCTACACCAAGACACATTATAATGAAAATATTCAACATATAGAATAAGGATAGAATTTTAAAGGCTGCAAGAGAGAGGAACCAGATTACATATAAGGGGAGACCAATTCATATCTCAGCAGATTTTTCAACCCAGACCCTAAAAGCCAGGAGATCATGGAATAACATATTCCAAGCCCTGAAAGACAATG
>CM053411.1:15231974-15254794 GCA_028644305.1 Xerus rutilus | reverse complement strand
AATGGGCCAAAGAGCTGAACACAAACTTCACAGAAGAAGATATACAATCCATCAACAGACATATGAAAAAATGTTCAACATCTCTAGCAATCAGAGAAATGCAAATCAAAACTACCCTAAGATTTCATCTCACACCAGTCAGAATGGCAACTATCAAGAATACAAACAACAATACGTGTTGGCGAGGTTGTGGGGAAAAAGGCATGCTGATACATTGCTGGTGGAACTGCAAATTGGTACAACCAATCTGGAAAGCAGTATGGAGATTTCCTTAGAAAACTTGGAATGGAACCACCATTTGTGCCTGCTATGCCACTCCTTGATCTATACCCAGAAGACTTATAAAAAGCATACTACAGTGCTGCAGCTACTCAATGTTTATAGTAGCTCAATTCATAATAGCTAAACTGTGGAACCAACCAAGATTCCCTTCGATAGATGACTGGATGAAGAAACTGTGGTATATATACACAATGGAATATTACTCAGCAATAAGAGAGAATAAAATTATGGCATTTGCAGGTAAATGGATGGAGCTGGAGAATATCATACTAAGTGAAGTAAGCCAATCTCGGAAAACCAAATGCCAAATGTACTCGTTGATAAGTGTATGCTGATCCATAATGTGGGGAAGGACATGGGAACAATGGTGGATCTCTGTTAACAGAGGTGTAAGTGGGGAGGGGGCATGGGGACATTAAGGGTGGTGGAATATGATGGTCATCATAGCCCTAACTTTATGTATGACTGCATATATGTTGTGATTCTATACAACTTGCAACTAGAGAATTGATATATTATCCTCTATCTATGTACAATGAATCAAATTGCACTCTGTTAACATGTAAGCCTAAATAGAACAAATAAATAAAATATGAAAAAAAATGTTAAGAAATAAAAAAAAATGAAAAGGCCACAATTAGCAGCCTGAGGAAACAAGTCAAGAGGGCTCATACAAACCACTAATTAAAGCTTCGATCCTTTGCCATGGCGTGAGAGGCCAGCTAACAGGGTGGTGTGTGCTGGTAGCCCCATAGGCATCAGAATTTCAGGTGATGTCCTGGCCAGTTCCACTTCAAATGTGGCATTTTTGGTTTGGGGCAAAGTGAGTAAAAAAGAGGAAGAAGGAAAATCTATAGCACTCCACTCCCTTCTGTAAATCACACGTTTTGGAAGACAAATGATCAGTGCCGGCAGTCTTCATTTTGCTTGCAGAATTCAGGGGAATCCTACAAGGCTGCCCCAACTTCTCCCCCCAACTTTCTACTCTGGGCTCTGTTAGAAGAGAGAAAAGGACGAAAAGGTTCTTGGAGTAGCTGGTGGTTGAGCTTCCTGTGCCCACAGGTACCCAGGGCTGAACCTGAGACATCCACAGCTGTCTCCCTGGTCAGTGACTTCTTCTCAAAGTAGAGCCCCACATTGCCTGCCTACCCTATTTGGTGCTCATGTTTTCAGAAGTCTCAGTGCATAGATGGCCAAGTCCATTGCTCTGGGCCCAAGGTGAGGCAGCACATTATGGTAGAAGGGTGTGGTAGAGAAGAACTGCTCCATTCTTAGCATCTGGGAAGCAGAGGAAGAGAGAAGGTGGGAAGGGGCCACAGGGAAGATGTATCCTTCTAGGGTGGCCCACAGTGACCCACCTCTTCCAGCCATGCCTCACCTTCCCACACTTACCATCCAGTTAGTCTATTTAAACTAGGATGGAATGAATAGGTTACAGCTCTCACAATCTAATCATTTCACCTCTGAATATTCCTGCATTCACAGATTTTGAGGAATACCTCATATCCAAATTATAAGAGATGCCCTATGTTGTCTCTTCAAGGGTGTGGATGGGATTTCCAAAGGAATTGATGTGGCTCTGGGTGCCCTTTGATCCCACCTTCACATGGCCACCCATTATCTGAGGGTAGGTGAGCCTGTGTCCCATGCTGCACATGGACCTTGGCTCTTCTCTCATGCGTTGTACAGATTGTCACATCACAGCCTCATCCTGCCATTTCCTTAAGGCTCCTGAGGGTCACAGGAGATATGTTTTGAGCCACACATATTCGATAAGTGAGACATTTTATGTGCTGACTAGGACATTGAGGAATACCATGTGCAGCTGTTTTTTTGTTGTTGTTGTTCTTGTTATTTTTGCCTTGTTTCTAAATTGTTTATCCTTGGCATTTCCCAGGGTTTAAGTGCACAAATGCATGTATTTGGAGTGGGCACATAACAGCCACTGGAAGAAATTTTTGTGTGCCCTATAGGAGGCAGGCTGACATAAGAGGACCTTTTGCCCTCCCTTATTCCAGAAGAGCAGGGGTGGTGGCTCAGCTGTCTCATCTAGTATGCAAATGGGAAATACTTAAATGTTGATCTAATGGGGGAGGTAACCGGCCCCATGCTGCTGCACAGCCTGAGTTCCAGGAAGCATTTGGCCTCTAAGCAGCCTTATGCAGACACATAGAGGGCTCATGTATGTGCACCAAGCCAACAGATAAAGTGAGAGTTGTCATGTAAGACCTGGATGGAGTTCTTCCTAAAAGCATTCTTTTAGGTTGATGAGAGAATAGAAAAGGAAACCTATTTTCCATTCTTCTTCACCTACACTGGAAAGGACAAGTTGTCTGGATTTGTAGAGAAATGAATTATCTACCTCTAAGTTTCTTAGGTCTAAGGTCTTAGAAATTAAATCTGAGGTTTTGAAAGGTATTCATATAGTCTAGAACTTCCTATGTGGTTGACATGTGAGAATACACGTATTAATTACAGCTTCAACAAACTTGAAGTTTGTTTTCTCACATTCTGATCAGCACTTTTTTGGGGGGGGTGTACTGGGAATTGAAATCAGGGGCACTCAGCCACTGAACCACATCCACAGCCCTATTCTGTATTTACTTAGATATGGGGTCTCACTGAGTTGCTTAGCACCTCACTTTTGCTGAGGCTGACTTTGAACTCAGTGATCCTCCTGCCTGAGTCTCCAGAGCTGCTGAGATTACAGGCATGTGGCACTCTGCCCTGCCTGATCACATTTATCTCCTTGTTACAGGCTCATCCAGTGGTATGTGCTAAGACAGGGTGCTTGGTGACACCTTCTACTGCTGGTTTCAGCTGAAGCTCTCCTGGTGTGACTGCTTTGTCCTGTGCATACCCCAGCACTGCAGGCACCAGACTCCTGGGCTGGTCTTTTCTCCTAAGGGTGCTTCTGCAGTGGCTCGCAGACCTGTCAGCTCCTGCCTTCTCAATGTTAAGGCATGACCTTGTCTAGGGAGTAGAAGCAGAGACATGAAAAGGTCTAAGAGTATGAAAAGGTCTAAGAGGCAAGTTGTGACTAGGGGCTTGGTTTTCAATGTTGTTCAGAAAAAGGAATTGATATATTTAGCATCAAAAGTACCATCTGCCTAGAAACTTAAAGAGTGGTCTCACTCTGGTTTCCATGAAGAGCTGCTTTCTCACCAGGTCACTGTTTTACTTCAGTTGTGCTAGAAATTTAAATATGTGTATCACACATGCTTAATAAGTGAAATTAGACTGTTTCTAGTAGAAAGGGGGGAAATGCAGGTCTTAAAGTCCTTCTGCTGCTTTCTTTTTTATAATTTGAGGTTTCTGGTCTCTATTTACCAAATGTGCCCACAGGGAGGGTAGACACTGGATGTTAGCATACCCAGCTGCTCTGAGGCCACAGAAACTAAGGCCCATGGAACTAAGCTGGTGGCTGAGGCGACAGGTACAATGGAGAGGAAACTATTGTTCTCAGTTTGCCTCAGATACCTGAATGCCTTATTCTTAATTTCAGGACTTGGGTGGAAAATAGAAGTCCTCCTGCCCTTATAGCTCAGGAGAGCTGCCGGGACTTGTGCCGGACTGTCTTCCTGTGCTAGTCATGCCTTGGCCTCCACCATCTCCTAAGGAGAAAGGGAACTGTCCCTCTAGGGAGGGATTCATTGGTGCCAGAAGCACACTTGCAAGATATGTGTAAGCAGTAAGCGCTGACTTTACTTTCCTCAGAGCCAGCCTGCTTTGGGCATGAGGATGTTAGTTTTCTGATTCATTTTATTTTTATTATTTATGTTTAAATATATTTTTAATGGATACATAAAAACATAAGAATTGTATGTGTAGATGAGGAACCCTATCATGTTTTGATTCTTGTATGCATTGGATGATGTTTAAATCAGGTTAAAGATGATCTCCTTAAACATGTATCATTTTCTTTAGGGTGAAAAAAATCAAAATCCTTTTGTTTAGCTTTTTTTTCTTCTTTTTTAATTTTTAAAAATTTATTTATTCTAATTAGGTATATAGGAGAGCAGAATGCATTTTGATTCATTGTCACTCCCTGCTCCACAGAAAGTCTTAATTAAGCTTCTCCAGAAATCTTCACCATAATTGATCTCAGGACTATCAGCAAGAGTCTCTACCAAAGAGTTCAATGTAGTTAAAGTTCCTATTTCCTGTTGCTCTGTCTTGCTTGGCCACTGGCCTAAAAGAGATCATCACTTCAGATGCTGAACACCACCTTACTAGTTTTTCAAAAACATTTTTGGACTATGTAGTGTAGTAACAATATAATGATTTATTGAAGTGTTTTTTTAAGCAGGAAGTTGGTTTGTAAATGCAAAGTGTAACAAGAACATCAGATTCTTTAACAAGATCTCTGGCCTTGGGCCTGAGCTTCACACAGATGTTTACATTTCAGAGATAAGGGAAGATGTTACTAATTGGGTTCCATGGTAACAGCTGGCAGAGGAGGAAAGAAAGGGGAGAAGAAGCTCTCGCCTACTCAGGTGCTGTCCTTGAAGTGTTGACTTGCCCAGAACAGTGAAAGAAAAAGCTGCTTTTCTGTGAACTTCTGCAGACTGTGAACTTCTGAGCCCCTCCCTTACACACTGGGTATAAAGTTCTGGAACTGCCTGAACTTGGGGTTCAGGGGATTGATTGATTATGGCAAAAGCCTTACCCTCTGAACTGACTGCAGTAAAATAAAAAAAAAAAAACTGCTTCCTGCTAACTACAGTGTCTGCCTTGTGTGTCCCTACAATAGCACAACTTTCATTTCTCTAGTTGCGCACAAAGGAGTGTCGTACCATATGTGTAATCAAATGTGTACCTAAGGTAATGATGTCCATCGCATTCCACCATTTTGTCTGGCCTCATATCCCCTCTCCTCCTTTCCCTCCTTTTGACCAAAGTTCTACTCCTTCCCCATTATGGATCAGCATTCAGTTATCAGAGAGAACATTTGGCCTTTGGTATTTTGGGGATTGGCTTACTTTGCTTAGTGTGATATTCTCCAACTCCATCCATTTAGCTGCGAATGCCATAATTTTATTCTCTTTTAATGGTGAGTAATATTCCTTTGAGTATATATACCACAATTTCTTTATCCATTCATCTATTGAAGGGCAACTAGTTTGCTTCCACAGTTTAGCAATTGTGAGGTGTGCTTCTATGAACATTGAAGTGGCTGCATTACTGTAGTATGCTGTTTTTAAGTTTTTAGGGTATAGACCGAGGATTGGGATTGCTGAGTCAAATGGTCATTCCATTCCAAGTTTTCTAAGGAATCACCAAACTGCTTTCCAGATTGGTTACACCGGTTTGCAGTCCCATCAGTAATGTATGAGTGTGCCTTTTCCCCCCACATCCTTGTCAACACTTACTGTTGTTTGTATTCTTGATAATTGCCATTCTGACAGGCATGAGATAAAATCTTAGAGGAGTTTTGACTTACATTTCTCTAATTACTAGAGATCTTGAACATTTTTTCATATATTTGTTTATTGATTGTATCTCTTTTTCTGAAAATGTCTATTCAGCTCCATAGCTCATTTATTGATTGAGTTGTTTGTTTTTTTGGTGTTAAGTTTTTTGAGTTCTTTATATATTCTGGAGGTCAGTGCTCTATTTGATGTGCATGTGGCAAAAATTTTCTCCTAGAACATAGGTTCTCTGTTCACTTCATTTTTTTTTCTTTTTTGGCTGAGAAGAAGTTTTTAGTTTTAATCCATTCATTTATTGATTCCTGATTTTGTTTCTTGAGCTTTAGGAGTCTTGTTTAAGGAGGTCAGGCCTAATCTGACGTGATGAAGGTTTGGGCCTACTTTTTCCTGTATTAGGTGCAGGGTCTCTGGTCTGATTCCTGGGTCCTTGATCCACTTTAAGTTGAGTTTTATGCATGGTGAGAGATAGGAGTTTAGTTTCTTTTTGCTGCAAGTAGATTTCCAGTTTTCCCAGCACCATTCGCTGAAAAGGTTATCTTTTCTCCAATGTGTTTTTGGTGCCTATGTCTAGTATGAGATAACTATACTTATGTGGGTTTGTCTCTGTGTGTTCTATTCTGTACAATTGGTCTACATGTCTATTTTGGTGCCAATACCATGCTGTTTTTGTTACTGTAGCTTTGTAGTATAGTTTAAGGTCTGGTATTGTGATGCCTCCTGCTTCACTCTTCTTTCTAAGGATTGCTTTAGCAATTCTGAGTCTCTTATTTTTCTAAATGAATTTCATGATTGCTTTTTCTATTTATATAAGGAATGACATTGGGATTTTAATTAGAATTGCATTGAATCTGTATAGCGCTTTGGGTTTGTCTACATTTTGAAGTGCACAGTGTAAGATTTTTGAAGTGTGACCTGTAGTCACCTGGTCTGCAGCAGCACACCAGAACTTCCTGCTCCTTTTGTAACTCAGAACCCATTGGTCAGCCTCTCCCTGGCCTCTGGTTTCCATACTCTTAACTGCTATGAGAGCAACCTTTTTAGATTTAAATGTGAATGTGTTGGATATAGTCAGTTCTCAGAAAACTTGAGGTCATCCTGAAGGACCTCACCTTCTGTTCTTTCAGTGCATGAACTTCTGTAGTGCACATGGTTTCCCCATTCTCCCTAGTACTCCTCTGGAAAAGACGCAGGCTCTTTTTTTGATATTCACATATGATAATTTGATATTCACATACCCTTTCAAAGAATACCATTTAGATTTTTACAATATCCACAGGACCACATGGTCATCACCACAGTAATGTAACATTTTACTACCCCCTCCCAAAAGCCTCATGTTCATGAACAGCCACTCCTCATTTTCATCTTCATGGATGTCTTATGTAGACATTTCATATAAATAGAATCTAGCAACGTGTGGTCTTTTTTTTTTGGTACCGGGGATTGAACTCAGGGGTACTCGACCACTGAACCACATCCCCAGCCCTATTTTGTGTTTATGTAAAGACAGAGTCTCACTGAGTTGCTTAGCGCCTCGCCGTTGCTGAGGCTGGCTTTGAACTCGTGATTTTCCTGTCTCAGCCTCCCTAAGTGCTGGGATTACAAGTGTGAGCCACCGCGCCCACTGCAACGTGTGGTCTTTTTGTGTCTGGCTGCTTTCACTCAACCTAAAGTTTCCAAGCTCCATCCATTCATTCATTCTTATAATGGCTTAGTAATATCTACCTTTTTTTAGAGGATGGTCCACATTTTGCTTATCCATTCATCAACTGGAAGACTTTTGGGTCTTTCCACCTTCTGGCTGTGAATAATGCTGCTGTGAATATTTGTGTGCAAGTTCATGGACATAAGTTCAATTCTGTTGGGCATATTCACCTAGAAGTGGAATTTCTGGGTAAACAGTGACTCCATTTTTAACCTTCTCGGGGTTCTGGCTGCTTGCCAGTGTGAGTGCATCATTTCACCTTCCCACCAGTGCATGTGAGGGCTCCAGCTTCCTCACGTCCTCATCAACACTTATCACACTTATCATCTGACTTTTCTACACTACAATTCTTTTGCTTTTTTTGCAGTACTTCTCAAAGTTACTCAAACCAGGAAGAAATGCTTGTTTTAATTCATGAGTTCATTTAATTGTTTGTGATGGGGACAGCATGCCCTGCTCTTAGCACTTGCTTGGAAGGTTGACTATGAACCTGGATGGACTGTGGGCTTATAGGCTCTGGAGGAGCATGATTTTTTTTTTTAAGTCACTAAAATATCAGGCTGTGCCAGCAAGTTCAAAAGTGTTTTCCTTTTCAATCTCATGTCTGTTTATCTTTCTACCTCTTCTTGATCTCTGTTCACTTGTCACTAGGGACCGTGAAGCCAGAGCACAGAATGAGTTCTTCCCAGCCTTCTTTAGGCTGCTAAGAAGGGGAAGCTATATGCTGTGGTGGGCTGCTCCCTCTGATCACCCTTCAGTTGCTCCACTCTGTGGGGTGGATGTTTACCTTTGATAGCTACATCTGCTTTGCCAGAAGAGAAGATGGCTGTTGCAGTGTCTTCCTTCTGCTCCTAGAGGTAGACCCTGCCTCTCACCTCTGCTTGACCTACTGTGCTCCCTCTGAAGCAGCCTATTATCATTTGAACCCATGTCATTAAGTCCATTTTCTGTTACTAAAACAAAAACAAAATGCTTGATTCTGGGTATACTTATTAACCAAAAAGAAACAAAAAGACTTACTTAACCTCCAGTCCTGAGGCTGAAGAATGTGATACCAGGTCCGCTCCAGTGTGGGCCTTGTGGTGGATTATATCCCAGTAGCAGGCTCATGAGTGGGAGGAACCTCATGTGGTAAGACAGAAAGCCAGAAAATGGAAGGACCATTCTATTATAACAACTCCTCTTGTGGGAACTAACCAGGGTCCCATAATCCTTTCTGAGGGCTATTCATCCAGTGACCCAACCACCCGCTACTAGGCTTCATCTCTTAAAGGTTCCACCACCTTTTCATACTGCCCCACTGGGGACCAAGCTTTCAGTACAAGAACTTTTGGAAGATACATTCAAACCATATCACAACAACAGCCACTTGGGCTATGAGATGGGGCACAGGGAGTTGGGGACATTTGCTCTATTTTGCCTTCTAAAAAGGGACATCTAGATGACAAGGCTTTAGGAGGGAAGCAAAACCTGAACTACACTCTTACCATTTGGCCATTGTTTTTTCTGCTATTGCTGTGGCAACCTGAAGGTTGCCTAGAAGTGATGAGTAAGAACAGCATACTCTAACCTCCACATTATTGATAAAACTGTTAAAAAGTACATGCCTAGCAATTAAAGTTTTTCAACAAGTCCTAGGAAGGGCTCTTCCTCTTTTGTTGCTAAAAAAAAAAGAAAAAGGCAAACTATAAAAAGCTTCACCTTTTGAAAATACATGGCAAGTTGTTTGGCTTTTATACTCTCCTAGAACTTTAGTTAAGAAATTAAAATGCTTCCTTTTATGAGGATCAAGTCTCTCCTATAAATCTGTGATTCTCTTCTTGGTCTCGGGAGGGTAGGCAACCTGAGTTTACTTCTAAATCCAAGCAGCTCAGTCCTTGATTTCTGGCATCTCTGCTGAGATGATATCACAGCTCTCTTACACATCAAGAACTCTGGGGTCTTGCTTCCTGTAGCATAAGTCCTGAGCCTGATTCTTTAGAAAACGTTTTTATTCCTTCCTGTGATTTCCCGCCTCCATGCTTTTATTATTCTGCAGTAGATTCTTTTATTTTGCAAGTATTATTATCAGTGGAGCAAGAAATCCACAAGATGACTTACATACTTAAAAAAATTTTTTGGTAACATGCATAGCATACTATTTACCTTCTAACCATTTTATAAGTGGAATCATACAGCATTGTTATTTTGTGACCTGCTTATTCCATTATATAATGTCCTTAAGATTCATCCTCCTTGTAGTATATGTTACAATTCCCTTACTTTTGAAGTCTGAATAATATTCCATGGTAGCCTACACCATGGTTTTTATCCATTCATCTGTCCATGAAGCCTTGGGCTGCTTCCACCTTTTGGTGATTGTGACTGATGCTTCCTTGTGTACTTTTAAGCCTTTCTACCAGGTCCTTCTTGCCATTATTTTATTTTAGGATAATTTCTGAGCATGTACACGGAGGCCTGTCTACCTTCTTTTTTGCTGTACTTCCTGTGTCATTAACTTTTTTTTCATTAGTACATTGCAATTATACACAACAGTGGGATTCATTGTTACATATTTGTACATGCACAGAATGCAGTTTGGTCAGTTTCATTCCCAGCACCTCCTCTTGGTGTGCCATTTTATACACCAAGTGGTGAGCATTGAGAAGATGGAGGACACCAGTCTACTGCCTAACCTCACGATCATGAGCATCAGGAGAAAGATAGCCTTCCAGTTCATTAAGCTCAAGGGTAGAGAGAACTTGGTGGAGGGTCTGTTTGAGAAACTGAAGCAGGTCCACGCCAACCCCCTTGTGCACTATGATACCTTAACCAATGACAGCAATGTGGTAGGAACATGCAGCATGGTGGCTTTCCCTGACATGACAGTCCCTCTCTCACACCTATGAGGCAGTGGGCTCCAGAGGGCATGTGCAGAAAGGTGATCCATTTAGGTGAGAGGGAATAATGTGTTGGAGATGATTGGGCCTCCAATAGTCGGGGATGTCAGTCTGGTGTCACTTCTGATGTGCTGGGTGTCCTGAGTGGGCATTACACAGGACAGAGGGCCTACTGGGAGGTCACCCCACAGCTTGGAGGGGTTGACTGGGTGGCCCCCAAGTTTGAGGGGCTGGTGGTATGCTCCCTAGGTTGGTGTTGACCAGACATGGCCCTCCATAGGATGGAGGGATCATTGGGCACTCCACCTTCCTCTCGGGTTAGGGGATGCTACCACACCCCAGGTTTTCAGGGGGTTGATGCTCTTTGGAAAAGATGCAACTGGCTGAGAGAGGTGCTCCATCATCATTAAGGTTGGAGGGCTGTAGAAATGGACCTGGGTCTGCCAGGGCCTTACCTTCTAGAACTTTCTTTGAAATATATTTTTAAAAACACATTTTTAATTAACATCTAATGATGGTGTAGATTTTCTTCTCACTTTTGTTTTTTTTTTTTGGCCAGACAGACGACACCTGTGTTTTACAAACGTGCAGTGACCACAAGTTTGGGGATCTTGAAATGGTATTTTCTCACAGCAGCGAGGAGCATGAAGGCAAGAGCTCACCTCTGCACCCTGGGTCCTTGACTACCATCTTCAGTAGTTGGGCAGCCATAGCCCCGACTCCGTCTGGTAGGTGATGCTGCTGTTGCTCTGCTGTGCCATGGGCACTGGTGGCTGGGCAGTGACCACGGTGGATGGAACACCTTGAGCACCAGCTCCTGAGGAGCAGGGTAGAGAGGTGGCCAGTGACCTTGAGCAGCACGTGCTCCTCCTCCTTCTTTTCCTCATGAGCACAAGATGCAAGGGGTCCCTGGAGGGCTCAGATAGCAGAGAGGGAGCCCGCTCTCCCCATGTCCTTCAGTGGCTCTTGTGCGATTCTCTCTGTGGGCAGAATCACTGTTGGTAGCTTGGGCAGCTGGCAATGCTGGTCTTGTGGGTTTCCAGGTATAGAACAAGTCTTTCTCCCACTAGCCAGTAGTGTCTGTCAACATCTCATTACAGTAGCATCTGTCAACATCTCATTACAGGATTCCAATGTTTGTCTTCTGGGACAAAGGGTCACCTGTCCTCTAATTTTATGAACTACAATTATTTTTGCTACATTTATAGATTTTTCTTTATATGAAAAATTTGAGGCAAATAGACTCATTTGGTAAATAGACTAGAAATGACACTTCAGAGACTAGAGCATTGGCCATGTCAAAACTGTGGGGACCAGGCATGGCTACAGATGTTATTGCCTGAGCTGCTTCTCAGTCACTGAGGCTCCTGTATAATCAATTGTTAATTTTATTTATCCAAACTGAATCTTTTAATTTGATTTATATATAAATATGTAATATATAAATAATTTCCTAAGTACAGGAAAACATTGGGCTTATGTGTATCCTTCTCTCATTATTAGAGAATGCAGATTATGAAAAGCTGTTGTTGTAAATATCTTTTTAAAAAGGCCTAACCAATCATGCCATCTAGGGATAATCAGTCATCTAGAGAAATAGTGTCTTTCTTGTTTCTGATAATGAGAACAGTATTTTCAGGTTTCCATTTTCCTTCTGGCTGTCAGGGAGCTCAGGGCAAAGTGTGATGCCTCTTGCGCCCCGCTTTCCTGAGCTGGCCTGTATCTGAGCAGTTACCTTTATGTCAAGACCCCAAGATTCCCTAATGTCCCTCATCCTAGCCCCACCCTCCTCCCTGATCTGGGCTAGTAAGTATTTGAGTGGATATATTTTTATTTTATTTTCATTTATTTATTTGGTACTGTGGATTGAATCCAGGGGCACTTGTCCACTGAGCCACATCCCCAGCCCTATTTTGTATTTTATTTAGAGACAGGGTCTCACTGAATTGCTTAGTGCCTCACTTTTTCTGAGGCTGGCTTTGAACTCACTATCCTCCTGCCTTAGCCTCCAGAGCCACTGAGATTACAGGCATGTGCCACTGTGCCCACCTATTTTTATTTTTAACCTTGCCAAGGAAATTATATTGTATCTGTGTAATGTGTAAATGCTCCCACTGGGCTCTGAACTCCTGGAGGGCTGATGCTTGGTTGTTCGTCTTGGCATCTTCTGCCTAAGTAGAGGTTCAAATATATTTTCACAAATACAGTTGTAGCTTCCTGTCTCCCTAGGTCCCTAGTAAGTAGAAGCATTGTTTTCTCAACAAATTGGGCATGGACTTCTTTGTACATTGATAAATACTTCCATTTCCAGTTCAGGGAACAGATAAAAATTAACCTGTGGAATTACCACTTTGTGGATTATGGCAGGACCATGTGCATATTCCACACTGAGAAGATCCAGAAGCTGGTGGCCATGGGGATCCCTGAATCCTTACACAGAAAGCTCTGGCTCCTTTTTTCAGGTTAGTGTTTTGGTGTCTTGAGGTTAAATGTTGTTTTTGACGTGGACTCAGGAACACCTTGTGTGAGCAGTGTGGGGATGTGCAGGGTCACCCATCTTGGATCATTTGTCAGTTCTCTGCCATGCACTCTGCATCTCTTCCCATGTCAGCTGTGAGACCTGGGTCAAGCCCTGAGACCTCTGGGCTGCAGTGCTTCCTCCATATATGTGAGGCCTGGGCAAAACCATCTCCTGTCCTTCAAGTGTGATTTTCAAGTCTATCCTCAATGCTGAGAATTCTATTAAGGAAATCTGGAAGTAAAGTCACTTTAGAGGACATGAACTCTGAAATGGGCTAAATAAGAGAGTCTTCAGATATTGTCAACTGGCCATGGTGTTGAAATGAAGCCTTCCGCATTGTTTCTCTTTGTCTTTCCTCTGTTGGAATGTGTGGAATACACAAGAGGCAGGTTCCTTTCTGTTCTGTTTCCTCCTCCTCCACTACTTGACACATTTGGTGATGGTCTCCTCTGGCCTGAGTCAAATATTATCAACAGTCACTGGTGTATGAAGGGGATTAGAATTTCTTAAAGGAAGATGAAGATGGATCTTTTCCAGGTATACTAAGGAAAAATAAAATTCACTATGCATTTGGTCCCAGTACCATTTGAGGACACATTTCTTAATTCTCTACACACCTGCCAAAAGAGAGAGAGAGAGAGAGACAGAGAGAGAGAGACAGAGAGAGACAGAGAGAGAGAGACAGAGATTAGATCAAAGATCTTTGAAACTCTGCTTTATTGGAATCCTTAATACTTCAGACAAGTAACAGAATGATTAGCATGCTAGTGGATGCATTAATATTCTTAAACAGAATAGCCCCACCACTTGGAGAGCTCTTCAAATCAAATTTTCTTATTTAGAAGACTGAAGCTGGCTCACTAGTGGCAGTAGTAGACTTTACAGAACTTGAAGATCTTGTCCTCTTTCAATTTTCTTCCTTTAGGCTTTCATACTCTTCATTTCCCTTTTCTACATTTGTAGGAGAATCTGGATCAATTATAGCAGAGGAGAATAAAAAATTGAAACAGAATAAATAAAATACATAATTTAAGAAAACTTTCTTGAAATTAAAGAATTCCTTTGAAATTGTATATTGAAAGGACACACCAGGCGCTTGAGAATAATAATGTAGAATGACAATCTTAAGATATAGTCCAACAAATCTACTGGATTTTAAAGCAAAAGGAGTATCATTTGAACATTTAGGCCAAAAGAGAAAATTAATTATACAGGAAAGAAATTACCGTCATTAGATTTTTGTCAGTGACACTTTATGCCAAAAGTAAATGAAGTATTATTCACAAGATGGTCAGGGAAAGCAAATGTGAACCAAGGATTTTATGTCCAGCAAAACTGACTCCAAGTATACAGGACACCAAGTGCTATCAACATGCAGAAATCAGAGAACCTCTGCACCACAGATGTGTGGGAAGGTGACAATAAGAGATGCAAGTCTCAAGAGGGTAAGACTCTATACTAGCTAAGCAGAGAAAAGATATCAGGTATTGCTGTGATCTGATTGCGATCCTCGAAAATTTATATGTGGCAACCTGTTCATCAAGGTGCTTGTTTTAGAAAGTAGAGCCTTTCTTTGAGAGGTAATTTGTCCTATACCCTTGAGAGTAGGATTAGTGCCTGCAATGGTTTAGATGTGGTTTGCCCCCTAAATGTTCATCTGTTGGAACTTGGTCCCCAATGTAGCAGTGATAAGAAGTGGTGGGGTCTTTAAGAGGTGGGGTCTAGTGGGAAATGGTGAAGGCACTGAGGGTGCTGGTCTCAGAGGCAATTAGTGTGGTTCTCATGGGACCATGGTTAATTATTACAAGACTCCACCCCTGAACCACTCTTGGGCTTCCCACTGTGCTATGTGGCACAGCCAAGGAGACCCACACCAGATCCAGTGCCATTCTGTTTGGATTTTCCACCTACAAACAAACGTTTTTTTATTTGTACACTATCCAGCCTCAAGTATTTTGTTAAAGCAACAGAAAACTGACCAACAAAGTGTCCTTATAAAAAATACCTAAAAGAGATCATTGCTCCTTTTGCTTTTTTCCGCTATATGAACATACAGTGAAGGCAGCATCAATAAGGAGGTCCTCACCAGAAACCAAGTTGCTGAAGCTTTGATCTTGGACCTCCCAGCATCCAGAATTGTGTTCAGAAAAGATTGTGGTTTATAAATGACCCACTCTAAAGTAGTTTGTTATAGCAGCCTGAATGCACTGAAGCAGGCATCTGATAGAATTGAGAAGAAATGCTCATGTCTTGAAGAATCTACCAGAGAATGAGCTTCAGAAAACTACAGATCCTAGAGTCTCACCTATACAAGGACTGGTGGCAGAGAATGACCATGCGCCTATTGTGGTTTACAGTAAAGAAGGCTGTGGGGAGAGTGCCATGAACATGTGCTCAGACCATGTGGATACGGGTAGCAACCTTAAACTTTGGAGAGGTGTTGAAGGGGGAAATCATGAAAAATAATCTTAATAGTTTCAAGCAGTGACATTGGTAATAGTGGCACTAGAATTGTTGTTCCAAGGTCATTATGTAATGTGCCATAAGAAAAATGAGTAATGATGTGGTATCCTAACTTCACCATTCCCTATGTCCTTGGGAACCAAGGAAGGAAGAGCAGGAAATAGACACGTAATGCAGAACAGGTTCAGCCAATCCCTGCTGGACTGAATTTGCCTTGGTCCTTTCAGCAGGAACTCCTGTGGCGTTTGGTCGTCTTGGCTCAATCCACAGCAAAAATGTAAAGACAACATAAGACAGGCAAAATGGACATCCACAGTTCACTTAGCCACATTTTGTGTCTTTGAAATGTTATTGAAAGGGGGTAAGACAAGATTCTTCCCATGTAAAGCAGAAGGTGTAGATGAGTCTAGAACATTGCATTATGTCACAAGTGGGGAGACCTATGAGATCAGGATCACCACAGAGGGTCTCAGATGCTGCCTTGAAAATGGGCCCACTGGCAAAAAAGGATAATTTGAGCTTCAGCAAGGACAATAATTGCAGTGGATTAAAACCTATCATATACCTTTTTATGTTATGATGACATGAATAATATTATTAATAATAAAATTAAAGTTTCCTTTGGAGAGTGATAAAGAATGAATTAAATATCTCAAAAGCTGATAATGAAAATAATTAAGCATACATCTGCTTTTTCTCTATGACCTTCCAGGAACTCAACTGCAAAATGAGATGAAGAATTGTTTCCTGAAAGTATCCAGAGTTACATACAGAATTGATTTCATCAGAATATCAACATTTTTCAAGTCAAACTGAACTACAAGGTATAACCATCGTGTCTCAATGGCTGTGTCATCCCACAAAGAGACAAGCAGACATTCCATGCCCTTGGATGAATGAGCACACCACCATGGGAAGTCTTGCCAGGGAGATGGCACTCATGCCTGGGCACATCTCTGGAGTCACCTATTGATGTGCAGAAGGTACAGTGGACAGAGGAAAAGGATAGACCACACCAAGAGTTTGCTATCCCCACATCCAGACTGTAGGAGACCACAGGCTAAAAGGCGAGTCTTCTGCAGATAGACTGGAATGAAAATGCAGGAATAAAGGGAGAAACTACAGATTCAAGCAGATTTAAAAGGTTTGCAAAAGTCAAATAAAATTTAAAAAGGCATGGATAAACTTTAATATGTAGGGAAGAACACTAGAGTGATAAAATTTTTTTAAATTAAAACAATTTTAAATTACCTATTTTAAAATTGCCTATGAAAAGCAACTTCAGAAGTCAGCACACATTGGCTATAGTAGTATATTGTGGGTTTGGAAGGCCAGACAACCTCTGCCACAACTATTCAGGTCTGCTATGGTAGCAAGAAAGCAGCCATAAGAAAAGTCCATGAATGGATATGGCTGAGTGCCAATAAAACTTTATTTACAAAAACAGACATTGAGTCAATGTCAGGCCAAGATCATGGCTACTTTCTGGGAAAGGGAATAAACTTGGATTATGATAAAATACGTAAAGGGGTTGCTAGAGCTGGCATGTGGGCAGACAGCAGAGTTCTGGTTTCTGAGTTGGGTGGCATTTATAATGAGGTTGTTCAGCTTATATTCTGCATTAAGCACTACAATTCCTTTATGAAGTTTTCAGTATCCAGAGTTTTATTTAAAATAAAAATGGAAAATCAAATGGTTCATGCAGGGTGTGGTAAAAGATCTGCTGCTCAGTTTTCCTTTGAAGGTAAACATTGTCTTCCCTTCGTGTGAAGCTTTTCCTTCAGAGAAGCCCCGTGAGTCATGCTCATGGTGGCCTTGCACAGAGTTAGCAGAGGAGATGCTGCTGGGATTGATCTGTACCTCTCAGGTGGCCACGGGTCCTCACCACAGATTTCTCACCACAGATAGGAGCCATTGATATCCTAGCATTGCAATGGTCTTCAATTATATTGCTGTTAGCATGCCAAGTTTGGAGCCCTTTGATTTTCTAAAACTGACACCTTTCTGAACAGCACATTAGTCACACAGGCTTCTCAACAATTAAATAAGAACAGTAGGCTTCTAACACTGACATTATTGCAAAGATATACACAGGAGGCACAATTCATTCTCTTCCTATACAACAGCCACCAATAGCCTCAGCTGCAGCAATTCCCTTATCCTTTGTGCAAACTCATGCCTTCAAAGAATGTGGCACTGAATTCAGCTCTTTATAAAAAGGGATGTTTCAAAATGGACAAAGGAATTTGATATAACCAAAACTTGTTTTTGTTTTCCATAGAAACTAATAAAAAATCAATCGGTTTGTAAAGCCATTGGCATGGAATGAGGAACTGCATACTCATTCATTTATTCATCCAGAATTAATTGAGCAGCTGTTTTTTGTGCCAAGCACTAAGCAGTGGGAATACAGAAGGGAACACTGCCCATATTGTGGGAAGAGACTTTCCCCCTCTCGGTCATCAGGATTGTTCTGTTCCCATGATCCATGATGGGCATCCTGTGTTTCAGTCTCCAGTTCTTTGGGAAAACTCTAAGAGTAAGAGTTATTGGCAATAGATGACCATTTAATGCATTTCTTGTCCAGGGCAGGAATTGAATCCCTCTTGCAACACTATTTTAAGAGTTTGGTATTACAAAGGAATGCTTTTAGCATTTTATTTGTTATATGTTCATTTGTTATCAGTGTAGAACTTGCATATGGTTTATCCATCACTATTTTGTTTTAAAATAGATAGCTAACAAAAGAGTTAATGGACAAACTAAATACATAATACAATAGTACTTCATTGGGCAACGTTTACTGGGAGTGACTTCTAGTAAAGTCACTAGGGTCTGAGGTCTAATGCTCAGGTCCTTGATCCACTTTGAGTTTTGTATAGAGTGAGAGATAGAAGTTCAATTTCATTCTACTACATAATGGATTTCCAGTTTTCCCAGAAGCATTTGTTGAAGAAAGTTTGGTGAGAAGAGAGTGGACCAGCTGAGACAATCAATTCTCCAAAGTCTCAGTGAAATCCATTTGTCAAACTTTATCAGAAAACACACTGGAAGTGCAGGTGCATGCATTAAGGAAATGATTGTACCAATGGCTTCAGTGTGAAATCATGCCTGTCACCTCTGAGAAGCACTTCTGCTTCATTCTAGTTCAACCAGGAGAAAACAAACCAATGTGCTCACATAGAACTCAGTCGGTCATACAAGTTGAATCTACCTGCAGAAAGTGCTTCCTTTCTCCACTACCTAGCTGTTTTCAGCGAGCACATTCAGAGTCCAATTCTGGCCCAATATAAAATGTTTGCTAGCAAGACAGCCCTTGTACCTTAGATCAACAAATATGAGGAGGCAAGTGGAATGCTGAGAAGATAATTCCCAAAAGATTCATTCAAATACATTCCTCAAATTTTTCAGAAAATTCACTTGAAATGCAGGATACCACATGCACCAAACAGTGGTTTACAGATGGCACAGACACTTCAATGTGAAACTGTGAATGCCAATTATTACAAGTGGTTCTGCTACACTCTAGCTTAACCAGGGACAGCCCAAAGTGCTCACTGAGAATGCACTTTGTTCCTGCAAGTTGAAGCAGCTTGCATGGACTGCTTCAGTTCTGAACTTCCAAGCTCTTCTGAGCAAGCACATTCAGAGCACAGTTCTGGCCCCACATAAAAAGTGTCTGAGCAAGAGGGGCCTGGACCTACAATCACTTTCATAAGGTAGCTTCCCATTCTGTGTTTGGGGGCATATTTCCCATTGGCACTTCTGCTGCGGGGTAGACTTCTAGGAGCTCAGTTTTATGCAGGACCCTCTGACCTGGACTGTGTTGCAAGCCCTGGGCAGACCTCACACATGCTCAGATGTTACAGGATTCTACAGCCTAGTCTAGGAAACACTAGGTATTCATTTTCTATGGTCTACAGACTCCTAGATGTGTGGCATTCATTATCAGTAAATGTAGAAATTAAAAGAGATATGTGTATTGTATATCATCCATATCATACCTAACCTGAAAAACCAAAATCTGAAATATTCCAAAATCAAAACAGTGGCTTCCAATTGTGCTACCACCAGTAGAAAATTCCACACCTGACCTCAGGGGATGGTTCACAGTCAAAACAAGTGCACTAGATGTGTTGCATCAAATTACCTTCAAGCTGGGCATGGTGGCCCACACCTGTAATCCCAGCATTTTGAAATGCTGAGACAGAAGAATTGCAAGTTCAAAGCCAGCCTTATCAACAGTGAGGCACTTAGCAAATCTGTGAGACCGTATCTCTAAAATAAAACACAAAATGGGGCTCAGAATGTGGCTCAGTAGTCAAGTAACCTTGAGTTCAACCCCCATTACCTCCCTCAAAAGAAATTACATCCAGATTATAGGTAAAGTTACATGTGAAGCACACATGCATGTCTTGTTTACACTTGGGTCTCTTCCACAAGATATGGAATTTAAAATGCACCCAAACTGGAGAAATCTGAAACACTTGAGAGAATTTCAGCATAGACCAACTCAAACATTGTATCTCCCATTGAGTGTGTGTGCATTTCTGTGTGTGTGTGTCTGTGTCTTTGTTTCATAATATCCAACATTTTATCACTCCCATTGGAAAACTGACTCAGATAATACAATCTGCCGTACTCCTAAAAACATAATTTCTTTGTGGTTCAATAAAACATTCCTTCCTTTTGGTTTGTATGTTTCCTCCAAGAATTGCTGCTACAAATTAATATACTCAAATCATCAAAGTAGATTAGATAACAAAAACATTGTATTTTAAAAAGTACTTAGTTTAAACAACAGATATATGATAAAGTGATGAATGTGTTACTAAAGGGAATAAAAAACAAAGATCCAATGTCAAATTATAGATTGGCAACTTTAAAAATTGGAATCCAATATTTAAATAAGTAAATGTCCACAATTATTTGGTGCTTCAGCACTGCCCAGCCAGACAGCTACAAAATATACTTTGAAGGTTCCTGTGCTGAGCTTGAGCCTCCTTTGTATGACAAGGGGGAGGTTTGGGCTGGATCCACTCATCCTTGTCCTCATTTGGGAGGGTCTTCTTCCTCAGCATAAAGTTGAACTTGATGTAAGGATTCATTGAGTAAAACATATTTGCTTTCTGAGGAATCTTCAGCTCTGGGGAGAGAGGGGCATTGGGATGGAAGGTGGCACTCAAGAGGTGCACCACAGGACACCCCCAACATCTGAGAGCCTCTGCCAGGAAAGGCCTGAGCCATAGACCTCACAGCTCTCCAATTCTGCTCCAGTACCACCAAAGACATCCTCAATAGTCCTCCCTGAGGAAAAACTATACAGAGGAATCCAACAGCCCTAATGTCTGTTGCTTCCAAAGGCTCTGGACTCCAGAACATCTCACTTCCTCTTGGATCTGCAAAAGGACATGTCCAGGGTTTGCTTTGGCAATCTCCTGCAAAAGGCTAATGTGCTGGAGATTCTGTCACTAGTTCAGCAATGTTCACAGGTGAGTTGGGGGAACCATTATGATGGTGAGTGCTCTGATGTTATCATGAAATTCTCATTCACGATGAAAACACTACTGGGTGGTGGTCAGAACTGGAAGAAGGCTGGGCATGGTTGGAGGAAGATCTGAACAGGGTTGTGCCCTTGGCAACTGTATCTTTGCCCTGTGGGCTCCTCTTAATCCTCATTCTCCTAATAGTGTTCCTCCTCCTATCTGTCTTTCTCTCCTTTCCTATCTCAGCCTCATGCTCTCTCTCCCATTCTATGCTCTCTTTGGCAAGAGCTGAGCAGCTCTCTGCTGCCACACACTCTGGCTTTATGGACAGGCTCAGTGCAGCACCAATTAGAAAGCTGTGACCCAGAGCCAAAAAGTAGGATTCTACCTCTAAGGTATTTTCCTCAAGTACTGGCATAGTGAAGAAAGGCTGACCAACACAGATATCACATTTGAGCCATGCTTCTGCATTGTTAGTAGCTGCCTCCAGGTGGACCAGGCTTCCTAGAATGTGGGCCACATCCCAAATGCTGCCTACTGAGGACAATAGTTCCAAAGACCAAAAAAGGGACTGCTTCCCTCCAACATTTTGCTATGGTCCACAAATGCTACAACCCCCAGTGGTTTTCAGACACTCAGCTACTCCTTCCTCTAAACATCTGTTGCCTACAGCACTCCTCTGGCCTCGAGCATGTCCTCCATCCATTCTGGGTTGGATTGTGCCTCTCTGCTATGAATTTCTTAGCCTACCAAGGCCTTGACCTTCCTCTCCCATAAGATTGTACTAAATTAACAGGCTTAGATTAAGATATGAGAGAATTGATCACAGAATGTTTAGGGATGGTGGTTGTCAGTGTGGACAGACTGTGATCATAGCTGTTATGGCTCACAAAAAAAGAAAAGAGCAATGGTATTATAAACAGATCAGCTTTCTGGCAGATGTTCTTAGGAAGCCCTCATCTGACTTTAGTTATGATTATTGCGATCATTTCTGAGCAAGCCGAACCAAGTATAGAAGAGCAGGGAATTTGTGCAAGACCGACTATACAGACAGTCTCCCAGCCTGAACTTTCAGATTTAGTCCTGTTTCTGCTTGCTATAATACTGGCAATGCTCTGCACAGGCAGTGATTTTTTTTGTTTTGTTTTGTTTTGTTTTGTTTTATCATACACAAGGCTTTTGCTAGAACTGTGTTAGTCCAAAAATTGTCCCTTCCATCCTTGACCCATGCATTCCCATCTTCCTCTGAAACCACTCCTATCTGTGACCCATGGAGTCATACTGCCCCTGGAAGGAGGCTTTCCTCCTTGCTCCTCACTGATGTCAGCATGGAATGCCTGTTCATGTCCAGGTGAGGGCACTTGTTGGGAGTTACACTAGGCACAGTGGCATATAACAGAAACTAGATACTTGTAGACCAGTGTTAATGAGGTTTTCTTTGTTCACAAGACCCAGCACACCTCGTTTGAGTTTTCTCCAGGGTCAGACACTACTCTTTGGTGCTACAAGTTGACCTACATCCACTTCCTGATCATAGCTCCTCACCATCTGATTGTCCTACATACTCTAAAACTTGGAGATGATTTGTCCCAGCTCATAGTCTTCTGGATTTGCATCATTTAGAGAGTGTAGCTCAAGGGCTCTGCATATGATGACTGGCGCCCTATTGTAGCTGGTCACCTGGAGCAACATGTGAGATAGGCTTTCAGGAAATGGTCTTTGGAGTGACTACCTGAAGACAGTGGTCAGGGACATTCAGGAGGCACCTTAGCTCTAAATAAAGGGCATCATCTCATTACCCTAATACCTGAAGTTGGCCTCCCAGTAATTGTGTGGGGTCTTCCAATGGGCTACTAGCCCAATCCTTGCACAAGGTCTGCCTATACCTGCCATTGCCTTTGTGAAGCCATGTTCCACTTATGGTAAAGGGAACACACAGCCTGTACCAGACAAAATCTCATCCTACCAAGATGGGAGGAAAGGACCAGTGGTCTCCTATATCCCAGGTCTGCTCTGGGATGCAGGCTGCATTTGTGGTGGCCCAGGCAGTCA
>CM053411.1:15213191-15231474 GCA_028644305.1 Xerus rutilus | reverse complement strand
GCCACACAGCCAACAACCTCAGTTCCGTGGTACCTACATGTTGCCTAAAGTAATTATCAACCTATTTAATCCATTAATTAGTACATACTACAACTTTACTACTTAATCCAAATCACAGGATATTGGACAACAGATGATCATTTGTTGTGATAACTTCACTTCCATTTCATTACCCAAAGTTGATCAATTCTATACAAGTGATACAGATTTATTACAGAATGTCTAAGATCCTAAGGATATATTTTAGCTCAGCCCATATTATTGGTTCATTATTTTGTTATTTTGTAAATAATAAAATATAACTTCATGCTTTGAATATATCATGCAACATTTTTCTCCCCAAAATGGTAGTCCAATTTCTGGGTTCACTGTTTAGGAATTCTTCTAACTATTTGAAAGTTCTAGAGGACATGTTAGTGCTTGTAATGGACAGACAATCCAACATACTCCAGAGAACATACACGTGCCATAAGAAAAAAAGAATGTCAAGTCGAGGAATGGGCAGGGGGATCCAGCAGAAGCTCATTTGCATAGGAGAAAGCCCACCAATGAAAATCAGTAGAATAGCTACTAGAAAATGACAGTAAAAACTGTGCTATCACTTTGGATGTACTAAACATGGAAAAGTTAGCAAACTAGTAATAGAATGCTGCCATATGTAGACAGGTTGAGCTCTTCAGAAGTGCCACCTGGCAGTGCTTATGCAAAGAAGTACACATCCATTCTTTGACCCAGAAATTCCACCTGTTGGTACATAACCTACAAAATGCTTAGGCAGTTTCCCAAGGGGACATGCACAGGGATAGTTATCCTCATGTTCCTTGTAGAGCTGTCTGTGCTGACAGGGAGTTGAGGGCTATCTGGATGCCCACTCCTGGGAAAGTGAAAAGCTAAAAACATAGTGGATGCAAAGCTGGAGACATTAAAGGAAATCCATTAGAAACAATAGATTGAAACATGACAGTAAAATCCCTGAACTCAAGTTCTTGGTATCCTACCCACCAACAGTGCTTCTTCAAGACATTGGGATACATAAAGGCAAAAAAGGGAGAACATATTGTGTCATTATTAGTTTTCTTAAATGCAATAAAAGAACTGGTAATATTTACCCATACAAGATCTGTTATGCAGACTAAATAAGATTTTTGTGGACATGTTTATAAATGATCATCTACTCAGATACTTTCTGTGACTCACACAATGCAAAGACCCACGAAGAATTATAGTCTCCATACATGAATTCATCATCAAAAGCCTTGAGAGTCAACAGGTGCTTCACAAAATAGCTGCATGGGTGGTTGGCACCCACCCAGCTCTGGTAAGTCAGAATCTGTAGGTGTCAGAGGATCTGAATAAACATCACAGTTCAGATTCCAGTTCAAGGCATACTTTGATGGTGACTGGCAGGTTACTAACAGTTTCTTCTAGGGCTAGATGTGACAGACCAAGGATGGCAGCCAAGAAAGTCTGTTAAAATCACAATAAGAAAACTATTTGCAGTTCATGTCCATCTACCCTGTGCATCAAAGCAGTCTCAGAGAGGACCTGTGGTTAGGAATGTATAGAACTCATTATGAGTGCCAAGAAGAAACACTATTATGACAGGGAACCTAAACTCTGACTCCCTAAAACCTCTCAAAATATTTCTGTGATCACATTCTAGATCATCCTTTAACCACAGTTCACACACGGCTCCCAGTTCTCGGTACTCATTGTGATTCTTATTCTGTGATCCCAGTCAAATTAAGCACATTTGATATTCACAGCTTAGAGCAGAAGCCCACCACAGACACAGTGGTTAGGCTAAGCCCTTCTACTTTCCCTGTCCTCAGGAGGTTTCCACAACCACAGTGGTGTCACAGTTGTGTGTCTCTATGATGAGCATTTAGTAGCTATCCTGGAACTGACCTCCTCATGCCTCAACACCAGATCAAGCTGGGCCCCAGAGTCACTAGCCATGGTACCTGTGAGACACTGAAAATATCCCCCCACCTCATGCCACCATATGACAAGACTCTTGCCATGGTTTGGTGACATGTCTATCAAAGTCAGAAACACATTACAACCTCCTGTGTGTCAGGTCCATGGGATCTCCCCCTTAGATCTCTCACTGACCTAGATGCCCTGGTCAGAGCAAGACTTCTGGACTGAGCCATGGACACAATTCAGTAGTGAAACATTGACCAGGCACTGTACATCATTGTCTGGTAAACATTTCAATGACCCTACCTGGCTGACGATTACATACTAAGAATAAGAAATGCTTCATAATTCCCAACTAATAAAAAAATAGTATCCATTGCCATGTTCAAAATTAGTCACAAGTTCAAGGCCAATCTCAACAACTTAGTGAGTCCCTAAGCAACTTAGTGTGACCCTGTCTCAAAATGTTTAAAAAGGGGTGGGTGTTAAAAAGATGTGCTCAGTGGTAAAGCTCCCCTGGGGTCAATCGCAAGTACCAAAAGACAAACGAGTCATTTCTGCAAATTTGACAATTTTTGAGATAAGTGCCCTTTATTCTTATCTCAAGGCACATTACTGGTTATTGTCATCAATCCATTTCAATATTCTTTCCATACTGATTATTTTGTATCAAATCTTCACTTTGCTTTTGACTCTGATCATAGAAGGTAAAGCATGACTTTCAGAATCTGGCAGAAATCTAGTGGAACTTATTGGAAAGAAATTAGAAGACAGAGTTCTAGATTAATGTATCCATCACACCACATTTGATATTAGGAAGCAGACTCCATGGCAAACTATTCTTCATGTTCTACTGAAATCATGATCCACTTTACTCCTCTATCATGGGAAAATGTTTTCATATTTTCTTTTGGTCAAGAGATTACCCACTTACATTGGTAAAAAACATGACCTTCTATTTCCTTTTTGGAGGAAAAAAAAACGGAAACAAAATAGAGAATCAACCAATCCAGGGAAATACATACACTTCCAATTTCCAGGAATGGCAATCTTTCATTCCTCTACTTGAGGACTCTAATGTCTTTGGGCATACAACTATGTGTCTCTAACATTTTAACTTGATTCCACTAGAAAAAACACTTCAAAGAATCTACAATCTGTATGAAAGGGGAAATAATGCCTAATTTTACAAAATAGTACTCTCTGACTTTATTTCTCAACATAAAGGGAACTACAATTTAGACATATGAAGTTTAAAACACACACGCATGAACACAAAACAAAACAAAACTGAGGTAAACAGAATGTAAAAGTGTGAGATTTCACCACAGTGGCTAAGATGCATTTGGAGGCACTGAAAAACAAAAACAGGATAATACACTATTTAAAAGCCCATCATTTTTAGCTAAGATGAATACTTTCAACATAACACCTCTATGTTTCGATTTAGCTTTCTGCAACAGAATCAATGGCTTCTTCGCAAACTTGATGAGCTCTTCCTCGAGCAATGTTTCTGCCTGAAAGATGTCACCAACTTGTTCTCACTCACGTTGCCAGAGTGCCACAGAAAGGAAACATGATGTCTGATATTCTGCTGAATAAATCCTGAAGTAGACCAAACACTATACTTTGTTCCATATTTTAAAACCAGCAAATGCAACTTCAACTCAATGAATATTAGTTAGTAGGCAAAAAGCAACCATGACCTCTTACACATACTGTTTTAAGCCTGACATTTCCCAGGTTCTGATATCTTTAACTGGACATGGACCAGTCAGAACAAATGCTTCTTAACATTCCTTAGAGCTGTCAAATTTATTCTTTTCCAGGTTGAATACAAATCCCTGTTCACATGAGAACGTAAGCATACTTCCAACAACAACATGCATCAGGAAACATTTAGGTTTTTAATAAATAATCAGGCTTCACCATTTTGAAAATTACTTAACCCTTGTGAGCTCTGTTTTCTCATCTGTAAAACAAATAAGTCCAACAGGACTATTACATGGTTTTTTGAATTTTAATAAAGAAACTGAGTACTTAGTCTAGTGTTTGAAAGGAAGCATGCGACAATACATTTTAGCAATAAACCACTATCATTGGGAATCAATGTTACATATTGCATGGGGCCAAAAAGTGATCTAAGTCAACTCTCACAATGTAGAAACTGGAGCCCACAGTGTTAACCAGGAGTAGGAAGTAAACAAGAAAATGTCTCTAAAGCAAGAAATTTTTATAAAGGGGGTGGGGTGGAGTTAAGAGTCAAGAGAAACAGGATGCAGATGTGTGACTGTGTCGATCAAAATTGAAATACCTTGACAGGTCTTTGTTTTAAATTGGCCTCCCTCTTCTCAGGACAGAGTTTGCTCATCGCTGACCCCTCCTCTTTGGAGAGGGCCTGCTGGTTGGGCTTTCTCTTCGCCTTAGAAGTTTGGATCCCAGGTGACACTGTTGAGGCCACTGCATCCTGAACAGGATCCTAAAATGGAAATCAACCCTAGCTGTGAAAGCATCTCTGTGTGAGGAGAACCCCTCAGGTGAGAAGGACCGCGGGTGTGGGGGCGGGTCGTGGCTGTGAGGACTCGCACAGGGTGGCACAGGCAGCACAGGCAGCCTGGAATGGAGTTTGGAAGGGGCTTGGGAAGGAGGCCAGCGGCAGAGTCGCCCCAGGGTCCCACCCTCGGCCCAGTCATGGCGTGGGGGACTCTGTGCTGAGATCCTGGGCTGCTCCTGGCAGGCTCACCTTCTAGGCCGCCCTGCCTTTTCTCTGGGAGCTGAACCCTGCCATCTGGGCCTGGCAGCCCCACCACCAGGGTGCAACTACTGTGCTCCTAGGCCTCTGACCTGGAAGTGGGCATGCTGGAGCTTGGGATGGGGCTGGCTGCAGAGTCCTCTCTCAGGGTTTCCTCTTGTCCCCAGTCATGGCATGGGGGACTCTGAAAAGTTCTGCCATAAAAAAACAAGTTTAAACTAAAGTATTACAAAATGTTTCAGCAAGAAACTTCCAGTAAGGAACTTGATACTTTCTGAATAGGTTCATGCTTGATTGACCAAAAAGGATGGATATCTTAGGAAAATCTCAATGACCTGACACAATCACAATTTATTTGATATTTTCATCAGAGTCTGTATGAGACCAATGGGCCTCCTCTCTCTTACAGCCATTCCCTCTGTGATATGTGGGTTCTGAGTAATCAGGGAAGAGAGACAGAACAGATGGTGTCAGATGAGAAACTTAAGGACTAGATGCAGACATCACTCACACATATCCTCTGCCCAACCCATGTTCTCTTGGCCTGGATACAGATGGTTCCCAGTTTAAGATGGTCTAACTTATGGATTTTTCACTGCCTTCAGTAAAAATGATAGTTAATTGTTGAATTTGGATCTTTTCCTGGACTGGTGATGTGTGGTATGATCCTCTCTTGCTTTGCTGGGCAGCACTAACAAGCCACAGCTGACAGTCCGCCCAGTCATGAGGTGACTCAACCAACACTCTACAGTGTTGGTTGCTAAGCTAAGATGTTCAGTAGGCCAGTGGATTGAATATATTTTGGACTTAGGATATTTCATACTTAGCGATAGAGGTACATGGACATAACCCCATTGTAAGGAGCATATCCCGTGGACATGTCTGGATATGCCGGGGACTCACTGGGTTGCTGGCCATAAGGAACAGCAACCATTGACTTGCTTAGTCATGCCTGCTTGCAATTGATAGGGGCTGTAAAAGACACCTAACCATAGGCTATAATTGATAGGGAGCTCAGCCCATGTAATCGATAAGGGGCAGTAAGGGGCACCTAACAGTAGGCCTACTGGTTACAATTGATAGGGGGCTCAGCCCATGCACATGCACAAAGAAAGGCCCAGTTGCAATTATACTATCTCACTGGACATAACCAATGGACATTGGCTTTTACTGTGTGTAACCAATCACCAGCCCACACCACCAACTCAGCCCACACCACCAACTTGGAACTGCTTTTAAACTGCTTGTCCTGCCACATTTTTGGGCTTGCTCCAAGGATATCAGTGAGACCGGCCACCTTGCTGTCTGTCCCTGGATCAGCTCCACCATTTTCTGACGTCCAGCCATCGGCTGAAGAGAACCACCAGACAAGGACAGCATCTGCTCTTCGGCTAAGAGTAGTCACCTGGCATCGGAGGTACTTTGGGGCTCATAGTTGCCTTAGGATTGTGTGAATTAATTGTAATATTTAGTTGCCCTAGGATTGTATGAATTAATTGTAATGTTTGGTTGCCCTAGGATTGTGTGAATTGCAGGTAGTGCTTAGTTGCCCTAGGATAATGTATCTTACCTATAGTGTTTAATTAGTATGCATCAAATGCTTTTTGGGGTGCTCCAGCACATTCAATACTTTTTTGTATTAATTAATTATATTTGATGATTTTTGTGATGAACATAAACTTGCATTTAAAGACAATCTGCCTACGAGTAATTTTTAATTACGTATGTTGTTCGTGACACCCATCATAAGATGAGGAGGAGTATTTGTCATCTCTCTAGATGTAATGTGGTGTGTCTATGTGACTAGGAGGAAAGGATTTTGACTCCTAGAGTTGTATGAGCCACATAGTTTTGGAAGCACTGCTCAACCGGCTCATGTAGCTACCGAGTAAGCATGTGTATTGATTGATGTCATGGAAAAAAGCCCAGTGTCCCATGTGGCCTCCACTCCTGGATGCCTCTGGATGGTGATGCTCCCTCTGAAGCCAGGGAGACCATTGCTTATTCTGACCTTGCATATATCTATCAATAATGTATTTTCCTACAAAAAATAGAGTAACATTTGGAAAATTATATGCCAAACACTTACATTTTTATTTCATCAGACGCAAAATTAGAAGGAACAATTGAGTGTAGTACTTTATACCACCAAAATCAGGTGGGTAGGAGACTAATGTAAGGATATGGCTCTGTGGACATGGAGTCCACACAGAATCCTGAAAAGTGGAAATAGTTGATGCATGCACAAGGCCAGCCTGTATCCATTATTATTTAGTGTCTGGAGATGCAGTAAAAAAAGAAAACAAATGAGTAATGCTAGTGGTTAATACTTGACATTTTCTCAGAAAGAAAAATAGATCTTTCTGTGGTTAGTACATCAGTAGATACCATATGCTGTGTTCTAGACACCCATAAATAGCTCTGAAAGACATGTTAATATTTTACACAAGAAAATCAGTACCCCTTACTGTATGCATATGATTGCAATTATGTTTCCTTAAAGTGTATTTAAAGCCTTTTCCATATCAAGTGGGGTTGGAAATGTAATGACAGTCCCTGAGCATGTGGTAATAAAAAGGGAATGAGGAATAAGTGATACAAATGCTTAGCAAAAGTCCTGGTATAGAAGTTGAGGGGTTTGAGAGGGTCCTCAGGTGGGAAACAGGCCAGGAGCAGCTAGTCTCCAGCTGGCCAGCCTACCGGTACTCTCAAGGCTCTCCAGCCATCTCCTGCCTTCCAGCCTGGGCTACTGCTGAGACTAGCCTGTGTTCTTTCCTGCTGAAGGTGGCTGCCAAGGAGGACGCCCCAAGGTGATCTGTGCTCCAAGATTCTCCAGGCACCAGTTCTCAGCATCTAGACAGAGGCAAATCTTGCTTTGGGTGCAGCCTGGAACAGGGATATAGTACCTGCTTCTGTTCAAGTCACTGGCCCTCCTAGCCAGGCCTGCTTCCTCCACTGTTAACAGGGGCTACCACTATGCCCCTCCCTCCTGTGACTACAGTAAGGTCTCCAAATATGAGTGATCCCCGACGCCCAGTGTAGGTTCCAGGATAGTGGCCATCCCTGTTGCTCTTTGTTTGCTGGTATTTCTTTTCCCCTTCTAGTACCCTTACTCCACTTCTGCCATTACTCACAGTCCAAACCTCAGGTTCTGAAGTCAAAGACCACAGTTTCTCTTCTGCCTCCACCTCAGAGCAACCAGAAATAATTTATCAATGTGTCTAGGGCTCAGTTACTCAGCTAAAGATAAAAAAATTAACATTATCTAAAATGTAGAGTTTAGATTGATTATGGGAGTCCATTGCTTTGAACATGAGCTCATGAGCTTGGCCCCAACAGACCAGACCAGACCAATATAAATTCACTTATGTTAAATGCAACATTATACATCTCCTACTTAAGGGAAACAGATCCCCAAACAGACCAGGTTTTCCAAAAAACAAGAAATTCCAGTTTACCCAAGTCAGTCCAATGAGGAAGAGACTGTCTGCTCTATTTTTAAAATAGGCAATCTGAAGTAATCTGACATTAACCAATCACCTTATTTTCTCTATTATTTAGTTTTCTTATTCCCAGTTTACAAAACCCACTGTTCCACCATCGCCTGGTAGGAGTGCTTATTCTATCTTATGAAATGAAGACTGACTAATTCACAAACTGCAAATAACAGTTTCATTAGATCATTTCTCATTGCTATTACAAAATATCTAAGGCTGGATATATTATAAGAAAAAATAGGTTTATTTAGCTGACATTTCTGGAGGTTGAACTTTAAGTTCATGGCTATTAGCATTGGTTTGGCTCTAGTGAAGGCTTAAGTTAGTCAGCTTTTGGTCACTATAATAAATACCTGAAATAGTCAACTTGTAAGGATAAAAGGGCTATTTTGGTTCACATTTTAGATGTTCCAGTCCATGATCAGTTTACCCTATTGCTTTCAGGTCTGTGGCAAAGCAGTACATCATGGTTGGAACTTGTGGCCAAGCAAAGGTGCTCACCTTGAAGCCAGGAAGCCAAAAAGAGAAGCTGAGGAAGAGACCTGGGTCCCACAATCCCCTTTGAGGGTACATGCTCAGTGACCTGAAGGTCAACCACTTATCTCTACTTCTTCAAGGTTCTACCACCTCCCAGTAGCACCATGAGACCCTTTAACACACGACCTTTGGAGACCCTTAAGAGGTAGACTGTAGTCAAGTCCTCATGGTAGATAGCAATGCAATGATGGGAGCACATGTAGGAGGGAGGCAGGCTGGGGATATAGCTCTGTGGTACAGCACTTGCCTAATACATGCAAGGCCCTGGGTTCCATCCCCAATTCCACAGAACAAACAAAAACTCATACATTAAGGCATTGAGACAGGAAACCAGAGGAAGCAGGAGTGACTGAGCTTGCTCTCTTGTAATCACTATCTCTCAAGAACTAAATTAGGGTACCACAAAAACTACCTTAATCCCCTTCCAGGACAGTCCCCAGTGACCTAAGATTTTTGAATTAGAGTAATATCTCTAGGCTGTATGACTAACCTTTGAGAAAGAGGAGTTTTCATTTTTATAACTTACTTTGAGGTACGGAAGGGACACAGGGATAGGAGGGTGAGAGAAGGTCAGATAGATCTTGCTCCTGAGGCCTTTTTGGTTTCCTGCTGTTCAAAGTACTCAGCATACTAAAGCAGCATACTTGGGGACTCATTTTCTGAGCCCTAAAACCCATGATGAAAGACTATATGGGAACTCTTCATAACAGAACAGAGAAGCATCAAAACAGTTCATCTTTTTTCCCACACAGGGAGTTTCTGCTGCCTCCCAAACTAACCTAACCACAGGCTTTACTGGGTTTCTCCATTTAGATTATTTCCATTGGATCCTACCCTTTTATCTAATCACATTCCCACATAGCTGTCCATGCTCATTGAACCTAAGGATAAAAATGAGTCTTTTGGATATTTATCTGAAGACTAAATATCTGAAGACTTCTTTGTGATATAAAACTTTAAGTAAATTTGTTATGCCTTTCTTTTGTTAACCTGTCTTTTGTTATTGAAGTTTTGGTCATGAACCTTATAAAGCATCAGGATGGATCACACTTTCCTGGCCCCATATAGAACATGTACATGATTGCCCACTTACTAGAAGTTGAGAGGCCTTTCCAAAAAGTTAAAATAAATATACAGCATTTAAAATAAAATAATAATATAGCTTCTGGAGTTATACTGAGTTTTAACTCTATTTCTTCTGTTTCCAAGCTTTGTGACTTTAAACAAACTATACTACCTCTCAATTTAAGTGTCCTACTCTGTGAAAGGAATATAGAAGTTTTGGCTGCCTAAAATTTTTTCCTAATAATTAAACTAAATTAGTTTAATTATTCATTTAGAGCTCATAGCACAGTGCCTAAAAACATTACATGTTCAAGAAAAGTTATTTTTTTAATCAGGTGTGGTGACACACAGCTCTAGCAACTCAGAGGAGTCTGAGACTTGCAAGTTTCTAGCCAGCATGGGCAACTTAGTGAGATTCTGTATCACAATAAAAAATAAAAATGACTGGGTAATAGTTCAATAGTAGAGTTCCCTTGGGTTCCATCCTAGGACCACACAAACAAAAATGTTTTTTTTTTTAATCAAAACTAAAATTCTCTTACAAGATCTTACCAGTATCAACAATATCCGTCCTTTTCCTTTCTTTATTCTCAACTCTGTTTTGTTTCTTACCTAACCTCAGCTCTGTGGTTTGTCCAAAGGTGCCTCAAATGGCAGGTCAATCAGAATCACTTGTGATTATTCATCTCAAACTCTAAAATCCAGTAGGGCTCGGAATGATGTGTTTTAAGCCCTGAAAGAAAATAGCTGTTGACCAAGATTGCTATCTTCAGCAAAGCTGTCCTTCAGATTTGAAGAAATAAAACCTTCCAAGATAAGCAGAAATTTAAAGAATTCATGAATGCTAACCTGGCCCTAAAAAAATTACTTGAAGAAATATTAGACACAGAAGAAACCAAAACCAAACTCCAGAGCTCACAAATGGACAAATCTCATTGAAGAGTAGCTAATCAAATTAAACATTATGAATAAATCAAAATGGCACCAATTAATAAACATCTCTCTTTAATAATACTGTATATATAAATGTTTGTAGCTTCACAGATGTTATGGTTTAGTTAGTAAGTGTCCCCCAGAAGTTCCTGTGTGAGATAGTGCAAGTTCTGAGAGCCTTAACCTAATTAGTGCATTAATCCCCCGATAGGGTAAACTGAGTGGTAACTGTTGGCACGCTGGGTTTGGCTAGAGAAGGCGGATCCCTAGGGGCTTGCTCTGGGGTTTCTATTCTGTCTGGTGAGGGGATCACTCTGTGCTTCCTGAGTGACCTATCCTGAGCTGCTTGCCTACTCCACATCTTTCTGCAGTGATGTTCTCAACTCTGATGAGTTGTTCAAAAATCAACTCAAATAGGCTATTAATTGCCTGCCTTGTCTTGAGATCTGTGCGCCTTGCTCAAGCAGTTGATCACTAAATGCAACTGTCCACAGAAAGAGATTATCTCACCTCAGCTGTATCCTGGGTAATGATCAGTATTAACAGTTTGGCAGTTTCTTAATAAAATCAAATATATACCCATCATAGAACCCAGCAAATCTCACTCCTAGCTACTTATCCTAGAGAAATAAGAACTTGGGTTCACACAAAAGCCTATACATGAATGTTTAGATGGCTGTCTTCATAATCACCCCAAACTGGAAACAAATTCAGAAGCACCTCAACTATTGAATGGATAAACAAACTGTGATACATTTATACAGTGAATACTAGGAAGCAATAAAAAGGCACAAATTACTGGTAAGTGTAACATCTTAGACGAAATCAAAGTCATTACGCTCAGTGAAAGAAACCAGTCTCAAAAGTTTTCATTTATATGTCTGTTTAAAACTAGTTTTATGAAGAATAAATCATTCTTGCCTGGGATTAGGCAAGAGACAGGAGTGTGGCTAAAAAGGCATAGGGTGGAGGAATTTGGGCAATAACAACTTTCTCAATGTACATTGAAATTCAAAGAACTATAAGACAAAAGGAAAGGTCACCTTACTGTAGGTCAATTGAAAAAAAAAAAAGGTGAGGAGGACTATAGTTTTAAAAATGTTAATTTTATAAAAGACCAAGTAAGGATGTGGAAATGTCCAGGTAAAAGAGCCTGAAGGGACATGAGTAATGCAATATACAAAATCCACGGTGAAGGGGAAAAAATGACACAATATCCTATGTATTGAGAGATAGAAAAATACTCCCAAAGTTTCAGTTCTAACCTTTCTCACAACCTGGAAAGGATTAGTGATCTTGAGTTCTGTTCCTATTATCTTTCTCTACATAAATTAATTGATTCAACTAAGTGTCCATGTATACATAAATTATGTCCTGTTACATAAAAGGCAATGTATTTGTGGACGTAAGGCAGGAGAAATTCCTCTTTTCCTTTAAGACTGTTAAATATTTTATGCCAAATGATTTATTCACCCTTCTTTAATACTGTCATAAAAGTTTAAAAATTTGGGTAGCTCTTAGAAGTTAGTTTTCTAAATAATTGAGATTATTTTTCTAATCCCATAGGGAAGTAGCTTATTGGACACACTGCATAATGTCCAGCTTTATGAACACTTTTTCAAACTGTCTCACTATTGAGAGATCATTGTTTTACAAGTTGGAAAACTCTCCTCCCCAAAACATTTTGTACACTGAAACAAATAACAACAAATCTCAATGCTAATGAGCTCACTTACCATAAGGAATTGATTGACTCACTGATCAGAGAGGGACCAGGACTCCACCTTCACACCTCTGTGGTGGTCTTGATTCTGCAATTTTGTTCTCAGACTTCCTTCTACCATAGTAGCAAATGTTTCCCAGTGCAATCAGAGCTGCTGTGTTTCTTCAATCATATCCAAAGGAAAAAAAAATTATCTCTAAATCAAAACATTAACAGAAGTTCTGTACACCTTAGAGCATGTTTTATCCCTGAACCAACCATAGCCAAACACTAGGGATGCTATACACTGGGGAAGAGAAAAGAGGATATTAGGGAGGGCACCATCCTATCTGTAGTAAAGATTCTTTCTCTTAGTTGACACTTCCTTTATCTAATAGAATCAGCTACCATCTATTTGATCCAGAACTTGTGCTACCTCTTTGTATCATTTTGTCCATTTCAAACTACAGGGAACTGACTTATCTTTCCAAATTAGCTTAGTTAATGGGATTGTATGGGAAACACTAACGGTAGGTCAGGGCAACAGCAAACTCTTCAGCAGTTAGGCACAGAGGCTTCTTGGAAAACAGGAGGGCCCATCTAGCACACAGAAGCAGCTCTGTGTCCCAATTCCCGACCTGAGGATGGGGCTGCGCTCACAACATATGCCCAAGAAAGCCCTCTGTAGCAGCTGGCTGTCCAGCAGGCCCTTGGAGGCCATCTTCTCACAGCAAGGAGACTGCAGGCACTTTCCCAGGGCCGCTGTCCTACAGCACAGCAATCTCATCGCCCTGACTGACAGACGGTTTCAGATGGGAAAGCTGAGCTTCCGGGGCCACACCGTCCCATGGCCATGATGTGGCGGCCGCATGCCCCACACTTAGGAATTTGTGTCCAGGTAAGGAAGCTGAATCCTGTCCCATCTCAGGCCAGCCCTCTGAGCTGACAGCCCAGTAGGCGGGGAGAGCCGAGGGCACCACCCACAGCAAGAAGAGGCTAAAGCTGAAGCTAGGCAGAGCCCTCTCCACTGAGATCAGTGGAGCTGGGCCTACCTAAGGGCGTGAACTTTGACCCGCAGTTGCTCTTAGGTCTAAGGCCAAGGGGAACTGTAGTAGTGCCCTGGTGATGGGGCTGCAGGGACCCGCTAACGGGATCCGGCTCGCAGAGCAAGGGCAGGGTGGCCTAGAAGGTGAGCTTGCGGGAGCAGCCCAGGGCCTCCGCGCCCAGTTCTCCCCCGCCACGACTGGGGACTAGCGTGGGACCCTGGGGGGACATTGCCGCCAGCCCCGTTTCAAAGCCCTGGCATGCCGCCTTCCAGACTCCTTCCCGGGCTGCCTGTGCCGCCTTGTGCAAGTCCCCACAGCGAATACCTGCCCTAACACTCCCGGTTCTTCTCACCTGAGGGCTTCTCCTCACGCAGAGATGCTTTTCACAGCTGGGGTTGATTTCCATTTTAGGGTCCTGTTTTCAGGATGTGGTGGCCTCAGCGTTGTTGACTGGGATCCAGACTTCTAAGGCAACAGGAAAGCCCAACCAGCAGGCACCCTGGAGAGAAGAAGGGCAAAGGATGAGCAAACTCTGACCTGGGGAGAGGGAGGCCTATTTAAAACAAAGACCCCTCAAGGTATTTCAATTTTGATTGACAGTCACACCTCTGTATCCTGTTTCTCTTGACTCTTAAACCTACCCCCCCTTTTTTAAATTGCTTACTTTAGAGACCCTTTCTTGTTTCCTTCCTACTCCTGGTTAACACTGACTGACTGTGGGCTCCAGTTTCTACATTGTGAGAGAGTTGAATTAGATCATTTTTTGGCCCCATGCAATATGTAACATTGAATGATTCCCAGTGATAGTGGTTTATTGCTAAAATGGATTGTCTGCATGCTTTCCTTTCCAAAAGTGCCTAAGCACTCAGTTTCCTTATTAAACTTCATGGAAACCATGAAATAGTCCTGTTGAACTTTTTTTTTGTTTCACAGATGAGAAAACTGAGCTCACAAGGGTTAAGTAGTTTTCAAAATGGTGAAGCCTGATTATTTATTAAAAACCTAAATGTTTCCTGATGCATGTTGTTGTTGGAAGTATGCTTACGTTCTCATGTGAACAGGGATTTGTATTCAACCTGGAAAAGAATGAATTTGACAGCTCTAAGGAATGGTAAGAAGCATTTGTTCTGACTGGTCCAAGTCCAGTTAAAGAAATCAGAACCTGGGAAATGTCAGGCTGTAAAACAGTACGTGTAAGAGGTTATGGTTGCTTTTTGCCTACTAACTAATATTCATTGAGTTGAAGTTGCATTTGCTGGTTTTAAAATATGGAACAAAGTATAGTGTTTGGTCTACTTCAGGATTTATTCAGCAGAATATCAGACATCATGTTTCCTTTCTGTGGCACTCTGGCAATGTGAGTGAGAACAAGTTGGTGACATCTTTCAGGCAGAAACATTGCTCGAGGAAGAGCTCATCAAGTTTGCGAAGAAGCCATTGATTCTGTTGCAAAAAGTTAAATCGAAACATAGAGGTGTTATGTTGAAAGTATTCATCTTAGCTAAAAATGATGGGCTTTTAAATAGTGTATTATCCTGTTTTTGTTTTTCAGTGCCTCCAAATGCATCTTAGCCACTGTGGTGAAATCTCACACTTTTACATTCTGTTTACCTCAGTTTTGTTTTGTTTTGTGTTCATGCGTGTGTGTTTTAAACTTCATATGTCTAAATTGTAGTTCCCTTTATGTTGAGAAATAAAGTCAGAGAGTACTATTTTGTAAAATTAGGCATTATTTCCCCTTTCATACAGATTGTAGATTCTTTGAAGTGTTTTTTCTAGTGGAATCAAGTTAAAATGTTAGAGACACATAGTTGTATGCCCAAAGACATTAGAGTCCTCAAGTAGAGGAATGAAAGATTGCCATTCCTGGAAATTGGAAGTGTATGTATTTCCCTGGATTGGTTGATTCTCTATTTTGTTTCCGTTTTTTTTTCCTCCAAAAAGGAAATAGAAGGTCATGTTTTTTACCAATGTAAGTGGGTAATCTCTTGACCAAAAGAAAATATGAAAACATTTTCCCATGATAGAGGAGTAAAGTGGATCATGATTTCAGTAGAACATGAAGAATAGTTTGCCATGGAGTCTGCTTCCTAATATCAAATGTGGTGTGATGGATACATTAATCTAGAACTCTGTCTTCTAATTTCTTTCCAATAAGTTCCACTAGATTTCTGCCAGATTCTGAAAGTCATGCTTTACCTTCTATGATCAGAGTCAAAAGCAAAGTGAAGATTTGATACAAAATAATCAGTATGGAAAGAATATTGAAATGGATTGATGACAATAACCAGTAATGTGCCTTGAGATAAGAATAAAGGGCACTTATCTCAAAAATTGTCAAATTTGCAGAAATGACTCGTTTGTCTTTTGGTACTTGCGATTGACCCCAGGGGAGCTTTACCACTGAGCACATCTTTTTAACACCCACCCCTTTTTAAACATTTTGAGACAGGGTCACACTAAGTTGCTTAGGGACTCACTAAGTTGTTGAGATTGGCCTTGAACTTGTGACTCATTTTGAACATGGCAATGGATACTATTTTTTTATTAGTTGGGAATTATGAAGCATTTCTTATTCTTAGTATGTAATCGTCAGCCAGGTAGGGTCATTGAAATGTTTACCAGACAATGATGTACAGTGCCTGGTCAATGTTTCACTACTGAATTGTGTCCATGGCTCAGTCCAGAAGTCTTGCTCTGACCAGGGCATCTAGGTCAGTGAGAGATCTAAGGGGGAGATCCCATGGACCTGACACACAGGAGGTTGTAATGTGTTTCTGACTTTGATAGACATGTCACCAAACCATGGCAAGAGTCTTGTCATATGGTGGCATGAGATGGGGGATATTTTCAGTGTCTCACAGGTACCATGGCTAGTGACTCTGGGGCCCAGCTTGATCTGGTGTTGAGGCATGAGGAGGTCAGTTCCAGGATAGCTACTAAATGCTCATCATAGAGACACACAACTGTGACACCACTGTGGTTGTGGAAACCTCCTGAGGACAGGGAAAGTAGAAGGGCTTAGCCTAACCACTGTGTCTGTGGTGGGCTTCTGCTCTAAGCTGTGAATATCAAATGTGCTTAATTTGACTGGGATCACAGAATAAGAATCACAATGAGTACCGAGAACTGGGAGCCGTGTGTGAACTGTGGTTAAAGGATGATCTAGAATGTGATCACAGAAATATTTTGAGAGGTTTTAGGGAGTCAGAGTTTAGGTTCCCTGTCATAATAGTGTTTCTTCTTGGCACTCATAATGAGTTCTATACATTCCTAACCACAGGTCCTCTCTGAGACTGCTTTGATGCACAGGGTAGATGGACATGAACTGCAAATAGTTTTCTTATTGTGATTTTAACAGACTTTCTTGGCTGCCATCCTTGGTCTGTCACATCTAGCCCTAGAAGAAACTGTTAGTAACCTGCCAGTCACCATCAAAGTATGCCTTGAACTGGAATCTGAACTGTGATGTTTATTCAGATCCTCTGACACCTACAGATTCTGACTTACCAGAGCTGGGTGGGTGCCAACCACCCATGCAGCTATTTTGTGAAGCACCTGTTGACTCTCAAGGCTTTTGATGATGAATTCATGTATGGAGACTATAATTCTTCGTGGGTCTTTGCATTGTGTGAGTCACAGAAAGTATCTGAGTAGATGATCATTTATAAACATGTCCACAAAAATCTTATTTAGTCTGCATAACAGATCTTGTATGGGTAAATATTACCAGTTCTTTTATTGCATTTAAGAAAACTAATAATGACACAATATGTTCTCCCTTTTTTGCCTTTATGTATCCCAATGTCTTGAAGAAGCACTGTTGGTGGGTAGGATACCAAGAACTTGAGTTCAGGGATTTTACTGTCATGTTTCAATCTATTGTTTCTAATGGATTTCCTTTAATGTCTCCAGCTTTGCATCCACTATGTTTTTAGCTTTTCACTTTCCCAGGAGTGGGCATCCAGATAGCCCTCAACTCCCTGTCAGCACAGACAGCTCTACAAGGAACATGAGGATAACTATCCCTGTGCATGTCCCCTTGGGAAACTGCCTAAGCATTTTGTAGGTTATGTACCAACAGGTGGAATTTCTGGGTCAAAGAATGGATGTGTACTTCTTTGCGTAAGCACTGCCAGGTGGCGCTTCTGAAGAGCTCAACCTGTCTACATATGGCAGCATTCTATTACTAGTTTGCTAACTTTTCCATGTTTAGTACATCCAAAGTGATAGCACAGTTTTTACTGTCATTTTCTAGTAGCTATTCTACTGATTTTCATTGGTGGGCTTTCTCCTATGCAAATGAGCTTCTGCTGGATCCCCCTGCCCATTCCTCGACTTGACATTCTTTTTTTCTTATGGCACGTGTATGTTCTCTGGAGTATGTTGGATTGTCTGTCCATTACAAGCACTAACATGTCCTCTAGAACTTTCAAATAGTTAGAAGAATTCCTAAACAGTGAACCCAGAAATTGGACTACCATTTTGGGGAGAAAAATGTTGCATGATATATTCAAAGCATGAAGTTATATTTTATTATTTACAAAATAACAAAATAATGAACCAATAATATGGGCTGAGCTAAAATATATCCTTAGGATCTTAGACATTCTGTAATAAATCTGTATCACTTGTATAGAATTGATCAACTTTGGGTAATGAAATGGAAGTGAAGTTATCACAACAAATGATCATCTGTTGTCCAATATCCTGTGATTTGGATTAAGTAGTAAAGTTGTAGTATGTACTAATTAATGGATTAAATAGGTTGATAATTACTTTAGGCAACATGTAGGTACCACGGAACTGAGGTTGTTGGCTGTGTGGC
>CM053411.1:15144832-15212691 GCA_028644305.1 Xerus rutilus | reverse complement strand
AATAAAATCATGGCATTTACAGGCAAATGGATAGAATTGGAGAACATTATGCTTAGTGAAGTAAGCCAATCCCAAAAAACCAAATGCCGAATGTTCTCTCTCATTAGTGGATGAGGATACATAAGGGGGATGGGAACGGGAAACACAGGAGAAATGCAGGAACTCTGGATGCAGCAGCGGGGAGGGGGGAGGAAGGAAAAGGAATAGTAATGATGATTGATCGAATGGGTCATTACTACCCCTGGTGCATGTATGAAGACACAAATAGTGTGACTCTTTATGATTTGCAACCAGAGAAATGGAAAAACTGAGCTCTGTTTATGAAATGCACTTGAAATGCACTTAAATAAAAAAAAAAAAAAGGAAAGGAAAGGTGAAGCAACGCTTAAACTATGGTTCCTTTTCCCTTCAGACCTTACTTGTTAAGCCAAAAGTAGTGTACCTAACACATGTACCTAGGAGTGGCATAAAAACAGTCGAATTATTTTGTGCTATGTCTCTAGCATTTGGATAAGAATGAAATATATATTTGTGCATGAACTACAAAATATCTTCTATTGTCTGAATGTCCTTATCCCTCCAAAATTCACATGTATAATCTTATTTCCAGTGCAATGGTATTGGGAGGCAGGACAACAGAGTGATTAAGGTCATGAGGATGGAGCCTTCATGAACAGGATTAGTGCCCTTATAGCAAAGGCCCAAAAGGGCTTGTTAGTCCCTTCTTCCATATGAAAATACAGCTAGAAGGTTCCATCTTTTAAGTAGACAGCAATCCCTCAACAGACACCAAATCTGCTGGTGCCTTGATCTTGACTTTCCAACCTCCATAATTGTGAGCAAAAAAATTTGTTGTCCCTAAATCAACCAGCTGCAGGGTTGTTGTTGTTGTTGTTTTGTTTTGGCAGCCTAAATAAGCAAAGATAATAGTTTTGTAAATTCAGTTATTCTATATAACAATTAAATATTCTTATATTTGTGAAAAAAAAAATTAAAAAAGTAAACACACGAAAATGTAGCAATAACTAAATCATCAATTCATCTGAAGAAAGATCCCATCATGATTTCGGTTCTAAGCATCATTCTCCCTCTGTGCTAGGGCCCCTGAAATTTCTCGGTCATCTCATTTAAGTGTGATCTACAATTAAATACTAAGAAAGTGACATCTTTAGAAAGCCTGATCATAATACTGTGAGGGACTCTAAAAGGGAAATCTTCAAGGGGAGTTTTTCATTTGCTGAAATCAATAACTGGGCAGCAACATCTCTTGTGTTCTGTGGGTTTTCATGGCCAGGCACAGACATGGAGCCTGCAAGAGATTTATGAGGAACAGCAGGGCAGCATCTGCCTTTAGAACACATCCTCAGAGATGCAGCAAGATGGGATGAGCGTGATTCTAAGAGCCACTGAAAATGGGTTGTGTTGGGGGGCTTGTTGGTTTTTTTCTACATGTGTTTAATAAAACACAAATCGATTTACAAAAATGTCATTGTGAGAAATGCAAGAGGTTTAATTTTTTTTTAATGATCACAGACTCAAATTTTAAAGATGATGCTTGGGGATTTGGAGAATCAGGGTGCTCTTATTAATTAATTTATTTTCCCTTTTTACACACTTGAGTGACTTTAGCCTGATAGACACACTGACTTTCAGTTCATGCTTTGACCTCCCAGTACCTAACTGGGCCATCTGTGTTTGTGCCTGTGATTCTTGCAATTAAGCAGTAAATGCTGTAAGAAGCAAAAGAGCATAGTGTCCATGTACCTGTACTCTGATCAGTAGACCTAGGTTTCCATACTCTGTCTACAGCTTGTGTGTCTTAGTCGAGCTACTTAAAATTTCCAGAACTTGGTTTGTACATGTATTCTATACATCCTATTACTGGGCCAGTAGTAATAGTATCCAGTTCCCAGGAGACTGTGGGCAAACACCCTGTATGTAGTCAGTGCTCAGTAAATGTTAGCCAGCAACCAGGTGAGTCCTTTTGGTATAGCCATCATGCAGGCCAAGAAATGGCAGCCATTATGACAATGGCAGTTATGACCAGTATCATCTTCATCATTACCACCACCACGATTTTTCTTACTTTCACTTATAATCTAAGAGTAGAAAGAAAGGACTTGGAAGTCCAATTGCTGGGAGAAATGAGAAAAAAAAAATAGAATCAAGGAAGAAAAAAACACAAGGAGGAATCACTGAAGAAAATATGGAAAAATATTTAAGAGACAAGAAAGCAGAGAGAGGTTTCAAAGGGTAAAATCAGATTTTATGCCTCTCATTTTATATATGTGCTCAAATATTAGAAAGTTTTACAGATAAGAAGCCACATCTGAGAGATTCCTGGTGTCTCCTTCTTGTCGCACTGACATGGTGCCCAGGTTGCCAGCAATGCCCAAGCTGGTAGAGTGCTCCTTACTCATCCGCTGGCCGGCTTGCCTTTCCCCTTCACAGTAATTCTCTGGGCTCTCATGTTTGATGCTGTGATCAGGTAGAGAAAATGCATCAATGGACACCTTTTCCTGTTGCAATACAATAGGGAAAATGGTCCCCACTATTTCTAAAACCATAAGCAACTTCCACAGTTGAGAGTGAGCAAAAGAGAGGCTACTTGTACTTTTTGCTGTTGATGAAGAGCTAGAAGTGAAAATAGACTCATCAAACAATTTGTAAAAGATGAGTGCTCTGGCATTTGGGAGAGAGGCAGGGTTGCAGAGAGAAGGAAGTAGGGGAGACAGAGCGGGAGGCACAGAAAATATGAACAGAATGCACATATGTATCTTCCTGTGTCCTGTTGTTCAAAGCCACATGGATGCGAGAAGACCCTGGAGTCATGGTCTCACCTCAGCCCATGCAATCAGAATCTCCAGACACCAGCTTGAGAATCTGCAAATCTGCATTTGCCCATGTTCTCTGAGTGACCAGTACACCCAGGACCGGCTGTCTATTACTACCCTATTCGGGCTGCTGCGTCAAGACATTTATCCTAGGTCCTCCATATTTTCAGGGTTTCCTGGGAGATGTAAAGACTTTCCAGAGCTTCCCTCTGATGTCTGGGAGGGGAGACTCTGTCCAGTTTTCAACGTTTTTGAAGTATGAATGAAAACCTTCCAGGAGTGTTTTGATGCATTGGGACTTGGCAGCTCTAGCCCACTCCTGGTCCCCTGGTTCCAGTGGCTTCCACTGTGTTCCCACATAGCCTCTGCCCCCTCCTCACAGTTTGTACAGCATTGCATTCTTTGCATATTTGTTTGAAACAAGTCCCAGTGTCATTGACTTACATGATTTTATCCTGATACAGATATGTCAGGTCAATCAGACTATGGACTCATTTTTTATCGATTGATTACAATCAGACAAGGAGAATAGTAGACAGTTGGTTCATGTTTTCTCTGGACACTGTTCCTTGCTCAACTTTCTGGGTCTCAGGTCCACTCTCTTTTTGAAAAACAGCAGCGAGAGAGATTCCAAAATCAGGCTAACACCAGACAGAGCCTGTCTTCTTGATTCAATCAGAGGGGCTGAAATGGTATTGAAAAGGGGACCTTACTTTCACTCTGTAACTCAATGCTTTTAGAACTATCACCTGTGATATGACAGCTCATAATGGGACAAGCCTGGGTTAAAAGATGGTCAAGGATGGGAAACTACAGGACACTGGCAGACTTGGGTAAGGGAGCTAGCTATTAGGAATTTCCATTAAAGGACAGAGTTGGAGCTAGTGGTCTGTAACCCTTTCCATAGAGACACACCTAACCCTTTCTCTCCTTAGGTTTTTCTCACTTTCATTCCTGATATGTTACAGGTCTTCATTCTTATAAACAACATTTATTGAGCACCAACAGTGTGCTGGGTCTTGCGGACTCAAAAGCAGCAAGATATAGGATCTGTTCCTCAGGGTTGACAAAGTAGGCATCCCAGTGATGATTTTAATCAATTGACATTTATTCACCACTTACTGTGTACAAGGTACTGTTTCAAGTGCTTTGCTGGTAGTAATTCTTTACCTCTCCCAACAATGCAGAGAGTATGTTTTCATTACGCTATTCTACCACTGTGAAAATCAAGGCATGGATTGAGTTATTAACTTGTTAATATAATGACTCAAATTTATTGACCACTTACCATGTAAAGGGCACTGTGCTAAGTGTATTATCTGATTTATTTCAATTAATCCTCATAAAAAAACAATTAGATGAGCCCTTATACCAGGTCTGTTTTGCTAAAGAGAAATCTTGAAACACTGGGAAGCAAAGATGCCTAAGGTCATGGGCAAGGAAGCAGTCCAAGGGAGAGAAGCGGAGTCCTTGTCTATGTGACTCCATGTCCACCTCCTTCCCTGGTGCTGCACTTTCTGTAGGACTCCAGAAAATGTGCTTAGAAGAGGGTGGCCTCTTTCCCTGCATAATCAATTCTAACAAATGCAGGTTCAAACACTTCTTGTTTCCTTTGGCTTAGGAAATGACAGACTGGACATTTTCAGTAAGACCCTCATTTTTGCAACTAGAAGAGAAAAATCCAAGTGAGAATTGGAGAAAATATTAATAAAATAAATATATGCAGATTGTGCACAGACAATGTTAGTAGACTCCTCTCACTCACCTCCCACCTGGAGTTCTGGTCTCTCTCTTTGGACCAGTCCTACCTCTACCTCAGTCTGGTTTCATCTGGCTGATGCAGGAGGCTCCTGAGCAGTGGACAGGCTTATATCCTTCATGCCCTGTAAATAGTCCAGCAGCTAAAAAGAACCCAGACAAACCTGACTGCTCCTGTGCCCTCTGAGGTCTCCCATCTCAGCAGGGACCCCAGCTCTTCTTCACTGCAGTTCCATGGTGGTCCTATCTGCTCTGCCACTCAAGCTTCCTGGTTATTCCTCTGGCTCCCAACAAACTCCAGCTCTCTGACTTTGAGCCATGCCTGGCCCCATCCCTATCCGGGATCTTGCTCTTCTCCCCACAACACTTCACTGTGGACCCAGGGTCCTGTCACTTCTGCAGAGAGGGACCCTTTTTGACCATCTTGTCCAAAACAACACACTCCCATCTTGCACTCCCTTTTACCTGCTTTTAATTTTAAGGAATTTTAAATTCCTTCCTGACAGGGTGGGATTTATCTGCTAGCTAGTGCCTGACTTGTCCCCACACTAAATGTATGCTCCAGGAAGGCGGGCGCTCTGTCAGTTTGACTCATGAATGTGGGGGGATGATGAGGACACCCTGGCACACAGCCAACCTTCAGCAACCCTTCCAGATAGCCTTCCCTGGTCCCCTGAGGCTGGGAGCACTTGCTGGCTGGGCCAGAGGCACCTGGAGAATAAGAGGACAGAGGCTGACCCTCAGGGGTCAGAAGCCATGATCCTCCTCCCTTCACCTCCAACAGCCTATGGAGTAGGCCCCATCTGGGCAAAACTAGATCTACGTCTAAAATGCACATGATCAGCAAGCACTTCTGTAAGGTGAATAAGCAATGCTTTCCAAGTGAAGAGGCACTCCTACTTTTCAACTGAAGGCTGGGATGGTTGTCAGGATGAACAATATACAAGTTCATTGCTAATATCAGCATTTTGTCCTTAAGTGCTTTCTTACTTGATACATATTCAAAGTACAACTATGATCATGTCTGGTTTGGAAGTCTGTCAAAAATTTAGGATGTGTGAAAGAGATCCTGTACTTGATATTTTTATTTGGTGCCTCACAGGTGCCAAGGACTAATCCAAGTACCTAGGTTTCTCCCAGTTGCTGCAGGAAAAAAAAAACAAAACACAAGTGGCAGAATGGAAGAATACATTTATTTACAAAGCTGACCCTTTGTGAATGGCAGGCTATACCACAGGCCTTATCCATATCACATTGTCCAATTCTCACAACCAGAATGTGAGGTGAATGATACCCTTATCCCTGCATGACACATGAGGAGACCAAAGTGTAGGGAGTTTGGGAACCCACCTGCAATCACACAGCTGGCTGAGGGAGTAGGAGGAGCTGAGCTGGGTCCCAGCTGCTGGCACTTAGGCTTGCCTTTCCCAGCCTCATCAAAGTCACCTGCCCCAGAAGCAGTCAGTGTCTCTGTGAAGGCCAGGATGTGCTTTGACCTGAAGATACTGCCGCAGCCATCCCAAGCCTCTCATGCAGAGTCCCTGGCAGGCCAATTGTACAACAGGTAGATGCACATACCTATATATCACACTTTTGGAATGCAGGCGAATATCCCAATAAAAGCCCCACCAGATTGCATTGCTCTCCTGCCAGATTCCACTCTGTGGAATCCCCCCACATCTAGAATGGAATCTAGAGATCCCTCCTCGCTCTGCTCCTGTCTCATTTCTCTAACACTCTCCCCTATCTTTACTTATCCAGCTCCAGTGGCCTTGGCATTCCTCAGACAAGCAAGTCCATTCTGGACTCAGGCCCTTGGTATCTTCTGCTTCCTCTGCCTGGGATGCTTCTACCAGCTCAGTGGTTGGTTAGACACTCACTTTTTCAGTCCTAACAGAGTCAATCACCACTTTAGAAATTCTACTTTGACTACTCTAATAAAAAAGAAAATCCTCCCAGCTCTCTCTCTATAAAGTCCAATAATTCTGGTTTACTTTTATAAAATGCAATTAGCACCATTCAATAAATATATTGAATTGTATAATTTTTTTTGTGCATTAGTTGTTTTGGTCTCACAAGAATATTAGCTGTGCCAGGGAAAGGATATTTTTTATTCTTTTTTTTTCCTACTGCTATATCCTCAGCATTGAAAATGATGCCTGGTGCACAGTAAGTGTGCAATCAATGTTTGCTGAATGAATGAATGAATGCATGAATACATGTTTACATACATAAAAACATTAAAGAAATGAACCTTTTGCATGTATGACAGTCATTGACCTGAAGGGTTCATATCACAATCCCACCACACTGCACAGGTGCAGACATCAAAATAGATGCAAGAGAAGAGGGTCCTACTTGGCAAATCACCACGCCCACTCTAGATAAAGGAGCACAACAGATGAGCAACTTGGACCCAGAAACGGAGAAAGCTGAGTTTCAAACCCAGCTTGATTAAATGAGTTGTCTCTGAAGAACACGCTGTCCTTCTCTTTGTGCTTAAGAGTGTGGTATCGTGTTTGAATGTGATGTTGGATCCAGGCAGCAATAAAGTAGCAGCCAGGATAGTTCAGACTTGGTGAGGGCAGTCTCATCAGAGAATGGGCCCTTCCTGAGGGATTATAAACAAGAGTCTCAAAGAGTTTAATCATCAGCTGTGATTTGTTCCTACAGTTCACAGGTATGCATGGAGGGATGTATTTAATCTGTCAGACTTTAGTTTTCAAAGTGGCAGATCAAATAGCTAGGCTATTGTCGAAAGACCAAGAATCAGTAAACATGTAATGAAGGTCATCAAGCCAGAGCTGTGACAGGCCTTAATTCTATCTGCTGATTGGAGGAGGTTCCAAAAATTTTTGGTTCAGCAAAGTTGGCAGTGAGGTTGAAAAGTAACTAATCCAATGAAAGCCATCAAGTTGCAGCCTAGCCAAACCAGGATTAGGGTTTAGGGGGAATCTTTGTGGCTTGAGAGTCCCATTGAGCTAATGAAATGATTCACATAGCTGACTAGGGTGTCAAATTTTCAGCAGAAAGATGCCACTTTTTCCACTTGGTTCTTTATACAGGCCACCCTATGAACTGGTATCATTGGAGGTAAGCCAAGATGCTTGTGGGGTCAGGCCAGCTGTATTCTTAAATATCCCGTTTTTGTTTCTCACATTGTCAGTCACAGAGTCTGAGTTGAGCCATCCAAAAATGGGAATCTTCTTGCAGAGATTCCCAGGGCCTTCACAAATCAGATGTTCAATTTGGACAAGAATTATAGAGAAAATTAAAAGCTGATTTTCTAAAAGAATGAGTCTGGTATCCATGCCAGGGAGTTAAAGAATCTAACAACCAAAAGGCACTTCTAGGCAAAGACTATCTCCTTTCACCGGAGGTCTTGTCAACAAAACGCTCAGTCAGGGAGACATTTGTCTCAAAGTGGTAGTGAGGGGTGTGGAGTATCCAGAGTAGTGAGTAGTACAGCTATACAGCTTCCAGTGTAGCCTATTGGATTATACCCTACTCCAACGATACCGTGTATGGAGTGGCCCATATAAGGACCAAGTGGAATGCCCAGATGAATCAGATATTGTCTTCAGTATGCAAAGAGCTCAATAAGAGCTTGGGGTTTCCCGTTTAGTGGGTGAGAGGGGGAGAATAGACCCCAGTCTTTCCTTGTCTTCCAGAGTAATTAAACAGTATAGTTCTGCTCAAATAGTTCACATAGTACCAAGATATTTTGCTTGTTATCAGGTCCACGAATTTTGCTGGGGTTTACCAGTCAGCCTTACTGGCAGAGATGTGCTAATACTGCATTCAGGGCCTTTGAAACTATGGCTTCTGATTTGTTCCAGTGCACAGCACATTACTTAGCTTCTTTGATTCACTGCTCCTGGGGTGAGATGAAAAATCTGAATACTATGATTTTTATAAGCTTTCTTTACAGTAGGCCAAGGGGCACAAATAATGAAATTGGTGTAAACAGCATACATAAGTGTGTGTGTGTTACTTATAATATGTACATACATACAAAATAGTATATATATATACACATATAAATGTATACATACACATAAGCCCTAAGTAATGCTAAGTATTTTCTTTATTTCATGGCTCAAATTGCTTCACCCTACTGCCATAACTGATTTCTTCTTGACATATGAGACACTTAGGGTAGATTCCTATTTTCATGAATAATTTGAAGAAATCACTTACAATAAAAGTGCAGGTTAAGAAGATACTGTGTTCATTCCAATCCTGTAAAAGTTTATGAAAGCAAACAGTATAGTTCCAGTCCAGCAATGCAGCTCCATGAACACGTGTGGAAGAGTTCATGTCCTCACAGTAGAACTGTTTTTCTCACACTTGAAGCCAGAGGTAGCCTCTCTTCATTTTTCTCTTTTATTCATTGTTCCCTCACCTACTCCTCCCTTGCACTGGGTTGAGTAAAGCTGTCCATGAGTTGCAGTGGTAGGTAGAGCAGCATCTCCTGGGGAATTCCTGGACATGAGGGTCCATGCACATCTAAACCTCAGGTGACTAGCAGTGGCCCCACACTGCTTCAATTTGTTGTCATCTGACTTTCTGGTTGACATCGTACAGGGATTTGACTCTCTTAAGTGATGGAAATGAACATAATGTCCTTGACCATCTAATAGCCTCTGCTATTTTTCCTCTTAAGGAAGAGGAAAAAAATCTGTGTCTCTCACATTACTAATTAAAGCGAGTACTGAAATCTCCTACCTATATTTATCATCTTTCATACTTGAACTGGTTACAGAATATTTACAAATTGATTGTGAATGCTTTAGGCACACTGGTTCTCTTAAACTCATTGCAAAGACATTATTTTTTGGCAGGTAGGGTGGGTACTGGGGATTGAACCCAGGGGTACTTAAATACTGAGCCACATTCCAGCCCTTTTTGTTTTTCATTTTTGATACAGGGTCTTGCTTAGTTGCGTAGGGGCTCAGTAAGTTGCTGAGGCAGACTTTGAACTCACAATTCTGCCTCAGCCTCCTGGGCCACTGGGATTACAGATATGCACCATCGCACCTGGCAGACCTTATTTTGATTTTAGAAATATTGTCTTCTTTATATTTCACATCCTATCATGATTTTAGAAGATGTTAGCTTAACACATCTATATATAATATATTTAATGAATGTTTCCTTCCATTCATAAAAGTAAAACAGGTTTATTGAAGAATATCTGGAAATTGCATGAAAATCTCAAAAAGATAATACAAATCACCTTGAACATGTTATGAAAACAAAACAGAGGGACAGTGAATTTGTAATAATATGTACTGTGGTACTGGGCACACTGTTTACACTGTTTAAGAGATGAAGACTGCTCTATGTTAACAAACAGTTCTCCCAAAATATAACATTCTATAAATTGAGAAAGTTATGATACCGTACATAGGTAAAAATATCTACCAGCTTGGTATGGTGCACCATTCCATCATCCCCAAAAGAGTTTTATTAAAATGCACCTGTTACTTATAGAAGTTCCATGAAGATGCCTGATCTTTTTTGTTGTGAATACAGTAGTAAATTTTATACAGAAAACTCAATCCTTGGCTTTTTATAAAGGTATAGTTTTAGTTACAACTCTTAATATAAGCATGTATAAAGTCCAGTGTGCATGTATTGATGAGGTTTAGCCATATTATATGTTTTAATTATTTTTAACATACATAATACTTAGAATAGAAGTGAATTGAATTTGGTTTATCTGCTCCAACCTCTAGACCCTTTATGTCACAAGAAACTGAAATTGAAGTTTAAGGTACTTGCTAAAGTCCAAAATGGCCATTGGCAGAGAAAAGTACCAGAACTGAGGACTCCTGACTCTCAATACAATGCTTTCTTTTCCATTACACAAAAATATTAGTTGTCTGCTATTATACTTTTGAGTAACATGAACATACTCTAGCCAAGCAGCATTATATTTTAATTTATTGAGTAAAATTTACAACAATTTTGAACACAAATGTCTATGATTCTCAGATGTTCATAGTGGTCAATCTGTTTTCTACTAGAAGTTGTGATGGGCTTCTTTGTTTTTACTGTATCAGGTTATAGGATTATCAGTTTTCTAAGGTTTCTATAATAAAGCACCACCGAATGGATGGCTTAGACTAAAGACATGCGTTGTCTCACAATTCTAGAGACCAAGAGTCCAAAAGGATATGTAGACTGGATTGTTTAAGAGGCTGTGAGGGAAGGATCTGTTCTTGGCCTCACCTTGGCTTGTAAAAGGTGATCTTTCCCTTGGCATATTTCTATGGCCAAACTTCTCCCTTTTTTCTTCATTTATATTGGATAAGGGTCTACTCTAATGACTGCGTATAGTAACTTGGTTTTTTAGTCAGCTGTAATTGAAAGAAATGAGAAGAAAATGTTAGAGTAAAAGTATATTTGGAGGCTCATGGTTTCAGAGGTCTTAGTCCAAAGATGGCTGACTCCATTCTTTGGGGCTCAAGGCGAGGAAGAACATCATGGAAAAAGAGGAGTATGGTGGATGAAAGCAGCTGGAAGCATCGCACCTGGAAGGAGAGGGGGGAGGAGAAACTTTCTTACATCGTCCCACACAAGCTTTTGGGGAATAGCTGATTACCTAAACCATAATAGCTGGTTACTTCTGTAAGGATTTCATCTCCAAGTAAGGTCACATTCAGAATATTCTGTAAGTTACTCCTGCTTGTTTGCAGGTACTATTTGCATGATATATTTTTTCCATCCTTTTATCTTCAGTCTGTGAATGTCTTTGCCTATAAGGTGAGTCTTCTGCAAACAACATGTTGTTGGGGCTTGTTTTTAAGTCCAATCTGCTAATAAGTGTTTCTTTTCTTTAAAAAGTTTAGACTATTTACATTCAATGTTATTGTAGAAAGTGTTAGGTAGAACTTGATACAGGCAACACCATTTTTAAATGTATCCCTCATGTTAGAATGAGTCACCTCATGATCACTCTGACTTACTTAACCTGACCTTAAACCCCAGACAATACTCCATTATCATGCAAAGAAACCCCAAATAATACTTATACAAAGAAAGAAAATTTCCTTTGTCTAATCCACTGAACTCCTGTTCTTCTCACCTCCCTTGTTGTGTGTTAGCATTCACATATCAGAGAGAACATTTGAACTTTGGGTTTTTGACATTGGCTTATTTCACTTAAGATAGTCTCCAGATCCTTCCATTTTACTGGCAAATGTCATAAAGTAATTCTTTTTTATGGCTGAGTAATATTCCATTGTGTATATGTGCCACTTTTCTTTATCCATTCATCTGTTGAAGGGAAAGGAAGGGAGGGGTGATAAGGGAAGACAGTGGAATGAATCTGACAACTTTGCTATGTACATATATGAATACCACAGTGATGTACATGTCCACAACATGTACAACCACAAGCCTGGGATCCTAATTAGAATAAGATATACTCCATGTTTGTATAAATATGTGAAAATATACTCTATTATCATATATATCTAAAAAGAACAAATAAAATTTTTTCAAAAAGAAAAGTAATTGCTATCTGGAACTGGAATCCTGAAAACATCTGGTTCAACATGAAACAATAACCACCTCATAGAATAAAGGTGGCAACCAAAAGGACCCTTCCCTAACAACCTCCTAGCAATGGCTTAACCAAAAAAATTCCCCCACTCCAGCTGGGTGCAGTGGCGCATGGCTGTAATCCTAGCACTTTGGGAGGCTGAGGCAGGCGAATAGCGAGTTCAAAGCCAGCCTCAGTAACAGCGAGGTGCTAAGCAACTCAGTGAGACCCTGTCTCTACCAAAAACACAAAGTGGGGCTGGGGATGTGGCTCAGTGGGCACATGGCCCTGAGTTCAATCCCAAGTACCAAAAGAAAAAAAAAATCCCCACACTCCCTCATGCCCCTATATCTACCTGAGGCTTTAAGTGGAAGATGAGTCTCAGTCTCCACAGTTTGTCCCAAATAAACCTATGTTCCTGGTGATCCACCTCTCCTCTCTCTTTATTTTCTTTGTTCACATCTTTCTTTATATTTTGGTGCCAAAACCTGGGATGGGTATTCAAGGTTCCCACCACAGGTGGCCTCACCAAGCCTTCACTTTACATAAACCTGGTCTCTCTCTTTTTCCTTCTCTCATTCTTCCTTCTTTCCCTCCAGTGGCTCCAGTAAGAGCCACTCACATTGCTGGACTTCACATCTACCACCAGCCATCATCACCTACTGGTTGAGTGATATCCCCCGTTCCCCTAGATTCCTGGAATCCCTGTTGTGGTTTTTCTCTCTGTAGATATTGTTCCTCTGACTGTTTCTATGACAAATCCCATTCTGGGTGAGAGAAACCCCTGCCACCATTGGGTGTCAATGACTTGCTTTCTTTGGGGCTGTCCATTGATTTCTTGTGGTTCCATAGGTCATTCCTAGAACAACCTTAGAGAACCCAAATTTTTGTGTGGACATCACTTGATTTTGGCTTTCATTTCTCCTTGAGTCCTTGAGGCCCCTCTTTAATCCATCATGTCCATCATGAGCCAGACCACATCAAAACCTCCATGAGACACTCTCCTGGGGTGCCTTCTCAAACATATCCACACTTTGGGTCTCAAAGACACAATCAAACCTAAAAGACTCATATTATTCTGTAATACTGCCTGGCTCCAATATAAGATGGCCAATAAGTCACTGGCTTGAAAATGGTACATTTGATTTCCAAATTCTCAGAGATCTTGGAAACTTTCTCCACCACAATGGCAAATGGTCCAGGGTTCCCTAGGTTCAGGCCTTCTGGTACTTCTCCAGACCTTCTCTCTGCCCAAACTGCTCATCCTTTCTTCTCCTTAATGAAACGCTCCTTCCATTTTCCATAATTCTCCTCCCTCAGCTCCCTCTGCTTCCTCAGCCTTTCCTTCAGCCACTGATTTTGACCCTGCAGATGAACCACCTCCCTCTCAGCCTCAGAACCAACTACCTCTCATTCTCATCCTCACCCACCTCCACCGCTTCTTTCCACGCACCACACTCACTCCTGTGGGCTTCCCCTAATGGAACCTTGTGCTTCCTTCAAGGTCCTTCCCCTCCATAAGATGGCAGGAGCAGAAGGCATTATATGTGTCCATGTCCCATTAGATGGACATTAGATAGAAAAATGTTAGGCTCTTTGCTTCAGACCTCACTGCACTTTGAAAGGAATTCCTACGTGTTACTCAGTCCTATGACCTCAGCTGGCATGCCATTTATGTCATCTTTTCCTCCTGTCATTCCCCTGAGGATAAAGATTGCATCTTGTCAGCAGTTGAGGCCCATGCAGACACCCTCCAATGCCCAAATAACCCCATTAGTACCATAGAAGTTCCTCACAGGGACCCTAATTATGAGATCAATTCTGCTGACAGAATGAAGTTAGGCCATCTAATTACCTGCATCCTACCAGGCATGGAAAAGGCTGTGCCCAAAAGGCAGTCAACTATGAAAAGATTCTTGAAATCACCTAAGGCAAGGATGAAAACCTTGCCCTCTTTCTATCCCACCTCAGAAAGAAATGGTTAAATATACTAACCTTAACCCTGACTCAGAAGATAGCAGACTATCTTCATTTACATTTCATATCCCAGTTTGCCCCAGATATCAGAAAAAAAGCTACAAAAGCTGGAGAATGGACCACAGACCCTTCAACATGAACTTGTAAAGCTGGCCTTCAAGGCATACAACAATAGAGAAGAGGAATTACAAACACAAAAACTCAAACAAGAGCAAGCTAAATACCAAATGCTGGCAGATACACTCAGACAAGGGCCCCAAAGGTCTTATAAACAAAGGTCCTCTGAACCATGCTTTGAATGTGGCCAATGGGGACACTGGGAAAATGTATGCCCTAACTCTAAACACCTTCCTGGACCATGCCTTCTCTGCCGCTAAAGGGGACACTGGAATTTGGAATGCACTCAGTGAGGCTCTTTCCTCTCATTTGAAAACTTCTGATTTCCACAAGTCCACAGAGACAAACCCCAGGTTGGCAAACATCCTCTACCTGACAATGGACAGCCTATTGACCGAAGATGGATGGCCCCCTGGACTTATCACCCCAACTACCATCACTCAATCCATGCTCGGGATAATGCTGTCAGTATCTGGTAAGCCTGTCTCTTCCTTATTGGACATGGGGGCAAATCTTTCAGTGCTACTAGAATTTTTAAGATTCCTCCACCTCTATTGTTGGCATTGGCAGAAAACCCAGCACCCCTAGACAAACAGATCCTTTATTCTGTAACCTTCATTCTCTCACTCCTTCCTAATTATACCCCAATTCCCAACACCTAACCTTGGTAGGAACATTCTAACCAAATTCAATGCTTCCATTCATTTTAATTTCCAACAAAACCACTGTAACTCCCCATAGTCTTCTGCTTCCTTTACCCTCCTATGCTGACCAGATGCTCTTCCTTCCTCTCTGACATCTCTGTCAATGCTCCTCCCTGAAGTGCCATCCACAGTATGGGATACCTCCAAGCCCACCGTGGCCACCCACCACACTCTCGTTAAGATTTCCCTACAAGAACCTGCCTTTGATCATTCCATGTCCTCTCAGACTCCAAGGACTTTGAGGCCTCAAACCCATCATTTCTTGCCTTCTCAAAGCTAACAGTCTTTGACCCACTGACTCACCTCGTAACACCCCAATCCCGACTGTCAAAAAACCCATGGTATTTTCTGACTAGTCCAGGACCTCCACCTGATTAATCAAGTTGTTGTCCCAATTCATCCTGTAATCCCTAACCCTGCTCCCTCATATTTCCTCAACTACAACTCACTTCTCAGTCCTTGATCTCAAAGATGCCTTCTTTACTATCTCATTAGATCCCTCTTCTCAAGTTCTATTTGATTTTATGTGGATGGAGCCTGATACTCATTTCTCTACCCAGCTGACCTGAATGACCTTCCTCAGGGCTTTAGAGAAAGCCCCTTCTTGAGCAGCCAAGCCTTATTTCATGACCTAACTAATCTTAATCTCTTCCCTAGTTTGCTTCTGCAGTGTATATCTACTTTTCTGTAGTCCCTATGATCTTTCTATTAAACACACTATACTTCTTTTAAATTTTCTAAATAAATTAGGATAATGTTCCTCCCTTACAAGGCCCAAGTGCCTCAAACCCAAGTTACCTATTTAGGACCCTTACTCCTCAGTTTGGAGTCATTCCTACTGCCTGTAAAAAACTCATTCAGGACCTCCAGGTCTGACTGGCAGGTTATTTCTGCCTCTGGGTTCCTAACTTTGGGCTCATTGCTAAGCTCTTGTATCTGCTTCTCATAGTGACCTTTCTGAACCACTCAAACCTTCACTTCCCATTAAAACTCCCTTCCAAAAGTTAAAGCAGGCCATCTTGCTGGCCCTCACTTTGGGTCTTCCCAGAACCATCCCCCCCTCACTCCACCCTACCCTCCATGGCCCAAAAAATAGCCTCAAGGCTCCTTTGTCAGATCTTTGGAAATTTGAAATTCCCCTAAGGCAGTGGCTTATCTTTAAAAACAATTAGACACAGTGATTCAAGGCTGGCCTCCTTGTCCAGGGTAGTTGGAGCTGCAGCCCTTTTAGCCTCAGAGGCCAACAAATTTCCTCTATGTCAACATATTACTATCCTCTCCTCTCACAACCTAAAGGAACTAAATAGCCATCTCTCTGTCCTATCCCTCCCCCAATTCAGACTCCAACAAATATATGCTTTCTTTGTAGACAGTCTTCTGATATCTTTCCAACACTGTAAACCCTTAACCCAGCCACCCTTCTACCTCTTCTCTCAGATAACAGTTCAGATCCCCTTCCCTATCACTCATGCCTTGACCTTCTAGATACCTTGTTATCTCCCTTTTCCCATATTTTTTACTCAATGCCCCTTCATAGTTTACTGATGGAAGTTCCTTCAAAAATCCTCACCCTAAAGCAGGATATGCCACAATATACAAAGATTAGATTATACAATCAGGGACCTTACCTCCCCAAACCACTTCCCAATAGGCTGAATTAATACCTTTAACCAATGCACTCACTTTAGCTCAGGGACAGAGGGTAAACATGTACACTGACTCCAAGTGTACCTTTCATTTTCTTCACTCCCATACCCTGATCTGGCAAGAACAGGGATTTTTAACAACCAGAGGGACACTCTTCATTAATGGCCATCTCATTCACAACCTACTTAAGGCTGCAAAATGGATGGCTGTAGCAGTCATCCATAGCAGAGGACACTGAGGATCAACCAACCCCATAGCCAAAGGCTATGCATTAGCAGATGCAGCAGCAAGCAGGCTGCTGGCAAGACCTTTCCCCCACTGGTCACTACTGTTCTTACAGAAAGCCTAAAAAGTCTCCACCACGCGCCTCCATACTCCCTATTTTCTCTTCCCTACTCCATGTTATTCTGCCTCAGAAAATAAAATTATTCTAATTTGGGACTCCACTTAAAAAATGATTGGTTTCTAATAGATCACCAAAAAATTGTTCTTCCTCAGTCTCCACCAAAATATATTCTGTAGGCTTTCCATTCCGAATTTCACTCAGGATATTTACCCCCTTTTCACCTACTTGTGATGGCAAATCCAGACCTGGGTGTAAAATGAAATTATAAAAATGTTATGGTAAGAAACCAATGGCTGGGGAAAGGGTCAGTTCCTCTCCTTTTCTGTCAGCCTTTCTTCAAACCTAATTAACCACGGGGCGCTACCTTTTGGATTGTAAATAACTGTCTCTATATCCCATACTGGTCCCAAATCTCAGGAAAAGCAGAGCGTGCAAATGCCCGCCTACAACTGCACCTGAGCAAACTAATGCTTGAAATGCAACTTACCTGACTGTTGGGGGCAGGCTCTCTGGGCCCGGGAGCTGCACTGCCCTTTCAAGATGGCAACCTGGCTATATGCCAGAAACTTGCAGTAAACAGGTGGACAACTTAAGGAAGTGCACAGCATTGGCTGGCGGTAACATCACTGTGCATGCTTGGCTCGTGGGCTATGCCTGCTCTGATACACGCCTGTATTCTGCTCATGCATTCCCCTCGTGCTTGATAATGCTCTTCCTTCTGATTGGTTGTAACTCTGCTCGGTATTACTTCCTGCTGTATGAAAAGTATAAAGAAGGAGGCTGGGGGAAAGCAGGAGGAGAACAAAAGAGAACCTAGGAAGGCAAGAAGAGCGCTCAACAAAAATAAAGATTGCTTTCTGAGAACAACGGTGTGATTATTGTCTCCTGCCGGCGGGCGGGAATACCTGACCAAGCTTCTCCCCTTGGCTCTTCTTCATTTATGAATTCCCCCTTGAAAACTCTTCAACCTAAGCGCTTTTAAGCTCCTCTATGGCTGTCCCTTTGTGCTCCGGGGTTTTCCACTTTCTTCAGCCCCTCCCATTCCTGATACTTGGCCAGCCTTACACCTGAGGCAACTCTGGAGCAGGTAGCGTGCAGAACAATTTCTTCCTAAACCTATTGACTATTCTGAGACCCCATTATAACTACAGCTAGGAGACCTGGTGTGGAGAACAGACTCTTGAACTCCCCTTAACCCCAAATGGGCAGGTCCATATCACGTAGTCCTGACAACACCCACAGCAGCCAAACTGAAATCATTCCCACCCTGAATACACCATTCCAAGCTTAAAAAGGTAACAGCTCCATTGTTACCCCCAAACAATTCATCTCCCCGACACTCCTCCTTGCTTTATAAAATATTCTTGTTTTTTCACAAGAATAGAAGCTCCACTTCTATACACTTCACCCAGATACTCAAAGACCTAGAAGACCAAGATTCTGCCTTATAAATTTATGTCTCTTTATTACCCATCTCTTTGTTGTCCCAATTTTTGCTAATTTATTAATCTCATGACACAGGACATTGCTTGGTATCTATTCTCAGAATCTCTGAACACTCCAGCTCAAATTTTTAAATTCATGCATGAACCATGGCTTCAAGAAACTTATTGGGACTTCTCACATCTTCGGTTTTCTTTCTCTTTCTGCCTTCTTTTTATCTGGCCCTATACCTCATTACATGTGTGCACTTATTAAAACCTCTGTTGACCTGCTGGTAAATCCACTAACATGTCCAGTTCCCCCCTGATGGGTCTATTTACCCCTATGAGCCCCAGCTTAGGTAGCCCAGCCAGCTCCTCTGACCATATGGGCAAACACAAAAGGATTCCTTCACATGCACTGAGAAGACAAAACAGAATGCAGAGAATCAGCCATGCAACACATCACATTTTGATATATGACAGCCAAATACTTTGCCTCAGACATTACTATCTCCATAACAGGTCAGATGGGCACCCTTACTTAACCCGCTATTTCTCAGACTCCTCTCTGTATCCAATGCATAGAAGAGGAAATCCCAGCCCACTTTCTTCCTCTTTGTGTGACTATACCTTTCCTTTCCCCAATTCCACTTCTGAACACATTACCTTTAAGGGGCCCACAAGCAAACTTATGAGAGCTCCCATTCCCTGTGCCCTTTGGAATTTACCTATAACCAATAAACAGTCCTTGTTCTGCCAAAGAAGAAGTCCACTAACCAATGTGCCTCTACTAAATATAAAACCTAACCCCTACAATCTAGACCACTGAAAACTCCTTCCTCTACCTGGGCAGGTATTCTTAAATCTCCAGACATACCAAATTTTAATTGAAAAATCCCATCTTTCAAACACCAATATCGATCTCCAGCCTCTTGGGACTGCATACATGGCCACCACCTTTACCTTTCACCAGGGGTGGACATGGGGCTGCAGTCATCTCCACCTTGCCTTTACTATAACCAGGGAATCATCTTCCTATGTGAAAATGACGCTTACCTCTGTTTACCCACTAACTGGACAGAAACTTGAACCCTGGCCTTTCTCACATCACCCCTCTTATATTTCACTGATAAAAGACCCATCCTTACCCCAGTATACACCCTACTCAGACTGAAATGAGCTACCTCTTTTGTTCCTCTCCTGATAGGCCAGGGCATAACTATAGCCATGGGCACAGGAGTGGCAGGAGTAGAAGTTTCCACCCAACATTTTGCAGTACTATCTAAAGAAAAGGCAGATAGTCCTACAGAAATCTTAACCCAGCTGTCTGTGCTTCAGGATCAAACAGATTCATTGGCAGCAATTGTCCTCCAAAACAAAGGAGGTCTAGAATTATTAACCACAGACAAAGGAGGTATCTGTGCCTTCCTATAAGAAACCTGCTGCTTTTACATTAACAAGTCTGGCCTGGTGAGAGATGGCATTAAAAGTAAGAGAACAGGCTATCAAGTTGATTAGTACTCCTCCTTATGAAATATGGAATGGCTTTATCCCCTGGCTATGTTTTCTTCGATAGCTCCTTTCCTCTTCCCAATTCTCTGTATAATTATTGGCCTTGCTACTGGGCTCTCCCTGTTCAGCTCTTCACCTTCTTCTTACAGAGAATCATCAATGCCACTACTAATCACATGATCCAGAACTGGATCCACATGATGCTGCTGAACTCCATTAGAATTTCTCTATTTCAATGCCTACAGGAGTCCTCAATTGATGCTCCCTCTTAGAAGGAAGTAGTGTAAGAGACATCAATCACTCCTCTTTCTCCTTTCACCCCTCCCTTCGCTTCTTTCTTATCAAAAAAAAAATGACAGGAATGTAACATAGAACTTGACACAGGCAACACCATTATGAAATATATTCCCTATCTTAGAATAAGAGTCACCTCATGGTCACCCTGACTTAGTCTGACATTAAACACTAGACAATACTTTATCATCATGCAAAGAAATTTCAAACAACACTTCATCATCATACAGAGAAAGGAAGTTGCTATCTGAGATTGGAATACTAAAAATACCTGGTTCAACATGAAATAGTGACCACCTCAATTAATACAGGTGATGACCAAAAGGACCCTTCCCTGGCAACCTCCTAGCAGTGACCTAACCACAAAAATTTCCCCCATTCCCTCATGCCCCTACATCTACCCCAGGCTCTAAGTTGAAGATGGGTCTCAGTTTCCGCTGGGCCCCCATCTACATGTTTGTCCCAAATAGACATGTGTTACTGTTGAGATGCCTCTCCTCTCTATTTCCTTCATTTGCTTCTTTCTTTACAGGGAGATGGTTTTTTTTTTCCTTCCTGCCATTTTGATTTATTTCTGATGTGTAATTCAGACTTGGTTTTCCTTTGATTATTCTTCTAGTGTAATGCATCCCTATGCTGGTTTTTATTTTTATTTTCATTTTTTCTTCATGAAATATTTCATTGAGCATGCTTTGTAGTGCAGGCTTTCTTTCTGGTTATAAATTCATATAGCTTCTGCTTATTATGAAATGTTTTACCAGGCAAATATCTGAATCGATTTCCATAAAAAGGTGAAGAAGTCATAGAACCAAATAACAAAAATTTACAATCCAGTGAGAATACAGATAACTTTTTTTTAACATAATAAAATGTTAATTTGAAGCTTACATACATATGTTTAAAACTGAGTGTTTTTAACTATATGAAATTAATTCTCAACAATTGTTTAGAAGTTGGGCCAATGGAAGATTCTTTTCTTTTTTTTCCAAAGAAGAATATTTTACCATTGACATCATTTAGAATTGTCAGTGCATGGCGATTTTTTAAATCAGTTTTCCATTACTTTAACAAATACCTGATACAATCAGGTTTATTTTGATTTAAATTTTTGAGGTTTTAGTCTATGATTGGGCAGACACATTGCTTTTAGGCCCCTGGTAGGCAGCATGGTGGGAATGCATGACAGAGAGAAATTGCTCACCTCATGGTCAAGAAGTAAGACAGGAAGAAAAAGAGCCTGAGGTCCCACCACTATCCTCTTTGGGAGCATATTCCCAAAGACCTGGAGACCTCCCACTAAGCCTTTCCTCTTAATGTGTCCACCACCTCCCAAAAGGTACACACTGGAATACAAGCCTTTAACTTGTGGGACTTTGTGGGAAAATTCAGGTCTAAACTTTAGCAGTGATAAAAAGAAATCAGTATTCTATTTGGCTTAGTGCACCCTCTGATTTGGGTCTAAAAAGAGGGTCAAAGTTGAGAATTAGTAACTTGAAATGTGCTTACTTTCCTATATTCTGTGCTTTCATTTGCTCATGCAACAAGTTCTTCATTGGCATATGTTATAGGCACTGGGTGTAAAATGATGAATAAGACATGGAACTGAACCCCAAGGGATGTACAATGTAGTGGGATGTACAGACAAGTAAATTGATGCATAAATGCAGAGCAATGGGGGAAAATATGGGAATTGGATGAAAAGGACACCTAATTTGGTTAGGAAGTGCTCCCCAGAGTATATAGCAATGAAGCTGAGGCCCAGTTGTCTCCAAGTTGAGCATCACATTTGGGCTGACATTGTTGACATCAGTCCTGTCTCCTACTTTCTGCTTTTACCAGGATCCAGCTTGAGCTCTCAAATACCACCCTCATGTTTTCTGTTTTCTATATGACCTAGCAGCAGGTCTCTCTTAATTAGGTTTTGGACTTCTGACATTTACTCTCTGGCCTTTCCTTTCAATCCTTGCTTAGAGTCAGGGTGCTCAGAACATATTTTCTTAGTACTGGCTGCACCAGGGTTGTATCCCTTCCCATTATGTCCCTTTCCATGGTGACCAGGAAGAACCCCAGGATTGAGCCCAGAATAGTGCTCCCTAAGTGGTCAGATCAAACATTGGAAATTTCATGTTGTTAGTATATATTTTGACTAATATTTGTGTACTTGTTTTCAAAGTATTGTTATATTACACCCTAGAAAATGGATACACTTCCCAAAAGAATGGGGTTAAAAAATTCTAAGACTAAAATAGCATTGTAGTCTTATATTTTACTTATTCTTACTTTGGAAAGAATAGAGGAGAAAATAGGCATTAGACACGATCCTTTTTGCAAAGTTGTGACATACTGTTCATAATCACAGTGGTGGTTTGTACCATAATCATAAACATTTACAATGTGCTTTCGGAGATTTGTTTGGCTGGGCCTGAGGACTGAAGATGGCATTTGTGTTCTTGTCTTCCACCTTTTTATTTATGACCTGCTCAGAGTTCCATGCAGAAGTTTATGGTGATTCCTTTCATCTTCTTCCTATAGATTTCATCAAACTTTTCATTCTGGGCCACAGTGAAGTGGTTTTTCCAATCCCCCACAGTTCCTAGAAGATGGAAACAAGACAGGAGTGTCATTCTCCTATTGACAGGCTAAATGGCCCTGAATTAAGCAGTGGAGCACTCACATTAGGCTTGGCCCATCAATAGCCTAACTCATCCAATTTGCCCTTAGTGGACTCCATTCCACCTGCAGCTATCTGCTGTGAGAAGCAGTTGTATGAGACTCTGTGCAGGAGGATGGGCTTCTAAATCTAATCATGACTGGTACCAGGAGGTGGTGACTCAGCACAACCCAGCCCACTATGGTATATTCACACATTGGGCACTACACAGACATAAAAACAAATGAACTAAGGAAATACACCACATGAAGGAATCTCAAGATATTATGTTGGCCAAATGCCCCAGATATAAGAGAGTGTACTGTGTGATTCCGTGCATATGACATCCAAGAACAAGTAAAATCAATCTATAGGATGGAGATTAGAATAGCAATTGTTTCCGCAGGTACAGATTGATCAAAACAGGACATGAGAGTGTGCATTCTGGGGTAATTAAAATGTCTGATATCTTGATTGGGATGCTGGTTGTATGGCTACATATATTTATCAAAGTTTGTTAAACTGTATGCTTAAGATCTGTGCATTTTTGTATGTAGATTATATGTTAACATAAAAGAATTTAAAAACAGAATGAAATACTAAAAATTAGTATTAGATTAAAATTAATTAGATTAAAATTATTTTAATCACCAAGCAGTAATTAAAATAATTTTATAATAGGAAATACTTTTTGTCCCACCAATGTCTCTTCTGGAAAAGTATATAGCAGAAAAGCATCAGGAAATAAGAACATATGCACAAATTTTTTCATTGTAACATTATTCATAAAGATGAAAATGGAAGGCAATGTCTATCACTAGAAAAACAGTTGGGTAAATTATGAAAGTTTGTTATGCCACTTTGGTATAACACGGGACTTCCAAAAGCAGTGAGGGGCTTGGATCTATATGACTTTCCCTGAAGGGATGCCTCACATTCTGATAGGCAAATTTGTATAGGATAACCACATATGGTATGTATATACCTCTGTGCTTGTATGAGACCAAAGGAAGAGTGTATAGAGAAAGGTGGGTATGTAAGGCCTGAAGGGCTATTTGTCAAATCACCAACAGCTATTTGAAAAGTGGTAGAATCATTTGATTTGTTTCAGAAGCATGAAATACTCTTAGATTGGAAAGGGCAGTGAAATAATTTCCAGTTGCTTACCAAAAAAAAAAAAAAGAGGAGGAAGAAAAGAATTTAAAAATTAGTTCCCACCATAGTTCCACTGCTATGAAAAAGAAAAGTGTATGCTTATAAAACAGAAAGCAGAAGGACTTTTGGGGAGTGGAATTTGGTGGAGATTTTCTTTATAGAGTTAATAGTGAATTAATTTAACTTGAAACAATTTTAATGTATTATTTATTAAATAAAAATGAAGTTTTTTTCCTTCAAAAGTATAAGATGGGATAATTAGAATCCCTCTTTTAAGAATTGGAAGCAAGAAATACTAAGAGGAGGCAGTTCTCATCAGTAGTTGCAGTTGAAGATCATGATGTAGGGCCGGCTTGGACCATGGTCAAGACAAAGGTATGAGCAAAAATTGAGGCAGCAGAAGCTATAGTGTAGGATAAAGGCACAGTGGGCAGAGAGACAGGAAACTGGTCATTACAGAAGACATGCATAGATGTGGACAGTAGCTGAGCCTGTTAAGTGGTGGAGTCTTAGATCAAAGATTTGTGATCTCCTGTTGCTTAGGCCCCAGATCTTCAAGTCCAGGGGTCCCTGTGAATTCTGGATCAATAGTGGCTCCTGCTCTTAGTCATTTACAAGATTGCATTTCCTTTGCTGTTTATAGAGCTCTCTCTTTTACAACCGGATCAAGTACTCAGCCTTATTAGAAGCAGATCTTATGCGTAGTCAATGTATTGCTTTGCAATTAATGAAACCCAATATCATCTTGGCTATGTTACTAGACAAGATAAGCATTTGATAACGAGCCCCACAAACCTTTTCTCATGAAGGGGGAAATGGACTGGTCCAGGATAGCTTTGGGAACTGTAGAACGATTCGTCATGGGATTTTTCTTCATTTTCTCAAATGATGTCTCCTGGACAATTTTATCTAGTACATTTTCATCCAAGTTCTTTCCCATGAACTGCGCCACCTTCTGAATTTCATGTTTTGGGTCCTGTGGTGAGGGGGACATACGATTGGAATGGAAGAGAGTTTCAGAAAGACATGATTCCTTTCTTCCAGACTTCCTTCTCAGAAGTACAGCCCTGAACAGTTTCAGGTTTGTCTGGCCCTGGGTCTAAATTGGTTCTTTACTCACCTTCTTTATGTCCTCATAGAAGAGGAAGAGAACCTGATATCTGTCTTTCTTCTCCCACCATCCTTTCACATGGTCAAACCAGGAACCCCAGCCCACTGTAACAGACACAAAGAGCAATCTACGTAGTGATAGCACAAAACCTTCTAAGGTTCGGGAGTTTCATTGACCTGAAGTGTAGAGAGGACAAATTCTGATCAAATACCTCCCAAGAGTCCTGATCTGTTTGATTTTGAGGGTCATGTGGACTCAGACAGGCTTGGGGTTATTTTTCCAAACATGCTACCTAAAGTGTCTTCAGGCTGACTATGCACAAACATGTGTACCTTCACTGAGACAGGGATCCCTTAGGGACGAGTGTGCCTCTACAGAACATGTGACCCAGAATAAAGGCTTTCAAATCAGGTGGGAGATATTTGTTGAGGGCTGTGGGTCTATAGTAGTAGAAAAGCAGCCAAGCTGCTCCACCTCATTCCAGCCCATGGCAGGACTTACCTAAAGAGGCACATAAAGTTCTAGAGAATTAAATGTTATATCTTATTCTCTTGAGTCAGTCTCATTAGAATGGGAATATAGGTATGTGAAGCATTTTATCTTACCTTTTCCATCAATGAATATTTCAAAATACTCCTCCCAGGTGCCAGGGTCAGGTAGCACTTGATTCATCCTTTGAAAATGGTAGTAGGAAACCATACAGTCTTTGGCATTTCGAGCTACATAGAGGAACTTTAAGGTAAGGAGACAGATGGATGAAAAATGGTATAAAAAAGGATTTTCACAGAGCTCACTTGGACTGAGTCTTCCTGAAATGTCTGTACACACCCATTTAGCTCTTCTGAGCTGGCAGTGTGACTTGGCTTTGTAACCTCTCTGCCCACTCTCTGTACTATTTTGCCAATTATGCTCTGTTTCCAACCTGGTCCTATTAATTCTTTAATCAACTAGCCTGATCTCTGATTTCCCACTTGGTGACAGGGACAAAATCCTCCTCTAGAAGTATGACCTATCATGTGACTAAAAAAAATGCCACATGCATGTGGATGAACCTTCTAACAACCTCGTCTTGGTTTCCTGGTAAAATAGGATAGCTTTATGGTTAGAGTTTGGACTGTGGAACAAGCAAATAGTTACTATCTTTCTTCTGGCCTCTCCAACTTTATTATTTCTATCTCTAGTCACTTCAGCTCTGCCCCTACAAAGCATTCCTTTAGGTATCAATTTGACAACTTCACATCTTCCTCTTCACAACCTTTCACTTTATCCAAGTTTTGTCTCATTATGATAAAATGAGATAGGTAGGTAAATTCACATTGATTGCCTCAGCCCCAAAGTGGTTTCTCGACTAGCCACCCAGGATCCATGAACAGTTATTTCAATACTGTGCTGATTTTTACCTTAAAACAGTGGTTCACAATCAGGAATACTTTTTTCCACTAGAAGAAATTTATCAATCATCAGGGACATTTTTAGTTGTGACATTGGGGACAGTGATGCTGGCATCTAGTGAATATAAGTCAGGGATGCTGTACAACACTCTACAATACACAAGAGAGTCCTTCTGTTCCCATCCACAGGAAAGAATTATCTGGCTCAAAATGTCAGTAGTGCTATATTTATTTGTATTAAGTCATTTTCTATATTCTCTGTTCTGATGCTTTCACATCTTGGAACCTTCCTATTTTTAGAGGGAATTCCTTTCTAGGAGTAGCTCAATCCTAGAGATAGTAAATATACAACCAACCAATTCAGAACCCACAGATCCACCTCCTCCTTTAAGAAGCTATCATACTCTGAACCACTATCCACCTGCCCACTCAACATAGAAACAGGTACCAGACAATGAGACACAGCCCTGTGCCCCAGAGTCTGCAAAAATTGTTCAAACCATCCAACCCCAAGCCTGTCTACCTTGCATCTCCTATCCCTATCCTGCAGAAACTACAATAATGGCTTCTGTACATATTTTTTTCTCATCTCTCTGCTTCCTGACTGACCCTGGTGCTTCTCCATATAGCGCTATGTGGCATGCTGTGCCTCCTGCTTCTAGGGAACTGTGAGCATAAAACCCTCTTCGTGACAGTCATTTCCATGTCTGCATTACTTATTGTACCCAGTGGACAAATCTCATGTGTCTCTTAAGCAAACAAACCAACAAATTATAAAATAAGTGCTGAGATGGAGAAGTCCTGCTTTCAAAGTTGGATACTCTGCCACTGGTCTAAGTTTAGTACCCATCTTCTCCAACTTACCAAGCGGCCAAGCACCAATGAATAAGTTTTTTAAAATGTTGATTTAAAAAGAAAAAACACCTGAATTCTTAATCTTTTTAACCACCGTTGTCTTTCACTTCATTGTTCCTTGCCAGTTTCTGAATCTCTTCATGTATTTCTGACCTCTACTCACAAGACTTCCTTCTCCTCAAACGTTGATCTATCCCAGTTCACAAATTCTATATTCATCTGTCTTTATACAGCATATTAGCCTATTCTTGGGTTTTAAATTTTAATAACTGTTATATATTCAGTTGTAGAAACCCCATTTATTTAATATTTCTGTTACTAATTCTTATTCCTGTATTTTAACTTTGATTCAAACTTTCATTTTTTTACACAATTTATTCTTTCTTCCTTCCTCCTTTCCTTTTTTTCTTCTTTATCTCTTCCCTGCTCCTTTTCCTCCTTCTCCTCCTCCTCCTTCTTCTTTTTCTTCTTTTCTCTCTCTCTCTCACTCTCTTTTTTCCCAGTACTGGTCATTGAAACCAGGACCTTGTATGCTAGGCAAACACCCTACCACTGAGCTACATCCCCAGCCAGCCCTTTTCTTTCTATAAAGATAAATTGTTACCTAAAGTTCTTGAGCTCTAACTCTGCTGCTTGTCCCCCCTCCCCTCTCTTGGTACCTTGGCCAATTCTGTATTTTGTAATGTGGGATGGTGATCTCAGGTGGGAATCTTGTGGGGCCTGGACAGAAACTGTATTTCTCCAGACCATGTTCCTGCCAGGCATCTTGGGGACACTGGCAGTGGGAATTATTTTATGATGATTTTGTCAGCTTGTATTTTCTTGAACAGCATAAGGAAGGCCAATTTGAATCACAAAGTTTTGGGAGAGGAGGATTGTGGCCACACATTCTCAGGGGAACTGAGAGCCTGCTCAAGACAGACTTCCTGGGGTCTCCTTCATCTTCTCTACCCACCCATTGAGGATTCAGCCTTTCAGTATCTCAGCTTCTTTTCCTTGTTCTTCTGGTTCCTTATACCCTGGGCTTTGGCCTAGTGCCTTTGCAGCTATCAAAACTCAAGTTGCTGGATTATCCAGGTCATCAAGTTTCCCCCAGGACAGGTCCAGGCCTAATTTACTTCTCCAAGTTTTATTTTCCTCTTTATTTTTAGAACTTAGGGAATTTCCCTGCTTTTAAAACTATCTCAGTTGTACATTTAAGAGGAAATTTTGCTATGTCCTGTAGCATTCACTGGTGCTGTATATAAATGTTTTCAGGATATCTGGTCTGCCATCATTCTGGAAAGAGAAGTTATCACTCATTACTCAGCTTTACCAAAAGGAAGTCATGTCATTTGATGTGAGTTCCCCACCTATGCTCCTGTCATCCATAAATTACCTTCTTAGTCATCCCCACCTCTGAGAAAACAATGCCCTATTTTCTTAGCAAGGCTGGATATTCAATTTGTGCTCTTACCTCCCTTTGGCTACACTGTTCTTATCCTTTGTAGATTCAGCAGGCATGTTTTACTGCCCTCTTTTGTGACAGAAATTTACCAGGCACTGAGGTACATGATAAATAAAGTCCCAGAATGAATAAACAAGGAGCCCAGAGGCTGTGGCCAAGCACCTACTCGAGAACATTGCTCCATCTGTTCATCAGTTTGCCCTTTGGACAATCTGCAAGGCTTTTTATTCCCCTTTCTGTTCTCCCCATGGTCCAGCCTGTGGCCTCTGTTCGTGCTCTTCCTTTCACAGCCAGCCTTGCTCTTTAGAGCAGTGAATATTCATGCCTCCCTATGTCTCATTCTCTCTAGAAATGCAGTATAGGTTCTGCCTTCCAGTCTTGTTTGAAACTGTTGAAGTGGATATCCTGCTGAATATGGAACTTTGCATTTTCCCTAACTGTTGATAAGTTGTCAACCCTTCAAAGTAGAGGAGAGGTAAAGATATGAAGGAGGAAGTTCTGAATTGGGGTCTGTAGGCCTCACTCTGGGTGGGCTTCCTCTCCCACTGCCATCAGTGGGCTGAAGTGATCCTACCTTACAGTTGTTTTCCCAGAAAGATGGTGGCAATAACTGAGTGGGAAGGTGAGTCCTTAGTATCCGTGGAGCGGGCATTGCATTGGCTTTTTCCACACCTTTAAAATAATTCAAGAAGATACATCTGTATGATGCAAGCACTGTATGGGGACCTTATGTTCCAGGCTCTGTCCAGAATATTCCATTACTCACTTATCTCTCTGTTTCTTGATTTTCTTTTGAAATCTCACAGTCAGATCACTAACCTTTTGTAGAATGACAACCTGAGAGCTGTAAGGGAGCTTTGAGTTAACCTACTCCATCACTTCAAAGATAAGGTGAGGAAAAATTATATCTCGTTGATATGGAGCCTATCAGGACCAGAGAGCAGGGCTCTCACCTCCCAGCCAGGTAGAGTCAACCCCATGTCACTGGCTTAGGCCCAATCACTTTTTTCATCTTTAAAATCATAAACACTTCCTGGCATGTAAGTCATGATTTCTACTCTTTGATTTATAACCCTTTTTGGGCACTTGCTCTATGCAATATTGTGTTGAATTGAGGCTACAGGAAAAAGCAACAAAAAAAGCAAACACTTTTTCTCCAAGGAGTTTCAACTCCAGTGTAGCAATCAGAGGCTCATGTAAATTGCCAGCAGAGAGCTAAAAGAGTTAATGCTGAGAATCAAAATTGCTCCAAGAATCTGGAATAAATTGATGTTGTTAAGTGGCACACTTGAATTTGGACCCTGACTTGTATCTGATGGGTAAAGATCCCTTTCCATAAAGGGTCAAGAATGCTGATTGCAGAAAGGAGGATATTGCTAAAAGAAAGAAATAAGAAATGATATAAAATAACATTTTGCTTTAAATATGTAGCAGGAAGTTATGCTTAGAAGTAGCCTTCCACACAAACTCCCATTTTGCTGGCATGGTATGAGGTCTGGCAGGTGATCAGGACTCCTGTTCTAAGCCTGTAATCAAAGCACCCTCAAGCCTACTAAACAGCTAGGCCCTCTTCTCTCAGTGCCTGTTTTTCAAGGATGGGCTTGGGTCAGGAAGGAAACTGTGGAAAAGATGCCTCTCTGTGCCTCTTGATCCTTGTTCTGGCCACACCCGTAAACCGTATTTTGCCTTTTAAAAAATGTGATGCTAGGAACCAGGCTATTGAGCTATCTTAAAGCGTTATGAGAATGGCTATTCTGCTGAAGAATGGTCCTGAGGAGTAGGGCGTCTCTTTGCTTTATCCCAGGAAAGAGAGTGAGGATCGAGCACTTCAACAGAGAGGGGCCCCGTCTAGAGTTGACATTCTTGTTACTGACACCTTGAAGCACACAGACGTAGTGGCTTCAAATCATGGCTGCTTTTGAGCAGCTCCAATTGAGCAACAGTCCTGCTTGGAAGCCTGGCATGATCTCTCATCTCCACAGCTCTTCACACTTTCTCCCTGACCTTTCATTTTAGCATAAGCATTTACATTAACATTGACTTGAGGGCTGGGATTGTAGCTCAGTGGTAGAGCGCTTGCCTCGCATGCGTGAGGCCCTGGGTTCGATCCTCAGCACCACATACAAAGCAATAAAATAAAGACATTGTGTCCATCAACAACTAAAAAAATATTTAAAAAAAAAACATTGACTTGAACATTCTGATGATCATCTCAATTTTATTTATGGAAATCTCCAATAACATTTTAAGAAACTGTGATAAAATACATATAATTGTGATAAAATTAACATTACATCTTAACCTTTTTGTGTGTGTGCCTGGGATGGAGCCCAGGACCTAGTGCATGCTAAGTACATGTTCTACCACTAAGCTACACTCCAAACCCCATCTAAACCATTTCTAAGTGTCCATTTCAGTGGCTTTAAGTATGTTTGCATTGCTGTATAACTATCCATTTCCTGAATTTTTTTATTTTCCAAAACTGAATCTCTGTGCCCTTTAACACTAACTCTGCTAATTCCAAGTCTTTGGCAACCACAATTCTGCTTTTCTCTTTGTATTTGACTACTTTAAATATTCATATAAGTGATATCACAATATTTGTCCTTTTGCATCTGGCTTATTTCACTTAACATGTCTTCAGTGTTCATCATGTTACAGCAGACGTCAGAATTGTGTTCCATTGTGTTCATACACTACATTTTCTTTATCCAGCCATCTGTTAATGCACACATAGGTTGCTTCTACCTCTTGGATGTTGTGACTAGTGCTGCTATGAACTCTGTTTGCATCCCTGTTTTCAATTCTTTGGGATATCTCGCCTAGAAGTGAAATTGTTGGATCATGTAGTTCCAACATTTTTTTTTCAATAAGAGAGCATTCTAGTACTAAAAAGAAAGTTGGAAAACCACTTTTAGAGGCCTTTAGAGTTATACTTCTCCATAAGAACTTTCAAACTTGTCCTGCCTTTCATCTATTTCCTCAGCTCCTGTCTGGTCTCCCATTCAAACTCTGCCCCTCTGTTCACAAGGGTCTCACTGCTCCAGGCTCCTGTGTAGAGGAGGATACGTGTCTTCCCTCTTGTCCTCATCTCTATTGAGGTTCTTAGGGATTTAATTCTACCCCATATATTTTTTCTAAGTCGTGGAGTTGGTTTCCTCATTTGTTTTGTGATTTTATATTGAGAACAATTCCTTCTCCTGGTCTTGATATTGCTCTTGCCTTTTAGCTGTCATCTAAATTTTGTCTGCTCCTGTCCTTCTTGTAGCTCCCTCTTCACTTGGTGTCTAGGGCATCCGCTTTTTTCTAATAACCCTGATTACATATGTAATACCACATGAGTGGTGCTTTAATTTGAATCTATAGGTATCTTCTAAAAGAAAAGGTCCTAAGAAGTCCTTGTAATGTCCAAACCACTGTATCCCCAGAAGTGGAAATGCCTGGAGAGGTTTTGGAGGAGTGAGTATGACTGATCAGGGGCATAGACATGAAGGCAGGAGGGAAGGTTACAGGTGGTTGGATTCTCAGTTCCAACCTGGAGAGCAAGACCCAGGTAATATGCCAAGAAGTCGACCTGCAGGCGGGTTGATTTCTTTCCTGGTGTATGTGGTTCTTATCTTTCTCCCGCCATACTTAATTTAATGCCATCTTCTAATTGGGAAGTCTATCTTTAGTCATCACCACCTCCCACAGTGACAGCCAGACAGCACCCATCCTCCTCCTGAACCAGCCCTCCTGGTGGATTTGGCCCAACTCCAACACCAAACTCTTCTTCCAAAGAAGCTCCACAGGAGAGAGAGCTTCTGTGGGGCTGGGACTCTATCGGTCCACCAGTGCTTCATTTGTATTTTATCGCCTCTCTTTCTCTTACCACTGCTCCAGGGAATCTTAGTTATTTCTTGCCACCCCAGGAAACTCCCTGGGTTGCTCAGAGCCTGGGTTGGGAAGCACAGGGTACAAGGGCAAGGGGCACACTTCAGGCTATGGAGCCCCTTTCCATCTCACTGGCAAGGAGCAAGGTCACATGAGTCAGTCATTTTTGGCCTTCATCATCTGCACTGAGGTCCTTACCAGTCCTGGGATTTGAGCCATATATCATAGGCCTTTATGAGAGAAATAATTCAGCTAGTATTGTGGATAGCCTCAGGGAGTACAAAGTTAAACAGTTAATAGTTAAATAGTTCTTGTCTTCAAGGAGCTTGTGGTCTGGCAGAAGAGATAGGCAATATTCAATAAGGATAGTAACAGCTGATCATTCTGGTCCCCTCCAGGAGTGTTCATTGGCCATGTTTCCCTCATTCTGCCCATAGCACTCCATGCTAAGCTCTGACACACTCACTGCTTGTGACATACATATCATCTGCATTTATCTCTTCCATGGAACCATAACTTACTGAGGGCCAGTGGAGGTTTGACGTCTTATGAGCAGTCCAGGACCCATAGTGAGTGTTTGTTAAACTGAGTGGGTTATGCCTAGATTTCACTTAGATGTAGTTCACACACACACATGTGTACACATTTTCTCAGTCTTTCCAAAACTATTCCTGTTAGACTCTATGCTTTTGTTGTGAAATGTCTCTGTACCTGGGATTTGGCCAGAGGGCGGAAAGGGCCCTGGGAAGGAGACTGACTAGCTCATTCATTGTCCAGTGGTGCCCATCCACTCCAGAGATTATTTTGGCTCTTGAATCACATGCATGAGTTCATGTCATCAACTGTCCTCTTGCTCTCAGGGGTATACCTCACCTCTGTGGGCAGAGACTGTGTATCCTGAAATAAAACCACTGCACAAATGAGTCTCCATTGAGAATCCATCTGTCTGTGGCTGAGAAGACCACAAAACCTGAGACTGTTTGTTACTCTTTGGACTTAGGGCACCTTGATTCATAAAGATCCATCGTGGCTTCTATATGACATGCCAAACTGGGCAATTGGTTACCATGCTTCCTAAAAATTCTACAGCTTCTGGGGTTGACCTGAGGGAGGCTCTATCTTGTTTTTTCTCACTTAGTGATGGGACATTCTGCTCTCCACTGCCAAGAAATCTCATTAGAAATCTTGCTTAGGATTTTGTCTCTCTTTAATCTCTCAAATTGTCAGAGATTAAAAAATGGTAACTGGGGAGGATATAGAAGCAAGATCAAAAGTTGGGCTTGGATGGTCCAAGGACCAGATGGCATCCTGGGACAAGAGATTTATCCTGAAGAGATAGCTGGTAACAATACTTAACACTGAGATACTATTGTATATAGATAGGCACTGTTTCAAGATTTTTACATATATTAACTCACGTAATCCTCACAACTAATTGAAGTAGGTGCTGAATTCTGTAGCTATTTTGTAGCTGAGTAAATTGTAAGAGAGAGGTTAAAGAACTTGCTAAAAGTCATGGGATAAGTGATGTAGCCAGGATTTGAACCCCAGTTATCTAGATTTACCATGCTGTGGGGTCAGAATCAGAGACCAAGAAAATGGGGGATCTTGATTACAAATAGATTGGATCCCTGTTAGGCAAACAGAAGTTAGCCTGTGTATTGGGTCAGCACGCCACAGATAATTAAGAGAAGGAGAACATCAGGCATTGGATTGCAAAGCTAGTGTCACCTACATGGGAAATTAGATCCATGGGGCCAGGAGGACCTCAAGGGTATCCTGGCTTGGAGATATACCTGGACCATGTTAGAAGTTATTATGCATATCAATCAGATGAGGAACTTCATTTCTTAAGGCATTTGGAGAAGTTTGTCAGACCACCATCAACAATTTTCTAAGAACTCCCAGATTTCCATTGTACAGTTGAATTGCTTCCTTTTCATAGCTCTATTTATTTGTGTTCCCAAGTTTCTATTACACAGATCTCTTCAATGCTAAGCTTAGGAAAGCATCTGTGTGTGTGTGGGTGTGTGTGCGCGCATGCATGCACGTGCATGAACTATTAGGAGCTCACTCCCCTGGCTGAATCAGGCCATTGTGAAGATGGTGTGGAAAGAAGTGGGGAATGAGTTGCTCATGAACAGTTTTCTACCTTCATTGTGTGTTCTACAGTTGCATGGGACCCGAGGGAGGACATAAAAAGGCAGAATCTGATGCTTGCATGTTGGCAGATAATCTTAGCTAATATGTAGAAAGAGGAGGAGAGAAAGATAAAAGGAGAAAACACATGGACATAGAAATGGTGGGGAGAGAGAAAAGAGAGAGATAGGAAAAAGGTTAGAGAAGACATGGATAAACAGAAGAGAGAGCAAAGACAGAGACAGTAGAGATAGGGAAGGAAAGAAGGGAGATAGGGCAGGAAGGAGCGACTCACCAGAGGGCTGGGGAGGCCGAGCCCACTCAATAAAAGGGTGGCGGTCTTGGATGATGGCTCGCTGGCACTTCTTCACATCTGCACCCTGTTCAATCATGTCCACAATTTCCTGAATCCATGTTGTCCCTGAGGGTCAGAAGAGAAAGACAAGAAGCAGAAAACTGTTAGATAATCTTCTTGAAGTTTCCTGAGGGAAGGGATGAAGGGACAAGGAGATTGTTGCTGGCTTCAACCCTCTCTGAGTCCAGGATCCTGTTCGTCATGAGAGATGGACATCTATGTGGGACATACTTTGGGTCTCTACTTGGACTGGAGCAGCAAAGGAAAAGCTCACAACCACCCAAGGGCAGAGCAAGGCACAGCACAGCAGGTGGGGCCTCTAGCACTGCTATGCTGCAGCCACCCCAGCCCCTGCTCAGGGAATTTGGGGATATCAGGCATTCCAAGTGTAAGCCCATCCTAGAAAAGTAAGGAGCAAGTTTTCCATCATGGGGAATTCTGACTTATGTGGAGATACCCTTTCTGACTTAGCAGGATAAGGTCTGTACTATCACCCTGCCCCAGAGTCACCTGCTTTAGGATAAGTACAGATGAGAAGATCATCTGGCTTGGCCTCAAAGTTCTGGATCTGGCTCCAGTTGTCTACAGTTGCAGTCTGCAGGGGGATCCCTGCCACCTCTTTTAGTTGTGATTGTTTCTTCAAATCTGAGGTCAGAGCCATAGTATCTTAGGGTGGAGGGTCCTTATGGGAAAAGAAAAGAGCTTTCTTAAAAATATTGTGGTTAAAATACATAAAACATGAAATTGATCATTTTAATTATTTTTAATTGTATAATTCGGTGACATTAATTATACCATCACTACTACCCACCTTTAGAATGTTTTCTTTTTCCTAAATGGAAACTCTATACCCGTTAATCACTAACTTTTCATTCCCCATTCCTCAGTCACTGAAAACCACCATTCTACATTCTGTTTTCACAAATGCTAGATGTATTACTTAAGTAAAATCATATGGTATTTGTCTTTTTGTGAATGGCCTGTTTAACTTAGCTTAAAAGCTTTAAGATTAACCCATGTTGTGGAATGTTGCAGGATTTCCTTCCTTTTCAAAGCTGAATGATATTCTGTGCTTGCATGTACTATAATTTGATTATCCATTCATTCATTCATCCATGGACACTTAGATTGTCTCCACCTTTTGATTATTGTGATTGATGCTGCTATGAAGATCAGTACATAAGTATCTCTTTGAGTTCCTACTGTTCATACTTTGGGATAAATACCCAGAAGTGAAATTGCTGGATTTTATGTTTAACTTTGGGAAAAACTATTACACCATGTTCCACAGTCACTGTATCATTTCATATTCTCACTTGCAGTACACATGCTCCAATTTCTCTATATTGTCATCAACTCTTGATATTTTCTGTATTTTTTAAAATTCTGCTGTCATGTATAACTAATTAGAACAAATAAAAAAATAGCTATCCTGATAAGGGTGAGGTTATATCTCATTGTGGTCTTGATTTGCGTATTCCTAATGACTAATGATGTTGAACATAATCTCATGAGCCAATTGTTCATTTCTTTGTAGAAATGTCTTTTCAAAATCTTTGTACATTTTTGCATTTGTTGTTTTTTTGAAAGAAGTTGTATTAAAAATAAGACTTTTAAATGCACAAAATGAGGAAGGCGGGAGGAGTGGGCCACTATTACTCTTGGGATTTCTGAAGGTATTTATTAATACTATTATCAATGAAATGATAATAGTCAAAACCCAGCATTTATCAAACACTTTAATTTGTCGTGTGCTGGACTGAATGCCTGTATAAATTGGTTCACTTTAATTCTTGCATAATATGAGTGACAGAACTTTAGAGATGAAAGTGTCCTTACAGAAAATGTAACAATAAATGATTATTTTAAATTTAATAAAAGATGATTCAGCCATTCCATGGAATGGGTGAGGGGACTGGGAGCCCAGCTTGGTCCAGCCAAGCTTTCAAATTCTTTCCACTCCCAGAGAGTCAAAACCTGTAAAATAGAGACTATATTTACATCATGAAACAAAAGACAATTGGACAGTGTATACCTCAGTGGAAAACACATCACCTGTGAAGTGGTCCTATCAAAATCATTGAACCCAAATCAGTAAGCAAATATGGTTTAAAGGATTCATGTTACCATATATCACAACAATGAAATAAAAATGTAGATCAAGATATAAGACCAAGAATCAATAAATGGAATTGCTTCAAACTGAAAAAAACTTTTGCACAGCAAAGGAAACAATTAAGAACATGAAGTAGAAAATTTTTGCTAGCTACTCTTCCAACAGGAGTTTATTATGCAGAATGTAGATAGAACTAAAAAAAACCCACCAACACCAAAAGCAAACAACCCAATCAATAGCCAAATTAAAAATTAATTAAAAGACAATTCTCAAAAGAAGAAATGCAAATGGCCAACAACTACATAAAAAATGTTCAATATCCTTTGCAATCAGGGAAATGAAAATCAAAACTGCAGTGAAATTTTATCTCACTCCAATTAGAATGATAATCATCAAAAATATAAATAATAGTACATGCTGATGAGGTTGTGAGGAAAAATGCATAGTTATATATTGTAGATTGGAATGTGAATTAGTATGACCACTTTGGAAAGCAGTATGGAGTATCCTCAAAAGACTAGGAATGGACTCACTCTATGACCAAGCTATCCTACTCCTTGGTTTTTATCCAAAATAATTAAGATCAGCATATTATAGCAATACATCCATACCAATGTTTATACCAGCACAATTTACAATAGCTAAGTTATGAAATCAGTCCAGGTACCTGTCAATAGATGAATGGATAAAGAAAATATGATCTGGGCTGGGATTGTGGCTCAGTGGTAGAGCACTTGCCTCGTCTGCGTGAGCCACTGGATTCGATCCTCAGCACCACATAAAAATAAGTAAACAAAATAAAGACACCGTGTCCATGTATAACTAAAAAATATTTTTTTTAAAAAAAGAAAATGTGATCTATCTTCCTGTCTACCTATCTACCTATCTACACACATACATACATACATACATGCAATTGAATTTTACTTAACTATAAATAAAAATGAAATTATGTCATTTTCTGGTAAATGGATGGAACTGGAGAACATCTAGCTGAGGGAAATAAGCCAGACTCAGAAAGTCAAGGGTCAAAAGTTTCCTCTTACCTGAAAACTCTAGAGAGAAATAAACAAAGAAGAGGGAATCTACCGGGCACAGTGGCCCACGCCTGTAATCCTAGCACTTTGGGAGACTGAGACAGGAGAATCACCAGTTCAAAGCCAGCCTCAGCAATGGTGAGGTGCTAAGCAACTTAGTGAGACTCTGTCTCTAAATAAAACACAAAAATAGGGCTGGAGATGTGGCTCAGTGGTCATGTACCCCTGAGTTCAATCTCCAGTACCAACAACCAAACAACCAACCACCACCAACAACAACAAAAAGCAAAAATGAAGGGAGAATCTCATGAAAATAGAAAGGAATATAATGGAATAGAGGAAAGGGAATTAGGAAAGAGGAGGAGGGATGGGAAAGGGGTGGAACAACAGAATGAAACTAACACAACTATGTCATGTACATATGAACATATCAAAATTAATTTCATTTTTATGTATAATTATGTACCAATTAAAAAATAAATCAATTAAAAATGTAAACCACATGAAACTCTACAGGACAAAAACATACTTACTTCAAATAAATTACAAGGGATTTGAATATAAGGTAAAGAGGAGTCAATAGATTAAAAAACAACCTAAAAGGACATATTAAAGAAAAGACATATACAGGGATGTTCACTTAGGTGATTAGACTATGAAGAAACTAAAGGGAGCAGAGGATATAGCTCAGTGGTATAGCACTTGCCTAGTATGCAGGAGACCCTGGGTTTAATCTCCAGCACTGCACAAATGCAAAAAAGAGGAAAACCATAATAAAAATGCAAACAAAAAAGAACTTTAAAAAAGGAAGTGATTACCCTAAGTGTTCAGATAGTGGCTACTTCTAAAAAGGTATGTGGCAGAGCAAATGAGGGCTTCTTTTTAAGTCAGCAAGTTTTTATTATATTCTGTCCTGGGTGCCAGATATAAGGATTTTGCTTTATAATTGTGTATGAAACTGTGCATTACTCTATTATATATACACACACAGATACACACACATATATCTATCTATCTATCTATCTATCTATGTATATATATATGTATATATATATATATCATGAATTCAGAATAGAAATCTAGATAGCATTATGGGAAGGGACTGGCACATTCAGATAGAGAAGCAGGTGAGGGCTTTATTAGCTTGTGTTAATATTATTAAATACCTAAGGTAGATTACTGCATAAAGAAAAGAGGTTTGTTTAGCTTACAGTTCTGGAAGCTGAAAATCCAAACAACATTGGACGGGTTCTTGCAAGGGTCCACTCAGGCTGTAACACATCATAGGGGAAGTATATGTGTATTTCTTTGTGTGTTCTCCCTACCTCTCCTTATAAAGCCACTGAAATATGACTGTGGGGACTCCATCCTAATGACCTAACCTAATCACTTCCCAAAGACTCTACCTCTAAAGACTATAGTAAGATAAAGTTTCCACCTTTTTAATATTATTAATGTGATACTTTGGAGATCAAATTTCTGCATGAGTTGTGGGTGGAGGCAAGGGTGAGGGGACACACCACATTCAAACTTTATCAAAGGCTCAGAGGAACAAGGGAGCAAGGTATACTCTTGTTAGACAAAGTTTCTGGAGCTTAGAGCTTTAGGGTGGGGAGTGTATAGAAATGAAGATGATGTTACAAGATCCTTTCAGGGTACACTCTTATTCTAAGGGCAACAGGAGGTCACCAAACAGGGTGAAGCTAGACACTGCCCAAGGTGATACATTGCACTTTAGAAAGGTCACTCTGGGTGGAGTATTGGAAGGACTGGAATGCAGCCCAGTGGGAGAGTTCTGTAGTAATTCCGATGGGGTTGGTGGTCATGTCTTGCTCAGTGGTATGGCAGTGAGGACGGGAGAAGTGAATGGACTTAAGAGAACTTTGGGCGGGTAAAATCAATTGCACTTAATGATTAATGTGAGATGAAGGGAGGTCAGGGAAAGTCAAGCTTGTGAACAGATCTCTGGCATGGGTAACTGGGGAGTTGGAGAATTTGTCTGTTGTGAATGGGAGCACTGGAGGTCAGTAGTTTTTGCACGGGCTAGGTTCAATTTGAAGGTGGAGTGTGAGCTACCTGTGGATCTTCTATATCTGGAAGACTTAGGCAGGTTTATAGGTGGATCTAGAGCTCTGGCCTGGGGATGATAATTTGAGAATCATTCAGTCAGCACATTTTCCAACCTTGCTGCTGACATTTTGAGTGAGGCAGGTGGTGCTGCTAAGGTGTGGCCAGGAGAGCATGTGAGTTAAGAGGCAGTGCCTGACTGAATTCGACTTACAAATTATGACTTTATGAGGATGAAATAGCCATATGCATTCAGTAGAAATCTTACTTTGAATTTTGAATTTGAATCATTTCCCAGGATTACAGTATGTGGTAAAATCCACTTGTGATGCTGTTCAATGGCAAGGCACCACAACTCCCAGCCAGTCCCAGGATCACAAGGGGAATCAATTAATGCTCTATAGTGTGCTGTGTTGCTGAGCTAGGACGGTTGGTAGGTTAGGTTGTATCAATGCACTTTAATCTATAATATTTTCTTTTTTTTTTTTTTGGTACTGGGGATTGAACTCAGGGGCACTCGACCACTGAGCCACATCCCCAGCCCTATTTTGTGTTTTATGTAGAGACAGGGTCTCACTGAGTCGCTTAGCGCCTCGCCGTTGCTGAGGCTGGCTTTGAACTCGCGATTCTCCTGTCTCAGCCTCCCTAAGTGCTGGGATTACAGGCTTGAGCCACCACGCCCGGCTTTATGATATTTTCAATTTATGATGGACCTATCAAAGTATAACCTCACCATAAGTCAGCACCTGTATATGGAAGGGCACCTAGAGCTCAACAGGCCACAGTATGAAGGGTGGTGAGAAAAAATGCTTCTCTAAGGACTAGGGAAGTTAAAGATGTGGCTGTCTAATGTGCTATCATCCCCACTGCCTTACTGTGTTGGAGGCCTTCACAGAACATGGTGGAACCTGACTGAAGCTCAGGAAAGGAGGTTCAACAAGAATGTGGAGACAGCTGGGTAGTGCTGAGGAGCAGAAGGACCTGCCATGGGAGAAATTTCAAGCCCTTTTCACCTTCCCTTAGATCCTTTGCTGGGCTGCATAAGCATGGGTGGAAGAGAGAAAGATGGAATTGCAGTGAGAAAGTTTTGGGGGGTTTTTTACCTGAAATTCTAGATCTAACATAGTTAGGCTGGTGTCTGTCACACACATCTTTTGTGCTATATTTTTTTTTCAGTTTCCTTAAGACATTTTCTGGTTTGAGTTAATCTATACAGTAACACTTGCATAATGAAAGATGAGAAAATACAGTGAGGTAAGTACAGCATTTCTTTTAAGCCATATTCTTACCTTCAGGCTCCAGCAGAGAGTCAGCAGCCCAAAGACCTGAGCAAGGGTCAGTAGGTACAGAAATTACATTCCAAGAAAAAGGGTGGTGTTCCCTGGGTATGGCAATCACAGAGGCTCAAATTACCTCCGTGCTGTAGCTGAATGACCTTCAGCAGGTAGAAGGCACTTTAGGAGATTCTCCTGGTGTGGTACATTGCAGTCGTTACTGAAAGAGTCTGGCTATATAGGAAAATACCCTGTTGTCACCTGCCTGATGAAGAATTACCTTTCATTGTACAGAGATCACTCAACTGTGGCCTTGACTGCTCTGCAAATTTCAGCTCTCTTGAGCTGGGAACTCAAGGCTGTTTGGAGGAATGCATGGCAGCAAGCACATCACTCTTTTCTTTCTATGACCTCCCAGTGATCGCACTTGTGGGCTCCCACAGTTTTGCAGCAGAAGCCAGCACTTTCATGGCTCTGGCTCCTCCCTCCTCAGACTGGCAGAGAATCCACAACGGGCAGGGAATGGGGTGTAGCCAGGCTTATGTTTCAGTCCCATGGCCTCCAGGTCCTCTCCTTTACTAGCCAAAGTCTATGTTTGCCTGAGCACACAGCTCTTGTTAATCATTTAAACTAGCTGCCAAAGTTGATTTCTCTCTCTCCTCCCCTTTCACTACTGATGATGCCATGATGTGCCAAATCAACAGATTACCAGCTACCCAGGTTGATTAATCATTTCCTATCCAAAATCCCCCTTCTTTTCCCTTTACTTAAAGATAAAGGATGCTTAAAATCTGTGTTAAGAGAAGTTTTCAGGATGCTAGCTTACCAAATAAATCTTTTTCCTTGCCCCAACGATTTGTCCTCAATTCATTGGGCTCTTTAAGAGTGGTGAGTAAATGGACATGGATTCATTAATGAGGAGGAATGAAAGATCTCCAAATAGGTTCCTGCTCCTTTAGTGATCTCCTTAGCCTGAGGTTCACTTTCTGCATTTATAAAATGTAGGTAATGATGCTCATCTCCAATTGTTACTTTAAGCTTAAAAACAACAAGGCTAATGAAAACATCCTTCCTTGTCCATAGTGCTTACAAATTCTGGTTCTCCCTTTCTTTTTTCCTTGAACAATATTCATCAACACCTACATACAGAGAAGACTCAGCAAAAGTCTAGGGTTTAGATGTACATTTATTTATACCTTGTCTTATAAAAGGCATATTTTTATAAAGACAGATTATATTTTTGGTGACCTTGGCTACTTGGGAAATCAAACTGATCATGCATTAAATATTCACTGACTGCTACTCTTCTGCCAACTCCCAACCTTGTTCTTGACCCAGTGCTTTTCTTTCTGAAATTTAAATGTACCTGAGAGAGGGATTTAGGATAAAAAAAAAAGATACACTGAATCTCAAAGGTACACTGAGTCTCATATCTGTGAGCCACTGAAATGCTGAATGCACTCAGGAATAATCATAATTCTTGAACAACATGACCTTGGCCCTTATCCTTATAAAATGAGGGAAATTCTCAAGCACAGGAAAAACTTGTGCAAAATTATGTAATTTTGCCTTGGCTCTACCTCTAGTCCAGCCCCTAGCATAGGTTTGCTATAAATATTAATACCCCATACCAATGGGTTGCTTATTTCCCTCTGGAGATAGCCCACATTCTCCCTTGAATGTGTATTCCTTGCTTTACCCCAAAGACGTCTCTCTTGAGATTGACCCCATTCTCCCTGGAATAGTTATCTACTTTCCTAAATAAAACTCTGTCTATGCCTTTATTTGGCATGTGATGAAATTCTTTTCCATCATGTATGCCAAGAACCCCACTGGTCCTGATTCAAGTTCCCTGTCCCCTCTGGGAAATACTTAAATTCTTCCCCAGAGAAGCTATTCTCCAGTGACATAACTATGCATCTAGCTGCCTTTCCCACCAAAGTTTGACATCTTTGACTCTGTACCGACATTAGACATCTCTTTGTCCTCCCCTTTTCCAAAGGTGATTTTTCTTTGTTTAATTGCAATCTATTTTTTCTTCTACTCTTTTTCCAATTCACTGATTCCAGTGCTGTCAATATTCATCCTCATTTGATTGACTCACAAGTTCTTAGAGCTAACTCATGATCTTTCTCTGCAATTACAATACCTCATGTCCAACTGTGTAGGTGTATGTAATACCAGAGCCACCTGCATGTGTGCCACCCCTCTCTTACCTCATTCTATTTCAGGTCATGGGGCTGCCATCTTTCATACCTGAAGTATCACCTTGGATTCCTTCACCTACCTAACAATATTATTTATTAATTTAATACATATTTACAGAAAAACTGTAGATAAGAAATAAACCATATAAAGAACCCAGAAAGCAACACCAAAAATAACTCAATAAATAAATAGGCTAAGGAACTGAACAGACACTTCACAGAAGAAGAGATATAATTGATCAACAAATATATGAAACAATGTTCAATATATTTAACAATTAGAGAAATGCAAATCAAAACTACACTGAGATTTTATCTCACTCAAGTCAGAATGGCAATTATCAAGAATACAGGCATCCATAAATGTTGATGAAGATGTTGGGGAAAAGGCACACTCATACATTACTGGTGGAGCTGCAAATTGGTGCAAGCACTCTGGAAAGCAGTATGGAGATTCCTTAAAAAACTTGGAATGGACCCACCATTAGATCCAGTTATCCTACTCCTGGGTTTATACCCAAAGGACTTAAAAGCAGCATACTACAGTGACACAGCCACATCAATGTTTATAGCACCTCAATTCACAATAGCTAAACTATGGAACCAACCTAGGCACCCTTCAACAAATGAATGGATAAAGAAAATGTGGTAGAGACATACAGTGGGGTATTACTCAGCCTTAAAGAAGAATGGAATTATGGCATTTGCTGGTAAATGGATGGAGCTGGAGAATATTGTGATAAGCAAAATAATCCAATCCCAAGGAACCAAAGGCTGAATGTTTTCTCTGATATGCGGATGCTAATTTGTCATAAGGAGGGGACCACTAGGGAAGAATAGAAGTACTTTGGATTAGACAAAGGGAAGTGAAAGGAGGGGAAGGGGTCTGGGGGTGGGAAAGATAGTAGAATGAGTCAGTCATTATTACCCTATGTGCATATATGATTACATGACTGGTGTAATGATTGCATCATGTACCAGCAAAAGAATGAGAAGTTATACTCCATTTATATATGATGTGTCAAAGTGCATTCTACTGTCATATATAACTAATTAAAACAAATTTTGAAAAAGAAAAGAAATAAAACCATAGTCCTTACAACCCCAGAATTTATAATTAGTAACTACTGCTCTGGTTGCTTCTTCTGCATTCATATCATGAACTGGGCCATTGCAGAACCTTCCAACAGCTCTCCTTTTTCCAAGTCTCTTTCTTTCTGGTCTTTCCTGTGTTCAGCATATAAATTAAGCATAGTCCAGAACACTTACCCATCAACCCATATGGCCCAAATCTGGTGCTTCCACCTGGAATTGAAGGTCTCCTTTAACATGACACCATCCATGGCTGAACTGAACAAGCTAATATTCCCTGGAGCATCTCATAATTTTCTATCTCTTTGCTTCAGTCCTGTTATTCTCCCTGTCCAAAATATTCTTAATAAATTTTCATAGAGTTAAATGTATCAGCTTCAAAATCACATTTTTCTTGAAGCTTTTCTCAGGTTCCATCTGAAAGTAATCTGTGCTATAAACTAGCCCCTTTTTTTAAAATAAAATATTTTTTAGTTATAGATGGACACAATGTCTTTATTTTATTGCTTTGTATGTGGTGCTGAGGATCGAACCCAGGGCCTCACACATGCGAGGCAAGTGCTCTACTGCTGAGCTACAATCCCAGCCCAAACTAGCCCTTTTTTTAAAATCACAGTTTTATTAAGATTTAATTCACCCATTTAAAGTGGTTTTAGTTGTATAACCATCACCACAATCAATTTTAGAGCATTTTTCTGTTTTTATAATTCCGTAAGGAAACCATGGTGCTGGGTGTGTGGCTCGGTGGTATAGTGCTTGTCTAACATGCTTGAAAGCCTGAGTTCTATCCCCAGGACCAATGTGCACTCACATGCACACACACACACACACACACACACACACACACACATACACTGAAGGAGGAGGAAGAGGAAGTGGAGCAGGAGGAGGTGGCAGAAACCCTGCACCAATTGATGGTTACACTTCATTCCCCCTGTTCGTCAGCTTTAGGTGGTCACTAATTTATTTTGTATGCCAACTGACTTGTTTATTGTGGATATTTTATACACACAAATATAAGTGCAATCACATAATATGTAGTCTACATATGCTATTATTTGAATGTGTCCCCCAGAGTTTATGTGTTTGAAACATAATCCCCAGTGCAACTGAGGTGGGGACCTTTAAGAAGTGATTAAGTCCTGATTAATGTTGTTATCATGACACTATGTGTGTTGTGAAAGGAAAGTTCACCCCAACTTACTCTCTCACATTATATGATACCTTCTGCCATGTTATCACACAATAAGAAGGTCCTCTGCAGCTGTGAGCCCTCAAACTTGGACTTCCATACCTCTAGAGCCTTAAATAATACATCTTTATTCTAAAAAATTGCTAGTCTCAGGTATTCTATAATGGTAGCACAAAACAAACCTTTCTTGAATAGCAGTTCCATCTTTTATTTTAAAGAGAAAATGAACTAACTTCCCATTGTCCCCAGTTTTCTTAGCTATACTATTGAAACTTAGATGGAACTAGCTTTAGGTGTGCCCCCTGCCCAAGTATGTGTGTGTTGCTGTGTGTTGAACTCAGGGCTTCAAAGTTGCTTAGCATGTTCTACCACTGAGCTATCCCCCTAGCTCCTATCTGCATAACATTTTAATGAAGAACATGTCTTATCTCCCAACCAGAATGGACTACATATTATAATCACAGTGAATTCATTATTCGCCCATTCAATAAGATTACAGTAGTTATTGAATGGATAAATGAAAACATAAAACAAAAACTAGTCTCCACCAAGACTGAGACTAAGTGAGGCAGATGAAGATCTAGAATGCAAAATATAAGGAGATGCTTATTGTAGGGTCACACCAGCTCTTAGAATGAGCATCTCCCTTAATCTGTGCCTGGCTTCCATCTTGCCTTTCTGTAGTCCCTGTTTTGCTTTGTGCATAAGACCATACAAGTGGATTTTTCTTGATTTCTGATTCATGTCCCTCTGTGGAAATTTCTGAGAGTGAAACAAAACCTACTTTCTTTGGAAATAGGGGAGATTCTTTCTATGTGGAAGCTTCTGCCCACCAGAAAGACCACAGTTACCAAAGTCTAACTCATTTTGTACCCTTGTGCCAGATGTAGAACACCTACAAAAATTTCAATGAAGCAACAAATATAGTGATTATGTTAACTTTGAAATAATTATTATGTTTTTAGAGCTCTATTATTTTGAGAAAACTAATGGGTGAATTATTAGAGTACTTGAAAAAATTTCATATATATGAATCTAGCTTATATATAAGCTCTAGGTTATGATTTCTATTGTATTTTAATGCACCTGTGTCAGTTTCATTGTAATGTTCACAGAATAGAAAACTTGAGACTTAATGGACCAAAGAATTTTGTGAGGAGTCTAATTGTGATTTACACTTGGGAAAAGCAGCTAAGCTGCAATGTACACTGGCTCAAGGAGAACCACATCCATGTCCCAGAGGGCTGGCTAGGCAAAAGTCTCTGCCCTGACCTCAGTCCTTCTGACTCAGCACTCTTACACTTATAGCTCAGCTTCCTGGGACTGATTTTGTAATGCTTTCTTTAAAGAGGAGCAGTTTCCCCAGGTCCCATAGTCATTGCTGTACGAATCTTGATGGTTTGTTCCTTTATGGGTCTTGCTAAGACAGCTGGGAGATCAATTCAGCAAGCTCCTGGTTTGCGCTCTCTGACCTGTGTCTTTTTTTCCTTCTGTTTTTGACCATCTATAATTCACGTAATAATGTACTTTCTGGCCATTTTTCTCATTTAGCTATGCACATTGGCTTTAATTCCACCCCAACCCCTTCTTTTCTGCCTTATTCCTGTACAATCACCCAAGGAAAAACAGATTATATCTTTATATTATTTCCCTTCTTTCATTTTCTCTTTCTCTTCATGGCCCCAGTCCAGCCATGGCTCATGGCTGTGGGCACAGGGATATGGCACACTTGCACTATGGAAGAGACATGCCCTGAGACATGAAGCAAAGTTAGAAAGAATGAAGAATCCCTTTGCATTAGTTTCCTGGAGATGCATAACAAATTTTCACAGGCAGAGTGATTTAAAAAACAGATATGTATTGTCTTACTGTTCTAGGGTGGGGGATAAGATCTTAGATCAGGGCTGGTTCCTACTGAGGGCTGTGAGGTTGAATCTGTTCTAGGCCTTTCTTTTAATTTCTGATGGCTTGCAGGTATCACCCTTTCTTTGTCCTCATCTTCACATGGTGTCCTCTCTTGTGCTTATCTATGCCTAAATTTCCCCTATTTGTAAGGACATCACTTATATTGAATTAAGGCTCACCCTATGACCTCCTCTTAACTTGATCATCTGCAAAGACCTTATTCCCAAGTAAGATCACATTCATGAGCACTAGGACTTAAGACTTCAACTTTAATTTTTGGTGGGGAAAGGGGGCACAATTCAATGCATAAGACTCTAATATCTGTTTGTAAAGCTTTAAAATAATAGTCAGATAACCTTTTCAAAATCTCCACCAAAGTTTTCAACTTCACTTCCCATTTCTTCTAAGTCATTTCTCTATTCTAAGGCACCAACATCCATAAAAATGTAATTCTCTCTCATTTTATTTAATAAACCTAGTAGTTTGGCAGTAGTATTTTTTTCTCTTATGGTTCATTTAGAGTAAATAGTATTTCAGTTTCCTAAATAGATCATTAGTTTTGTTCTAGTCTTGAAAGCCTACCATTCATTTCAGCATTTTTCTTGGGAAAATGTTTTTCAAGTTTCAAAAGAACGAAAGTTACTCTAAGTACAATTCATTTTTAACAGAGTACTTCCTATGCAAGTGTTTGAGTCCTTGCTTTCACCTTGATATGTGATAAAAACTGCACCCTTTCAAAGCACAGAAAAGTAGTCAGGTGACCAGTAAGTCACCAGGGCTGCCATAGTCCTAACACACTTTTAGGATTTCTCAAGTTACTAGATAATGTTTTATATGTATGGAAAGACATGGAATAATTGAGCAAATAAACTCATAGCAGTGAAACAACATATTACAGAATAATGTGTTCAGTATAATGTCATCTTTGTAAAAAATGCCTTTTCAATATCAACAACTATATATAGAAAGAACACACCAAAACCTGTGCCCCATGTTCACTGTCCTTATTTCTGGGGATTGAGTCACTCCAAGGGATGCTGATGTGAGGGGGGCAATTGCTTGTGGGCTGTGATCAAAGCTCACTGTCTCCTACTTCACCTGTGATGTGCTTTATGGGAATCCTATTCTTATGTCACAGGTGGCCAAATCTCATGTCCATCTTATTTGATTGACTGATCTACTGGTGCTTTCAGTAAGAGTAATTCTATCATTAGATTTTAAACATGTATCAATTCTTCTGTTTTTCATTAGAGGTGAGATTTCTCCTACTCTTTCCTACTTTAAGGACTGAATTTAGGGAACAGGATGGGGTTGAGTACTGTTGTCTCTGTGTGCTCCACCTCTTCTTTCTTTCAAGGTCATCAAATCTTGACTTCTATCATTACTTATTGGTGTTGCTTATTTGTGAACATTATATTCTTTTTGGGCCAGATGAAATTGCTCATATTCAACTAGTGTTGGCTCTTAAAATGGCAATTTCATTTGATTCCAACTAATACAGATAAATAAAGTGAAATTACTTGTTTCTGTTCTTTGTCCAACATTGTTTGTGAAAGTCATTCAGGCTGTTTATGTGTTTTTGTTTTTGTTTTTTGCATCATATATTGTTTCATTTTTCCACTGCATTGCTGAAAGTGAGTCATTAGGTGTGTAGATATTCAGATAGATTATGACAATTTACTCACCCACATTGTACACCAGCAAAAACAAAAACCGAAAATTTTAAAATGATGCTACTTAGCATTGCAAAGCTATGTAGGAATAAATTTATAAAGAATGTGTAAGATGCTATACAAAACTATAAGATCTAATTAAGAGAAGGTTAATAATACCCAAATAAAAAGATGAATATACCATTTTAATACTTTAGAAAATTCAATAATGTAAAGATGTCAAATCTCTTCAAGTTGATCTATAGAGTTTATGTAATCCTTACAAAATCCCAGCAGATTTTTTTCTATAGTTCATTTGAAAAGCTGATTCTAAAATGTAAAAATGCAAAGAGCCAAGAACAGTCAAGTCAGTCTTTGATAAGGACAAAACTGGAGAGTTTAACAACCTGATACCAAGATTTATTGTAAAAGTAAGCTAATGAAAGCAGTGTGGTATTTGTGCAAGGATAGACAAAGAGACCAAGAAAACAGAAGGGAGAGTCCAAAAACAGAGCCATATACAGAAGCCACCTGATTTATAATCATAGATGGGGAAAAGGTGATATTTATCAATAAATAGTGCTGGTCAGTTGGGTATTCAGCAGGAAAAAAGCCAAGTCCCCACCCATTGTATACTCTCAAATGAAATATGAAAGAGAGAGAGAGTCTCAAAAGAATACTGATATTTATTTGGGAAGAGCATTGTGGTAGAGATACATGTGCCACAGTAAACTATGAATGTATTCAAAATGGCAAAAGAATGTTTTTTTGAAGGCAAAAATGAGCAAAATTACATAAGATATTTTAAACAATAACCATAAGCAGGAGGATTAATAAGGGTGGTACCATTCTGAGGTTGAACAAATACATTTCCTGGGCAGATATCTTTGAAGAAGTATCCTTTTTGTATAAGGTTGCAGTGGACTTCATACAAGGTTGAAGGTTCTAATGTTTTTTTTTTCCTTTTTGTGAGGCACGCTAGCAAGCAATTATGCAAGAGAATCCTTCTTTCATAACCTCTCATACTTATTTATTTATTTTTTATTAGGATTGACACAGGCTACCCCATTTTATGTCTGACAAATTTCACAATACCATTCATAGCAATCACTCCTAGGAGGATTGTGGATCTAACAATGATGGGTAAAATAATAAATCTTTCAAAAAGAAATAATGGAATGCTATCATTACCTCTAAGAAGTCCAAGATTTATTAAAAAGTTTATAACAAGCATTTACTATCAAGGAAAGTTATCATAAATTGTATTAATTAAAATGAAGAACACTGTTAATTGAAAATACCACTAAGAGGAAGTCACAAAAAAGGAAGCAATTGTGAGATAAATCATAAAAATACTAATACCTATATCATATAATGAACTTCTACAAATCATGAGAAAAAGACTGACAATTCATTATGAAATGGGAAAAAGACTTGAGCAGGTACTCCACAATGATAACTTTGCCAGTAAATACATGGAGATGCTGACATCAATAAATAACTCAGAAGTTCATTCAAACCATTAATTAAATAAATTTAAATAAAGTCAATTAAAATTGAATTACAACTAAATACTATATATAACAAAGTTTGGTGATGGTGATAAGTTGGAATTCAATTATAGGTGCTTTCTCTTTTTTTGCTATTTTTCTCTATTTTCCACATTTTATACTGATTTATGTTCTTTTGTAAGCAGAGTATAATGATATTTTTCTCCAGAGTGCAGAGTTATTTTCTTAATGCTTAGTTCTGCATCCAAAACTAAAGGATAGACAGAACGGAGGGATATATGCAAATATATATGTCAGGTTTCAGATGGGTTCCTCAGAGGGTATAGGTGACTTGATAGGATAAGGTTGTGGAGGGAAATCTAGGGGGCAGAATTTCTGACAACGGACTGGGTTGGCACATCTCAACAGATAGAGTGTGAGTGACTTTGAATGGCTCATTGGCTGAGCTCTCTGTGGTTTTAATGACAGATTCTTGGTGGCTACTGCTGCTTCTTCTGCCTCAGTTACTCTAGGACTTTCTACCATAATAGTCTTTCTCCAGAAATTGTTACATTTCTTGCCCATCCAAGTACATGGTAGGGCCATCTAGTCTCTTATTTTATCTCTACTCAAAGTGGATGTCAACCAATCAAAGTGGGGTGTTTTTTGGATCCTACAGTTATTGTTCTTCAATGTATCTGTATTCCAGTAAATAAACTGACTTAGTGTATTGTTTGCCTTTCTTTCTTTAAATTAAAATCTCTCATTTAATGATATTAGTGTTGATAAAATAGTGTGTCCTAATAGATGCCTAGCATTATTCTAAAAGTTTTACATTTTTATTCTTTCCTTTAGATATTTAGAAAACATGTGAGATAGCTATATTTTTGTTCCTCCACCGAAAGGACACTGAGGGATTTGAGGGATTCATACTTGGTTCCAGATCACAGCATCGGAGCTCACATCTGAACCTTAGAATTCTGCATCCCTAGTTCAAGTTTTTGGGTACATTACACTACATTGTAAACCCATTTTCTGTGTCTTTGTTCCTGGTGAAGTAGAGTAGTGAGATTTGCATGAGAAGTGCTTCTTGCTAAGTGCTATGGTTTGAATAAGTGTCCCCCAAAGGCCCATGTGTTGAAGGCTTGTTCTCCAGCTTGTGGTGTTACTGGGGGTTCTGAAGGTGGTGCCCAGCCAGAAGAAGTTAGGTCATTGTATGGTGTGTCCTTGATGGAGATATTAGGACAGTGGACCCCATCTCCTCCTCCTCATTCTCTTCCTTCTCTCTCTATCTCTCTCCTCTTGCTATCTTGAAGTCAGCAGTTTCTTCCATCAAACACTCATGCCAAAATGTATTGCCTCACTACAGACCCAATTGATTCTGGATTGAAAGCTCTGCAATTGTGAGGCAAAATAGCCTTTTCTCTTTTAAAGTTGATTTATCTCAAGCATTTTATTATAATAATGGAAAAAAAAAAAAGACTAGCACACTGAGTCCTGTACCTTGAGACTAGACCTCCAGTCTGTATTTCTGGAGGCAAAGGGCCTCTGCTACTTTCATGTATCACACATTATCTTTGAAGCTCTTCTTCAAAAGCCTGAGGGAACTGCAGGCCACATCTACCTTTTCCTCTAGGGAAATTATTATTTTATCTTTCAGGTCTCGTATTTTAAGTGTTAAGGATAATTTAATTTTTGGGGGTATGGACTGGTATTGTGTGTGTGTGTGTGTGTGTGTGTGTGTGTGTGTGTGTATGGTTCTGGGCATTGAACCCAGGATCTCTTGCATGTAGGCTACATCTACCACTGAGCTACAATCACATCTCATTATCACTTTTAAGAAAAACATTTTTCTTATTAACAAAATTCATTTGAAATTTATTCTTATCTTTTATGTGGCTAACAATCCCACCCACTAACATTTCAAAATTAATAGCATATTTTATATTCAATATGTAAGTACATTTTGTCTACAGGACTAACTGAAGGAAAAGCTACAAATACGTTCTCTGACTGTCCCTCTCTGATTACTTACAGTTGGTGTTTAAAGGCAAGCGGCGAAGGCAAGGTGAGGAAGTTAGGGTCCAGATCCTGGTTTTTCTGAGAGGGCCCTCCTTTGGGGTATTTGAGTGCCCTGACCCAAAGTTAACTGGCAGCATGGGAAACCAATCACCATTTTCCCAATCACCAAGAGTGTGGCTACATCTTGGCAAAGCATGGCTTATATACATTGCTATAGCTTTCTTCCTCAAGAACTGATTTTTTGGTATTGCCCTATCAGGATTCTGATTAATGAGTTTACTTTTGCCCTAGGTGCAGAGTTAGGCTTAGATTTCTGTCCTCTGAGAACAAATATACACATGCTGAATTCATCCTCCAAAGTGGGAGGAATTAACTGCATGAGTACCAAGGAAATCAGGCCACAGTGAGAGGACAGTGTACTCTCAGCACTTCCTGTGAGATATTTTAAGGGGCCCATTGGGTATGGCTATTAGTTTAGATATTTGCTTTTGGAACCATGTTTTAGTTATAGAAAGCCAGAAGGTACTGGAAGCAGGTAAGGAGAGACCAGGGATTCTATACAAAGATAAAGAAGATCGTAGAAGACTCTCAGAAATAAAAGAGAAAGAACAAAGCATATTGACTACTATCATTCATTTATTCAGCACTAGCTGATCATTAGTACTGTGGTAGGCACTGAAAACATAAAGAAATAAGAACTTTGAAGGATCTTTGTATGACTTCTGGAATTTGACACCAGTGTAATTGTTACTGCTCTCTAAAAATCTTATCACAAAATAGCCTGTGACCTCAGTCTCATGGATAGGTAGAAATTCTGGAGTGAAAGGCTCTGTATAGTCCTGAGCAGAGAGCGAAGCAGGAGGTTTAAGCAGAGGTGACAGCTCTGTAGAAGAGAAAGAGGTAGACAGAGTTCTGGGGTCCTGAGCGAAGGAATAAGGGACAGGGGCAAGTGTGTGCTTTCTGTTTCTACTTCTTCAAATCTGTGCTCTAAGTGGCGACCATAGTTATCTTTCTAAAAATCTTCAAGGTCTTTGCCCTGTACATAGCAGGGATCTTAGTCCATTTTATGTTTCTATTACAAAATATCCAATACTGAATGATATATAAAGAATAAAAGTTTATTCAGCTCACAGTTCTGAAGTTTGGAAAGCTCTGGAGCACATGCTATCATGTGGTGAAGGTTTTCTTGCTGCTTTGTAACACGATAGGGGCATCACATGGTGAGACAGAGCAAGCATGTAGGATTAGGTCTCTCTCTTTTATAAAGCCATTAATGCCATCATGGGGGCACCTCCCTCATAATCTCATTTGCTCTCATTCATGTCCCAAAGGGCCCACCTCCAAATCCATTCATAAATGAACGTGGAGATTAAATTTCCAGCACTAGAATTTATGGGGAATAAATTCAAACCTTAACAGGAGAGGTCAGAAAACTTCCATTGTACATGACCAAGTAGTAAATATGTTTCTCAAAAACAAGTGGCAAGCTGCAGTTAGTCCACTCTGGTACATAGAATAAAGAGGAAATTCTTGAACTTGAAAAACAAGCCACTTTCAGGAAAACATTCCCTACTTGCATCTCTGGCTTCTTGGCTGTCATGGGATACTTCATTATACAACCTGCCCCCCTCTTTCATATTGAAAGCTTTAATGTTGTTCTTTTTTGTTTTCTTTTGTAAATGTGTCATTTAGGCATAATTTACATACCATGGAATTTACCCATTTAAAATGTACAGTTAAATGTGCTCACAGAAGAAATCTCATGCTCTTTAGATTCCTTCCCTACCCTTTCCATCCCCCACCTAGCTCTTGCAACCATTAATCTATTTTATGATCATGTAGATTTGCCTATTCTGGATATTTTATATAAATATAATCACATAATATGTGGCCTTTGGTGACTAGATTCTTTCATAATAATCTTGGAATTTCAATTTATTTTCTTTTCAAGACTCATCCAGATTGTAACATGTATCAGTACTTTATTTCTTTTTATAGCTGAATAATAATCAATTATAAGAATATATTATATTTTGTTAACTCATTCATCAGTTGATGGAAATTAGTTCCTCCTTTCAGTTATGAAGAGTAATACTGCTCTATATGCATACTTGTGTATAAATTTTTCTGTTGACATATCCTCTTGGTTCATTTTTGTGTTTTGAGTATTTATCCAGGAGTGAAATTTCTGGATCATATGGAGCATGAGTCTGTTTTCTGTTGATAAAATTAAATACCAAGGCTGGATACTTTATAAAGAAATAAAGTTCATCTGACTCCTGTCTTGTGATTGCAGGGTCCAAACAGCATGGAATTAGTCCTCTGGCTGCATCACAACATAGCAGAGAATTGAAAAGGGAACTCAATGAGTACAGAAGAACCAAGCATGTGGGGGTAGCTTCACTTTATAACATATTATCTTTTAAAAGCTAACTAATTCTGAGAGATCAGCATTAGTTTATTCTAAGGAGGTACCCTCAATGACCTAATTACCTCCTACTAGGGTCCACACTTAAAACTTCCAACATCTCTCAAAATCTAGAAACCAAGATTCTAGGACATGAACCTTTTGAGTACAAACCATAGCAGATGTTTGTTGTTTAATTTTTTGAAGGAGCTTCCAGCTACCTGCATCATCTAACGTTTCCACCAGTACGTGTAGGAGGGTTCCAATTTCTCTACATCCTCACTAACATGTCTTATTAGGTCTTTTTTACTATAATCATCTTAGTGAGTATGAAGTGTTATTGTTGTTTGATTCATGTTTTCTTTTTTTTTTGGTACTGAGGATTGAACTCAGGGGCACTCGACCACTGAGCCACATCCCCAGCCCTATTTTGTGTTTTATGAAGAGACAGGGTCTCACTGAGTTGCTTAGCGCCTCGCCATTGCTGAGGCTGGCTTTGAACTCACGATTCTCCTGTCTCAGCCTCCCTAAGTGCTGGGATTACAAGCGTGAGCCACCGCGCCCAGCTTTGATTCATGTTTTCTTAATATGATACTCAAGGTGATGAGAATTTTTCAAACTTTAATGAGCATTTGTATAACTTTGGAGAAATATCTATTTAAGTTTTTTGCCCATTTTTTTAAAAAAAGACTTATTCTTAAGAGTTATATAATTGCATCTATGTTTAATCCAGATTATTTCACATGGAAAAATATTCACTCTCAGAGGCAAGCAAATCTGTACCATATAGTATATAAGTAAAAAGAGGGTAACACTAAACACTCAAATAAGTTAAGTATTTTTAAAATTTTTTTATTTGTTCTTTTTAGGTATACATGACGGTAGAGTGTATTTTAACATATTATACATATATGGAGTATATGTATATATTTCTATTCTTGAGGTTGTACATGATATGGGGTTATACTGATTGTGTATTCATATATGAATATAGGACACTATGTCTGAACATAAGTATTTAAAATACTAAAATATTAAAAATAATTTTTAAAATTCAAGATTCTGTTAAGAGTTTAACACTACAAGCTAAATACACCATTTTGAGTGATTCATATAGTCAAGATACTGTTTCTTCTTTCAAAACATTAGGAGATGAACTAAGCCTCAGAAGATATAACTGCCTTCAAGATTTCAATCTCAGTGGTTTTCTTTAAATTGAAATTCATCATGTGTGCAATTAAAATATGTCAAAAAAACTGCATCAGATACTCTAGCAGATGTTCATGTTTGGTATGGGTTTGTTTGACTAAATTAGATTATTTCAGGGAAAAATAAGCCACCATATAGCATTTACTTTGAAATATATACTAATATATTTCTTAGAAATAAAAAATTCAGAGGATAAATGATTATCATGTGAAAAATAAAGCAAAACATTAGAATGATCAAACATTTTAAAACAACAAATATGGCAAAAGACACTTGCATTCAATTTTTTATCATAATTATCGATGATTTTTATTATTCTCAGTATATTTCATCAACTTCTGAAACACCTCCTGAATCACTCAAGTTCATAGCAATATGGTCAGACACGATGGGGCAATTTCATCAGTGAGCTTCTTGTTTGTGCTGCTCTTCTACTTTGTGTAGCTGAATACCTTTTTGAATTTCTTCCAGAAGTGCACTCTTGGCATCATTGATTATAGATAGGGTGAAATTTGAAATTTCATTGAAATGAAATTTTGGCTTATTAACAGGTATAACTTATTTTGGAAGTGAGGGAGGCATTAATGGAAATTGGAGACTTGAGGTGGTAGTAGGTGGAATTGGATGAAAGTAAGTGGAACTGGAGTTGGAATTGCCTAGAGGTAGCATGATGATTAGAAGCATCAGGTTTTTCCCTTTTGTAGACTTTTGGGTTCTAAATAATCTGCATTTGGGCTGGGATTGTGGCTCAGTGGCAGAGCACTTGCCTTACATGTGTGAGGCCCTGGGTTTGATTCTCAGCACCGCATACAAATAAATGAATAAAATAAAGGTCCATCAACAACTAAAAAATACTTAAAAATAAATAAATAAATAAATAAATAAATAAATAAATAAATAAATAAATAATCTGCATTTGTCATCCCTAGCAAAGAGATGATATCATTAAATTAGGAAATTCATGATAATAAATATTTCATGGAATTTAACTTTTTCAAGTTATTAATGACTTCTTTGTGTGGGTATGTGGAGTGTGTGTGTGGTAGGTTAGTGTTGGGGGCAGTTTACAAAACTGGTAAGATCACACTTGCCCTGCTGTCATGGAACTTGCATTTGTGTATGTATATTGCATATGTGTGTTGGGGCAAATGGTTATTAGAGTTCCTTGATTGTAAGAAACATGAAATGAGCATAATTAAATAAGGAACAAAAATACTTAATAGGAACGATATGGTATAGTTCTCCAAACAAAAAGTGAGGCAGCTATGGGAATTTAGGGAGCTATATCTATGGGATCGTCTCTCTTCAAATCACTTCTGTCAAATTGAGTGAGCACCAAACACATTTGTTCTTGTTCATAATTAAAATTCTAGAACAGAGCACCTGGCTGACCTGCTTTGGGTCATTTGTTTACCCTTTGGCCAAGAAAAATGGGTTTGTAGATTGATAATTTCATAAAATTGTGTACATTTAGGGAGTGGTGTATCCTCAAAGCAAAATCAGGGTGGTGATAGCCAAAGGGAGAATTGGTTTTGGAAAAGTAAAAGCAATATATGTGTACCAGAAAGGAACAAGACAAATGCATAAACAGTAATAAAAGAAGGAGGAGCACCATGAAGGAAACTCTTTTAAGGTTCTGAGGAAAGAAGTGCACATGTGAAGACACACACACACAACACACACACAGTGATTCATCGTGAAAACTTGCACAAAGGAAATAACATTGTTTCTATTTCTAAGAAGACGCTTAGGATTTCATTGGTTAAGATAATCTTTTGAAATTAGAACTCATTTTTATTTATTTTCCTTTTTTCCATATTTTATTGGTACATTAAAATTATACTTAATAATGGGTTGTTGTGGCATGGTTATATACATGCATACAATGTAATAATTTAATTTGGTCAGTATGATTCTTCAGTACTTCCCCTTTCACTCCTTTCAACACTGGTCTCTACTGGTCTCCCTTGTATTCTCATGACATTTGCCCCTGTTATGATTTGGATATGAGATGTACCTCAAAAGCTCTTGTATTCATGCAGGAATATTCAGAGGTAAAAGAATTGGATTGCAAGAGTAGTAACCTAATCATTTCATCCAAGTTTGAATGGACTGGGTGGTAACTGTAGGCAGGTGGGATGTGGCTGGAGATGGTGGGTCACTAGAGGCGTGCGCTAGAAGGTTTCATCTTCCCAGTGACCCTTTCCTCCTTCCGTCTCTGATTCCTGGCTGCTGTGAATGTAGCACTGGTCTTTCATCATATTCTTCTGCCAGGATGTTCTGCCTCACTTTGGGCCCAGAGCAATGGACTTGGCTGAACATGGATTAAACCTCTGGAACTGTGAACAAAAGTAAACTTTCCCACTTCTAAGGTGTTTTTGTCAGGTATTTTTGTCAGAACAATGCAAAATTTATTAACACAAAAATTGGTACTAAGAAGTGGGATCATTGCTATGGCTAGCCTGACCATATGATTCAGAAGCCTTTGGAGCTGGTTTTTGGGAGAGGTTTTGGAAAGTCTGGAGATGCAGGCTAGGAAAGCTTTAGAATGTTTTAAATACAGCTTAATGGGCAATTCTGGTGGGAGTTCAGAATACAAGAATGCAGAGATTAAAAACTGTTTATTAGGTTTCAGAGAGAAATAAGGATTTTCTTGGAAATTTGACTAGAGGCCATTCATGTTACATTCTAGCAAAGAAGTCGTTACATTCTGCCTGTGTTCTGAGACTTTGTATGAGACCATATCTAAAGATGATAGACTAATTAATCTTGTGGAGGAAATTTCAAGGCAGCACAGCATTCACTCAAGGCATGGATATTGCTGGCAGCTTTTAGCCAAGGTTACTGTGAAAAATTGGGAGCAGAAAGCAGATCTGAAGAATTTTTAAAAACTTCAGCTTTGACTCGACAAGTGCATATAAATCTGTGACCAAGAAAGACATAATTAATAGGAGATTGTGACCACTAAAAAGATGTTAAACACTTTGTACAGGCACAATAAGAAAGATAGCTTGAAGGCATCTCAGGAATTTGCAAGACAACACCCATTGCATACTCAATGATGTAAAGGGAAAAATCCTTTGAAAGAGGTCTTGGTGGCACCCTGCTTTCACCAGGGGGTCCAGGAAATTGTTTCACACTACTCAGCCATGCAAGATCTGAGAAACTGCTATATGATTACAGGGGGCCCAGGTAGCAGACCTTAGTATCATCTATGGGGTGCTGGTTCTGCAGAAATACAGAATTCTCAAGTTAAGGGCCATGGAGGCTTTCACCAAGATTTCAGTGGAAGGCCTAGGAGGCCAGGCAAAGTGTAGTGGGATCAGAAACTCTGTTGGCTGCCCTGAAGGGGTGATACATGAAGTTGTGATCATAACAACAAAGCCAAAACAAAGACCCCAGGAATTAAGAGATGCCTGTAACATGAACTGTCCACTGAAAAAAATCTGACTGTGGAGAGACCCAGGTTAAGGAGAACATATGTGTGCTACAATTGTCAAGACTAAAGAGACAGGGCTTCCCAAGCCCTTTGGAAATCACATCTTACAACCAAATTTCCCAGATGCAAGAGGTGGAGATATAGGACTTATTTGCTTGACTGAGTTTGGGTTTTGTTTTAGTCCCATATCTATTGTCTATGCCCCTATTCCTCCATTTTGGAATGGGAAGCTTTACTCTGTGATACTGTGTATTAGATATATTTAATTTTTTACACTATTTATTTATTAGTTATGCATGACAGTAGAAAGCATTTTGACATAACATATACATATGGAGTATTACTTCTCATTCTTGTTGTACATGTTGTAGAATCACAAATGTATAATTATATATGTACATAGGTTGATAATATCTGATTCATTCTACTGTACTTTCTACCCCCCATATATTCCTCCCTTCATTCCCCTCTGCTTACTCCAAAGTACCTATATTTTTCCCCTGGTACCTCACCCTGCACCATTGTGAATTAGCAATTAACTTGTTTTTGATCTTTACATTGACTCACAGTCAAAGAGTTTGCCTTGAATCTCAGAGGAGACTTTAGACATGGACTTTTGGAACAATGCTAAAACTGTTAAGACTATGAGGCTCTTGGAGATTGAGTTATGCATTTTGTGTGTGTGTGTGTATATGTGTGTGTTTTGAGATAGATGTGAGTTTTAGGGGACCAGGGATACAATGTTGTGGTTTGGATATGAGGTGTCCTTCAAAAGTTCCTGTACTAATGCAAGAAGATTCAAAGGTAAAATGATTGTATTATGAGAGTTAACCTAATCAGTTCATTCTAGTTTGAATGAACTGACTTGGTGGTAACTATAGGCAAGTGTAGCAGAGTCGAAGGAGGTGGGTCACTGGGGCATGCCCTGAAATGTTTCATCTTCCCTGTGACCCTTTTGCCTTTTCCTCTCTTTGCTTTCTGAATGCTATCAATGTAGATGTGGTCTTCCATCACACCCTTTCTCTGTGATATTCTTCCTCATATTGGGCTCAAACCAATGGTTTAGAAATGGACTAAACCTCTGGAACTATGAGCCAAAACAAACTTTCCCTCCTCTAAGTTGTTCTTTTCAGCTATTTTGGTCACAATGAGAAACTTTGATTAACAATCACTCATCTTTTTTTTTCCTTTTTGCACATTTGTTCTTTCTAGCTTCCACATATAGGAGAAAACATATAACCCTTGACTTTCTGAGTTAGGCTTAATTCACTTAACATAAATGCTCTCAAAGTCCATCCATTTTTCTACAAATTATATAATTTAATTCAGAGAATATATGTTTTAACATAATATATAGATTGTCAGAAAGGATCAAGACAAAGGAAACTGTTTAAATAAAGTTAAGGAGATTGGAAGGTAGAGATCTACTTGGGTAATGGAGACTATTTTGTTTGACTTCAACGTAGAACAGCAGTTCTCAAAGTATGCTCTTGAAATCCTGGTGATAATTGAAACCCTATCAGGAGTTCCACAGGTCAAAATTATTTTCATAGTAAGATGAAATTTTCCTTTTTCACACTCATTCTCTCAGGAGTATGCACTGGGGATCTTCAGAGCTATATAATGTGTGATGATGCCATTATTTTGATGACCAATGGAATGATGGAATGAGTAGTGTGTGTTCCTTTGTTTTAAAAAAGGTCTTATCAAATTTCTAACATAAAATGTATTGAAAACTCTCTCATAAACAAAATCTATTTGGACTCTTAAATAATGTAATAGCCATAATACTGTGGTAACTCTTCTAATCCTGTTTCAAGGAGTATATGATTAGTCTGACAGCCATTAGGTAACGTTGAAAGGGTTTTGTGTAGCAGAATGGCATATTTGGAGCTTCCTTTAAAGGATTATATGTTAGAAGACTACCAAATGGGTTGGAAAAACCATTGTGGAGAATGGGAGGGAAATTATAAGGCTGGTATAAGAGACTAGGTGAGGGGTATATGCTATTGAAGCAGGAATGATAATGGGAAAGAGAAAAACAACAGTCAAAACATTATGGTGAGGTTGCCATTACTAAATGTGATGTAATGTGATGAACATGGGACTTGCTAGAGAGTTAAATGTTAAGAATGCACAACTTTGATCCTAGCTCCTTATGATGGTATATTTTTTACATCAACTTGACTGAGTCATGGGGTGCCCAGATATTTAGTCAAGCATTATTTTATATATTTCTGTTAGGACATTTTCGGATGTGATTAACATTTAGACCAAATAAAGTGGGTTGTATTGGACCTTATCTAATTAGTTAAAGGCCTAAATAGAACAAAAGGCTGACCCTTATTTGATTAGAAGAGAATTATCCTATTTCTCCCAGTATTTTTTTCCAGTGCTGGGCATCAATTGTAGGCCTTGTGCATGCTAAGGAACTTCTCTACCACTGAACTATACTGCAATCTCTGATGGCCTTGGAAGTGCGACTCTTGCAGGCAATCTTGTGGCCTTTGGACATAAACTGGGACGTTAGCTCTGTAGATTTTAGACTTGCAGCTTTCATGATTGTGTGAGTCACTTGATTATAACAAATATATATTATATTCACCTACATATGTTTGTACCATGGATTCTGTTTCTCTAGAGAGTGGTTCTTGAAGAACAAATCTTAAGAGTGAATTTTCTGAGTCATTTCTATGTTTTTGAAAATCAACTCTCTAATATAGTTAGACATAAAGACATCAATGATTCTCTTTCCAGTAGTAAAGAGAGCATGAATAGTCCGTGACATGATCTGACAAAAGAGGTATACAAAATATCACTTTTCTAAACTCCCAATCAAACACAGAAAGCAAGAATCTGGGTGATTACATACATGATATTTAGAAATATTTTGGTCTAAATTAATGCATATAATAAGATTGGTTGCTTGTTTCTGATTGTTGCAGAACAATGTGGGGAAAGAAAAAGTTGGGTCCAGGACTAAGGGACACACAAATATACCTGAAAGCTTTTCTGTCTGTCCTATAAGAGATTTTTATCTCCTGTAGCTGCAGAGTTGATTTTGTTAAAAATCAAACCCAGAATCTCATTCTTTAGGTGACTTAATTACAATTCAAATTGAATTACCAGCTTCACAGGATGTCTACTTTTAATGTAAGGACATTCATTTGGAAGAAATCAGATACTCAAAGTTGAATTGGGAAGATAAGTAAAGACTCTGAATAACCTAGAGAAAATGAATCCCTAAATTCCAATGGCAGTCTTTGCTTGTAAAAGCAACCTCTTCAAAATCATCTGAGGAGTTAACCTTGCATTACCTAAGGAAAAATAACAGCTCCATCCCCATACCAGGCAGTTGTCTGGAAAAGGAATGATCCTTCTACTCAAGACCTATTGTCATTGTTCTAACCCTATAATTACAGTAGAAACAGCAGGCCCCAAAGTTAAGTGCAACATATGACCCATAAGGAGGTGAACCATACTCCATCAGAACAATTTGAATTTCCTAATTCATACAAGAAAATTGGGGTTTACATGTGAAGCAAATATTAAGGGGATGGGATAACAATGAGAGGAACACAAAGTTGGATCTGGATGAATTTATTGATAAAGGTTTACCAAGCGCTGTTAATTTTAGAGATCAGGGATTTTAAAAAGGCTTTCAAAGTATGTTTGGTTGACTGAAACATGAATGGAAAAATGGCCCACAGTGAATGAGTGAGAAGTGTCAGATCTGTCTTGATTTAATGTAGAAAAATGGATTGAAAGACTTAGGAGGTTTCAGTGTTAGCGTGGATTTGTCACTTAAAACCTAGTCACCTATATTTGGAGATATACCTTTCATGACAACTGTGACAAACAAGTAGTGAAGGGAGCCCTGGCATTCTTGAGAAACTTGGTGATTGTTCTTCTCTGCACATAAGATATTACAGTGGGAACTGTGGCCACTAAATTGGAAACTCTGAATTCAATGAGAGTAACTAGGATTGCAGGGGCCAAGTGGCAGGCACTCACTGTAAGGTAACATGGGTGTGAAGAGTCTGACTCATGTAGGACTATAGTGTTGGTTAATTGATCAAGATGTTCCCAGAAATTAAATAGATAGGGAGTCTACTAAATTCACAAGCATAAATTCATATTCTACTAAATATATAAGCAGGAAAGTTCTAGGTCAAGTGAGCAAATGTCAAAGCTGAATCATAGAATAAAAATTTTTGGTCCCTCAATCAGTTCCTAGACTTGAGTTTGTTTACAAATTCACAATATTTTGAATGGAAGGGAAATGACCCTGGTATACTACCAACATTGATATTATTAGTGTTTCTCCCAGTCTTCCTCTAAGGAACCTATGATCTTTTATCAGGGTAACTGCAATGAGGAAAAGAAAATAATCAGAAATTTAGAGACAGCTGAACACCTGAGCTCTGAACTAACATTAACCCCAGAAGACTAAACATCAGCAAGAGACCAGTCAGGCATATGGAGATCAAGTGATCAATGGAGTTTTACCTTGGTTCTCTCTCCTAGTGGCTTCAGTGTGTTCTCAAACTCATTCTATGGCTATTTTCCTGGCTCTGGTATGCATAATTGGCACAGTCATAATCATCAACTGCAATAATCCCCACATTGATTTTCTGACCTGTGGAGTGAGGGCTATTATGATTGGATATGGCAAGTGTCATACACTAGAACTGCCTCTTCCTAGAAAAACCACAAAGGAAAAGCATTACCACATTCCTGAAGGACTTGATAGATGTAACGGTGGTGACTCCCACATCCTCATTCAACTTTCCTATTTAGCCTGTGCACAAGACAGATGGATCTTAGAAAATTACAATGAATTATTCTAAGTTTAACTAGGTGGTATTTCCAATTGCAGCTACTATACCAGATGTGGTTTCATTGCTTGAGAAAACTGACATATTCCTGGCACCTGGTATGCAGCTATTGATTTGAAAAATTTATTTTTCTCCATTTCCTGTCAATAAGGTTCACCAGAAAGAGTTTGCTATTTTCTGGCAAGGCCAGAAATACACATTCTTTGTCCTTCCTCAGGGGTATATCAACTCTCCAGTCCTTATTTATCACTAGTTTGCAGAAATCTTGATCTCTTTCCCTTCTATATAATGTTATGCTGGTCCATTCTGTTGGTTGGACATAGTGAAAAGATGACTATTCTATACCTCTTAAGACTTTTACATGTGAGAAGGTGGGAAATAATTCTTATGAAAATCCAGAACTTTCTGCTTTAGTAAAACTTCTGAATGTCCAGTACTATGAAGCATGTTGAGGTATCCCTTTCAAGGTAAAAGATAATTTGCTGCCCTCTTATGGCCAAGAGACAAAAAAATGGTGAGTAGAGTTCTTGAGATTTTCAAGGCATCAAAAGTTTTCATTTGGGTGTGTTATGCCAGTCCATATGTTGTGTTGTTGTTGTTGTTTTTCTTGGTAGTATGATGTATTATTTTATTGTATACTTTATAAAAAACAAAATCCCAAACACACATTTCCCCAACATCAGGGAAAGAGCTTACATCTTTCTTGTGGATCCATCTTCTGAAGTAGGCCATATTGTTTGTACTTCTCTCCTCTCAAATATTTATTTCTTAACTACAAAAATGGAACTGCAAAGGATTTTTGTTTTTGTTTTTCTTTTGGTACCAGGGATTGAACTCAGGGGTACTTGAGTTTTGTATTTTATGTAGAGACAAGGTCTCACTGAGTTGCTTAGCACCTCACTGTTGCTGAGGCTGGCTTTGAACTCACCATTCTCCTGTCTCAGTCTCCCAAAGTGCTAGGATTACAGCCATCACCATAGTGCCTGGCTGCAAAGGTTTTTATAAAGCTAAATGAGATCTTCTTGCCCTTGTTATTATACAAACACTTGAGGTGACTCGAGAATCATGAGAGTAACAAGGAGAAAAAAAACATCTAATGAAGGAATAGAATGTGTTAGCTGAATAAGTACCTGTTATTATTTGTTGGACTGTCACCTCCCTGATATAATCAGTCTGTAGCGACATGGGCATATGAATTGGAGAGACAGACATGGGACCGGTGATTGCTTCTATTTGTTTCCAGAATGCACATGTCTTCTACACCTTTTCTTAAGTGATTGAAGACAAACTACAGGAGAATCCACTATTTAGATTCTGCCCACTCTGAGATATTAAATGCATAAGGAAAAGATTAGTTATGTTCAAGCAGCATGCAATAAAAATATTTTTAAACCAACAAGGTTAAGGATTAAGATTTTTAGAAATCAAAATATTTATTCAAAATATTTAATCAAAATATTTCACATAATTTTAAACTAAAGTCAAAGCTAATCATATTTTATGGTAATGATTTAAGTGCAAGAATGCAGTTTTCACATTTGTTTGCTTCAGAGAAAAGGCAGATCAGTTGTTCTTGAACAAGTCAATGTCGCTCTGCAAGAGGGAGATAATGTTTCTGGCATGCTTTATTTCTAGTTCAGATATCTCAATTAGATTCTTTCTAAATGCTGTCACTCTCTTCTGTTTAAAATGTATAAGTTCTTTTGCAGATTCAGAAAGCTGATCAAATTTCTGGCAGCATTTATGCTGGTATTCCTCAGCCAACTTGACATCTTTACTTTTTAGCTGGGCCTTATCCAGAGCTTTGTTTGAGTTCTCATAGTCAATGAAGGCTTTGGTGCATCTATATAAGAGACCTTTTGTAGCCTCTATGTTGAGTACGTAGTATTGGAGAAGGTCTGTCAACTTTAAATCTTCATCTGATGAGACTTGACCCTCTATTTTCCTAAGTTTTTCAAATAGTTCAGCCACTTCAATAGCTATTTTTTATTGTTTGTGGATTCATCTAAAGTCAGGTTCTGTATGTGAATATAGTCATCAGCAACATTCTTATGAGATCTGGTCATTCTGTCTGCTTTAGCACAGGAATCCTTGGTCCTGTTGGAATAGTTAATAAGGAAGTTCTTCTGTTGCTCAAAGAAGTCATCCACCTCCTTAACTCCAGAAATAAAGTACTTCATTAGAACTTTTCACCACACTTTTAAAGAAGCCACCAAACATCTCTTTGGTATTTTTTCCTCCTAACCATAATCCAGGAAAACATGAAAGTTGTGATTTACTGAGAACAGGATGAGAAGAAAGCTGCTGAAGAAAAACTTCCTAAGAGGATGCAGTTTTCTTAAAGACAGCAAGATATTCAGCTTCCAGGTCTTGCCTCATCTTTGCAAATTCTTCTTTGGGCATAGACCTTTCACCCTTTCCTAGTTTCTGCATCTTTTCCTGGGGACAATCAAAATCTGGTTTTGTAGGAGCAGGGGGAAAAAATAAGCCCAGCATAGTGGTTTCAGTAAGAGTATCATGTAGCTACACAAAGTTTTCAGAAAACTCTGGGCTCTGAAATGTGGGTTCTGTAGTCTTTTTTTTTTTTTTTCAGCCCTCAATATGAATTTTATTTTTTTTATTTATTTTAATTTTTTTATACTTTATTTTTTTTCCTCAAAAGTTGCATTTTAATACATGTTATCAAACATAACAGAAAAAAAACAAATTTTCAGAAGCTGTACACACTATTCACTGAAAACATTTGTTGAGGCAAATAGAAAAAAATATTG